>JACXIK010000019.1:659930-1241833 GCA_014737385.1 Bombus superbus | reverse complement strand
TTTTGCGGACGGTTGTTTCGGGCAAGAGAATTTACATTTTTATGTTTCTCGGCTTCAGTTTAGGATTGTCGTCCGCGTCAGTCTGGACTTTCGGATAGTCTAGATTCGTAAATTCCTAATGTCCTGGATCTTCAAATCTCCGCGATACCAAGATTCCATAATTCCACGACTCTAAGGCTGAAGTTTCATAAAGAAAAATATATATATATATATATATCTATATATGTGTAAATTCCTAAATTTCTTGCCTATGCAACGTACGAGGAACGTACTCGCGCGAGACGGGACATAGATTAAAATAAATACTGCAAGTACACGGTCGACGAATGATGCGACGAAAAAATCGCGAACGATAAATTTAGTCGAAATGGAAGAGTGGCACGTCTCGCGAAGGTATAAAATTTTTGCACACGTGCAATATTTATACGCGTGTATCTGGTGCACGAAGGTTTGGTATCGGTCGTATTCGAAAAAAGGCATTCGTGCCGCGGTGGCCCGACAATGGCGGCCGGTAATAAATTATAAATCGAAAAAAGGAGGAACAACGGCAACAAGAAGCGGCAACCGCGGCGAGTTACGGTTTCGCGTTAAATATGAAATACTGCTGTCCGCGTTCTCAAGATATTCACGCACACGTCCTTATGATACTCTACACGCATGGATGTTGATACAGTATTAAGTAGCTGTTTAACATATTTTAATTGCCGCATTAAAACTTGAAATGTCACGCTTGTAATGGCTCTCCTAACAAACCTTCGTGGATCGTTTGTCTATAAAAGTCCGATCTTAGAATGGACAACCGTTATCTTTTTATTTATCTCTCGAATAATTCGTGTTCGTCATTTTAAAAATCAGAACCGACAGTGGAATTTCTTTTCGATGGTACGATGTTGGTGCTACTGGAAGCAATTTTAATTTTAAGCTTTCTTATAGTGGCAAGATAACGAGTAGATAGGTGAACAATTTTTACCAATACTCGAATACATTCATGAATTATTTTACACGCTTCGATCGTTACGACGAACGATAGAAATTGTTATGTTCTGTGAAATAGTCCAATCATAATTCTCGTTCGCGTTTGCGAGAGGTAATCTTCGTCGCGGAGATCAGTAGGAAGAGTTATCTCTGGGGACCGTTGCATCGAGGGAAGAAATCTATAGAAAGCGAATCATCATAAAACAGTCTCCGAGGTGGGCTTGTCTGGATCCTAGATTTACGCGTATTAAAAGAGAATTACAATATTAATAAGGTCTTCTTAATGGCGGTCTCCGCCCTTGGCCAAGATCTGTCGCTCCAAAACTCTTTACGATTTCACTGGCGACTGGAAGGCTGGAATCGTAAATATTAAAATATAACGTGAAGCAAACGTTCTTTTTGTTTCGTGGATACTACTACCCAGTAATTCCAGGAAGTTCTTCAAATAATAATTCTTAGCAGACTCTTGACCGCGTCACGCGATAATTAACTTACTTCGTACGAAACGTAGATACAATATTCGGTAATCGACAGATTTTATAATTCCGTGCAATTTTAATTAGACTACCGTCCACTCGAAATGGTAATAATTATGGAATAGGCCTAGAAAAACTGTCCACTCGTTATCAGTACGAAATAAAAGTCTCAAGTTCAAGCGAATTATAAATCTCAGACTCTGCTCGAGTACTATGATTATCATCAGCAATCGTAAAGTGTTATAAATTATATAGAAATTACAATGTGCACAAAATATCGAGCAATTCGCTTTCTAAGTACATATGTAGCTACTATTATCCGCCTCGTGCAGCTCGTCGATCTCGCGTTATACGCGAGTACAGGTTCAGGTATAGGTATTTACTTATCAACGTTTCCAACCCGGTGTTATTAGTGCGTATTTCATCAGAAACGTTTACGAGCAAAAACCCGCAGCGGCGCCATTATAGATACATACCTACCGTCATTTTTATTGCGCTAGGGATCGTTTGCATAGTTGATTACAAAACCGTGAACTGACTCACGCGTGAGATAATCAGCCAGATGTTTCGAAGATCGATCATCGAGAGAGATAAACTTCCGAGCGAAAATTTCAAAGTTTTTATGAAACAAAGAAACGATGAATTTTAAGCATATGAAATTTTGTATTTCCAAATGTACGCGAAGACATTTTTTAAACATTCGAAGTTACAGAGTTTCCCTCCGGGCACGGTAGATGCCACGTTTTGTTAATCCTTGACGCGAAAATTTCGCTCGAAATATAGAGTTGACCGACCAGCGCGGCTTCCGATTGCAAAGCTAACTAACTCCGGCTCGTATTACAAAACACGTACAAATAAATTTAGTCTTCCCTAGATTCAGCGTCTCAATTAATGCAAATTGGAACAGTAACGATTTCCACGGTCCACGGGGATAGCCCCGACGAGGAAATTTCCGTGCATTCGGAAAATTGCTAGCTCCCTCGTGCACGAAAATTGGATCGTTTGTACCGTTTGCAACTCCAACACCGACAAACGCCACCGTGCGCCATTATAAACACGACAATGAGGTCCCTGGTTCGGCAGAGAGTGGGCCAATGATCGGATTATCCTGGAAACTTCTTGGTTAGAGAACAGCCGTGAACTTATACGTGCCAGACTACGCGTGTAAGCAGCAGAACTGACATAAGGCATTGTTAGCATCCCAGGGGACAAACCGAGATCAAACGCTGTTAGCACAAACTGTACCCTCGATTCTCTCTCGTTCCTGGTTAAGTTCATTTCGCTGCCATTCCTCCGATACTCGCGAAACATGCTGCTAAACCTAATACCTTCCATTTCGATTCGTTCGAGATTTACCTCTCCTCGTCTCGCTCCTCTTTCTTCTACTGTTTGATTACCGTCGCTACCGTTACTTTCGTGTACGCGTGGCTACTGTAAATTGTTTGTTCTCTTTTCTGTGAAATCGTACGCTGGCTGTGCTTTTGGACAGGAATTAAATGGTAGTCTTAGCATGGAAATTTGACTTTTTAAATTAAATGAAAAAGCCAGCGGTCGTTTGTCAATTACTCTTCTGTTCGTATTCGAGTCTTTGTCAATAAAGATCTGTCACAAAGCACGCAGTAAGTTATTAAGTTCTTCGTGTTTTCTGGCATCTTCTTCGCGAATACTAGGCATCTTTGAACTTTCGACTCCTATCTCTGGCATTTTGCGCTCGCGCACGATGGCATTCGATAAACGCAACTTCCATTATATACAATGTGTTTCGTAAATTCGAAAGCAATAGGCCTGGATATGATAGACGACCTTGAGCATACGGGTTTCTCCGCAATTACGAGATAACCCGGTATCCAGAAATTCGAATATTCTAATATTCCAAATGATCATCGTCGGAATACTATTCCAATACTATCGAAGAATCAGCCATTCACTGGAAGAAAGGAAGATCGCCACTTGGATGATCACGGTTGTTGTTGCGTGGCTCGCTATAATCCCTCGCGATAGTGGTTCGTAGAAGCTAAAAGCACGCCGCTGGCCATAAGTCATTCGTCAGACACTCGCGTTTCCAATTCTACCCATTTATCGAAGAGAGATAGTAAAACGGGAAGAGACGATGTGTCCCCGAAAATACGTGAAACCCACGCGGCCCGGCTGGGTTAATATATTTTACCTGGTGGGATATCCTCCGGAGGTGCTGGCTTTTATATACCGTGTACGGGTATTTATGTGTCGCCGCCTTGCCTAAGCGTTTGATATATGAACTACGAAGGGACGATATTCGTGACCGCGAGAGGGGTTGAAACGAAGAAAGACAGAAACGTCTGGAGAACGCAGGGGACGATGTATGAGGCACCGTACGGAGGAGGAAAGTGGCGAAAAGAGAAGACCGCGAAAAGGATTTGAAAGATGGACGATCGTGCGACGAGCAAATAGGATGAACGCCGATCCGATGTTTAACGATACCCCAAAAAAGACTGGCGGACTTCTTTAACGTATCGATGAGGTGCGAACAAGAAACGATAGAATGAATTGGGCCAGGCCTTGCCGAACTTTTATGAACCGGGCTCCTCTTTCGCGAACGGCCATTTTTCACGGTCCATCCGAAGATGGATACGAAACCATTGAATCGTAGTATCGAGAGTTGATTGATAAGCAGTTTAAAATTGATTCGATATAGATTGATCGGAGAAAAACTGTGCAGAAATAGTATTCGTATAATGTATGTAAATTTCAAGAATGTATGTTTCGTATTGTGATACCACAAATACACACAAGAAAAAGAAGAGACAATTACGAGGATTATTTGTATAAAATGTTCGTTCGAATTCGCCGTTATTTAAATCGTTTCCTTCTTATCGTTACCTGAATACTTTAGTAAGTACGATAATAGTATATTCTCCGAAATTAGTATCTACAAATGCGAGAAACAGTAGATTTGAATTTGTAAAAGTTTGGCAACTTTTTTCGTCTATATCGCCACGCGTTAAGGCTATTAAGCCGCGTTTCGTGGGAAGAACTGTAACGGAAAGGATAATTCGAGGGTACCGAATATCTTCCCTTCCTTGCGCGATAGGAAGAACAGAGGAGCGAAGAGAAGGTTGCTTGATTGGGTTAGCACTTAGCCCGTGATTGCCGTTTGCGACTTCTTTGCCATTTTCGCCTTCGAGTACCCTCGAGACTTTCAGTCAGAATCTCCACGGTCGCCTCCCTTTTTATTCGTCCTTCGATTCTGACGAATCTATTCTCGAAGTTTTGATTAGAAAATTACACGAGAAAACACGTTTGTTCTTGTTGAAAATTTATGATATATTGATTAATACTACAACCGATTCATTTCCAATATATAATTAATTCCGAGACATTGAATCGGTGATGGAAGAATTGCGAAATTAATCATAAGCGGCGATATCAACATTGATAATGGCAGAGTAGTGTTTTATTAATATAAACGAAAAATAGTAGGAAATAATAATATAAAAATATCGCATAAAATAACAATCATTGATTAACTCGTGTGGCGTAGGCATTACGAATATTGTCCACGGAACAGAAAAATTTACAAGGAATAAAAATAAAGAAATTAAAATAGACAGATAGCCCGTCGTGATTTTGGTTAATTATCAGTGAGAAAGTTCTAATTTCTTCTCTATTTCCACTTTTACGGACCTAGAAACCTCGCCTTTGCTCGGCCAAGCTATAAAGCAAAAAATAGTCGCGTTACTGGTCGAGCAATAGCTGTACAAGGGTTAAAGCCTAAACGCTTATCGGCGCTTCTTCAGTACGAGATAACGAGGCAGAGAAGAAACGGAGGATCCCGCGGGACTTGCGGCGATCTCTGGCGTAGCCCGGGGCGGCAATTAAAACCGTTTGTCGTTTCATCGCCGAAGATAAATTCATAAGCGTGTCTACGCTTGTGTATGGCTGTGGACCTCCGGTTTCAGTCCTATATACGCTCAAGATACACAAACGTACATATACCTAGATATATACAGGGTGTCCATAGTACAATCGGTAAGTGGGCGATTCTATGCGAAAAAGCAACTGAAAGATACGGAGTAAAATTTGTTCGTACGACGCTTCGTTTTCGAGAAAACGAAATTTGAAAACTCATCGCGTCTACCGATTCTTAGCTAAACACGTTCAAACCCTATTTTGTTGACAACCAGGCATTAAACGAACAAATTTTATTCTACGTTTTTCGCTTATTTTCGCAGGTACCACGACATCCTGCTGTCTTTTTACCCAGTCGTAATCAATCGATAATTAACCAAGTTCGGATATACCAAACAAATTTCCAATGAACGTTATTCCACATTTCCGATTTATTTTCTCGCGTGGAATAGCCTTTTTGCTGATTGTACAACGATTACTGAAACGCGCTGTATAAATACACACACGTAGCATTGCTAGTAGTCAGGATGGACGCACGGCAACGAAGTAAAGGAGTACATAGGTATGCATATAGAGAGAAGAAAACGCGTGTTTGTGCGTCGAGACGAACGAGGATCGAAATGTGGCGAAGTCGAAACGGCGCGGCGCGGCGGCCCGACTGATTTACATATCCGTACGCTGTGCGTACTCTCTTAAGAATCACTATAAATATGCCGAGGGTGGTTTAATATGCGGTAGCCCTTTAATTTATAACAACTTATTAAATAAAGGCTCGCGGCCATTTACGCGCTCGCAGTGTAACCACTCGCGGCGTCGATCGATCGCGATAAATAAACTATCCGCTTCGAGATCGCCAGATCTTGTTTCTTCTTTCGATCCCTTCGTTCCATTTTATTTCTTCTACCTGTTTTATTTCGAAGCTTGATATTACTCGACGAGTGTCGTGTATTATACAGTTTTAATAGGATTGTATTTTCCAACTTGAATCCTTACACGGCCGACCGATAACTCGAAATCTAATTCGAATTCAGCGTGATCGACGCCTCCGATTTTTGTCGGTTAAGATCGTTAGATCGCATTATACGGATAACGCAATTGATGCTCGATTCTCGAGAAACGCGTAATTTATTTCCGTAAGCGAGCTTAGGAGAAACCTCTGTTAATTAACGTGTTACTCAAATTTCAATATACCACCTAATACATCTAACGTGGTTCTCGAATACAGAACTACAAGATTCTCATACAATTTCAAAGTATAATTTACTTCAGTGATCCGAGAAGAAATCGCTGAGGTCAAGCGTGTCGTCTTCCGCGTCGATCAACGATTTCGAGGGTCCGTTGAACAGTGCGCGTGTCAAAAGTGACGTTTTGAATCGACCGCGTCAAAAACGTGAGAACGTTCGACGTCCTCGTGTCCTACGACAGTTCGATGCACAATCGTGCACTGCCTGCGGCTATAGGAAACTTATTTAGATAGCCTCCCCTATGATCCTTTATTTTGGCGCGTGGCTGCATCGTTTAATGCGCGCATTCCGCTTCGCGAAGCAGAGGAACGCACGCTCCAGATTTTCACGTTTATTCATCTCCTTTGCGTTCTATCGTGCGAGCGATCTTTTCGGCCGATTGCTTTTGCTGTATCGGTAAAATGATATGTCGATAAAATTACCAGATCGATAAAGAAGAACGCGAAAACCTTAGATGCAGCGATGGAAACGTCCGAAACAGTTCGAATATAGTTCGACGCTTCAAATAAAATTTGTATTCGATCTGTGACAAATTCGAATTCGAGCATGATCTTTGTACATTACCTGCATCCTGCGCGCTTTTACACGCGCGTTTTTTCAAAATTCGCAATACTGTTACAACGTTAACGTGTCTGAAAATTTCCATTTTCTCTATTCGTTCGGTGGAGACATTGCAACCCAGTTTATTAGGATCGATTTTGTCGCATGCCTATATATCCAAATTATTATGCTCGCGTAGGTTCACAAATTTGAGGTGGCAAAGGATTCCGTGGTTTCTGTAGGTCGGAGTGTAACGCTGAATAGAGAACCCACCAAATATGTACACACCGGATGAAGCGCGTAGATCACGCACGAAAGGAGTGAGAAACTGTACACACGTAGCCACGTACGCGTGCAACCCAATTAGACTCCGAAAGGGTACGCCCTAAGGCCCTTCGGTGTATCGAAATTAATCCGCGCGTAATTCCCCGAAGCTTATTGAAACGCTGTTAGCATATACGTGCTATATATGTATATGTACGTAGATATATACGAAGTCTTCTTCGAGTAAGAGTATCCCAGTAAGATTCGAGTAAGCAAATACTTTACGATGTAGCGTGTAATTCGATTTCCCGTTGTTAACAATCAGCAAACATTGTAAATATTTACATCAAATTTTGACAAAAATGTTTAGTTTCTAATTGTACCAGTATATGTATATGTTTTATTGAAAACAGTCCATTAAACGTAATACATACATACATATATATATATATATATATATATATATATATATATAATTAATATATATATATATATATATATATATAATTAATATATATAATTTATATAATATATAATTTATCAAAATAAATAATATAATAAAGACAAATAATAAAGTACATACATACATATATATATATATATATATACATATAATACATACATATATATATATATATATATAATTAATATATATATTTTATATAATATATAATTTATCAAAATAAATAATATAATAAAGACAAATAATAAAGTACATATATGTATATATATATATATGTATATATATATGTACGTATGTACTTTATTATTTGTCTTTATTATATTATTTATTTTGATAAATTATATATTTGAACCTTAAACTCGGAAGTGAAATTTGACGAAAAATTCAATTAAGAATCGTATCTATCGTAGATTTACATAGAATGGTAGAGAAAATTCCGACCTGTTTCAACGTTCGACGCGTTCGTATGATGGTTAAGAACAGCAAATTAGATATTAAAATACGAAAGCAAAGGTCATCCGTTCTTTCATTATGTACAGAACACGTACAGTGTACACAACATGTTAATTAAGGAGCTGATGCTATTATATTCTTCCTCGTAAGCGTGGGTGTACATATACGTAAATTTACGCCCTACATTCTAGACAGACACGTGCAATGGCTTAGATATAACCTACCCCGAAATATTCTAAGCGACATCCGGAACGTGCAAGGTGGATAAGGGGTGATATTGCGTACACGTGTATGCCGCACAATAAGCTGAAATCAGATTAATTTACGGTTAAAGTGGCGTTGAATTTTTAGCGTGTCACTTAAATAAAACGAATCGGAAATCACAAGGAAAGTAAATTTACGAAAATACGATTGCGCGAAACAGCCGTACCCGAATCGCATAATCAAATTATACGATCGCGTTTTCTAATTCAACCGGCTCCTATTATTCATTCTAAAACCAAAACAATGTATCGTTTAATCCAGGTATCGCTCGATACTCGATTCCTAAAAAACGTTCGTTCTTCACTTTCCATATCTGGAAATTTACTGTGAAATATTTTAGTATCTGATAATAACTTTTTGCAAAATAATTTTCGTGTTTTTTCCTTTTTTATCAAATCAAACGTAGCTCTGTCAGGAATATGGCGCGCACTGTTACACAGAAATATCTCAAAAAAATATGTAGAACAGTGAATGAAAAAAGATAAAGTTCGAGGAGGCTGCAAAATGGTGCAGAAAAGGAGACGAAAGGCAGAAGAAGAGGGCCAGTTGGGGGACAGATAATCAAATAACCTGCACGCACCGTATAAATTATCAATCAGGCCGCGATTGTGCAACCCTAACAGAGGGAAAGAGATAGGGAAAGTTGGACAGAGAGAGAAAGTTAGTCGTGTTGGTAAGGGTTGTTACACGTCGCCGTTCCAACAGGGCGGAGAGGAAGATCGTGCGAGAGAAGCGTCGTGTCGAGTGACCCTGCAACGGTTATCTTCCCCTCGTGCGTGGGCGTGCGTGGACGTGAGTTCACGCCCTTAGTCTCTGGGATGACACGTGCAAAGAGGGTTAGATGTGTCTGACGTTAAAGGCGACCTCCGCGTGTCTTCTCCCTCCTGCGCATATTGGAAAATTGCATGTGACGGAATTGGAATTCCTGAAAAGGGATAATTACGTCAAGCGTATTTACAGCGAATAGATACGAAAAGTATAATACTTAAAAAAAATAAAAAGAAAAAAAAAACGGAAACGTAGAGCAGTTTTTATCTTTAGTGTAACTTCGATTCCTGATATGGATTATGAAGCTTGAATTATGCGAACCTTTTTAGCGAACTTGTTAATATACCAACTAGTTTCGGAATATCCTTTAATGATTACTGCGAACATCATTTTAATACATATTCATCCTAGAGTATCGATAGGTATAAATATAAGGATAAAGGAAACGATGTTATAATTACCAATATAATAAAAATAACGACGAGACGAGGGAATTAATTAATTCTTTATTTCGAAAGAAAGCGCCTTAAAAATTTATTAAACAGGCGCAAAGTTTCGCGTGTTTAATCTGCAAGAGTAGGCGCAAGTTTTGCCACTTAAAAAAAAAAAAGTAGCCGCATAATTTCGACTTTTTGTTCAATCCTACTATGTTCTTGCCATAAAATTACACGCATTTTCCCTCCACGATATCAGGTTCTCGCTCGACCGTAGAAAAGGCGGAAGGGTAAATAAAGACAATTATATATTTTTCTTTTGATTCTGAGATTGTGTGGATCCCCGCAGAGGCGAATGCTCAGTGAAAGAGCAAAAATACGAGGGTGGCACGACTGGCAGGGGTTGACATGCGGGCGTAATCCATGCTATGACAGCGAACGAACGGAGCCAGTGGGATGTATAGTGCGTTGATGACATAATTGGTATCATTCGGAATCTTCTTTTGAGGTAACCCATGGTGCATCCCCCTATACATTAGTAAGTAGACACACACGCCTTGTCCATCTGTACGAACTTACACGACGACGACCTTCTTTTTCTATGGCTCGATAATTCCGATTGATGTAAATAATTGGAATTGTGGAATTTCGAAATATGGTGAAAAATATTCTATAGTTTCTGTGGTTTTGCCTGTGTTTTGGGGGTAGATCTGAGCATATTGTAAAATGTTTATGGAGAGGTAGTGATATCGTATGAATGCAGATATAATACGCGAGAGAAATTTAATAAACAAATTATTTACTAGAATAAGAGTGTTATACTTGCTTAATAAAGTTGTACATATACTTACCTCTTAATTGGCAAGAAGCTTAAGCTCGAGGGGAACCAAATGGACCAGTTGAAACCAAAATTGATTAAAAATATTGTTGCAAAAATGAATATCTATACAAGTTATATGTACAGAAAATACGTTTAAAATAGAGCATTGTAAATACATAAGAAATTCAGAATAATTTTATTAGAATAACTCAGAAACCTATATAGATTGGAGAAAATTCTCTATCGGAGGCTATATAATTGATTAAATTTTTATTGAATGAATTTTTAGCATTTGCTAGGATGTTCGTGATCTTTTTTAGAAACATTCGAAAGTAAAACCGAGACAAAAAGTTATTTGTATTAATAACGATTTTTTCTACATGTGTTCTCTGTTATAATATGTTCTATATGTGAAATTAAGAAGTACATATTATATTTTTCGAATCAGTTACAGTCTACGATATATAATTATCACGTCTTCGTATTGTTTCAATTCTATTTTTTTTATTTTTTATTTAATGATTCCATCCAAGTAACGTTTTAAATTCGATAATTAAATCTCAATATGTCAGAACTGCGATTTGATTGCTGTAGGCTTTCGCGATCGAAAAAAGCCCAAATTCCTCTGTTCCTTATTGTAATAATTATTACATGCAATATCCTCATCATCATTCAAATGAAAACAACATTTCTCTTTAAGACCACTTCTCGCAATATTATCAACCATTTCTTTCGTCGAACCATTCTTACGATTCGTTTCTCGTCCACGATTCGTGACATTCCTGTTTCGTTGATCTTCTTCCACGTTCAAAATTTTCATTTCTTCGTTATTTTCATTCACGATGTCATTAATTTCCAGATCATCAGTTTTGAAAGAATCCATTAAAGTGGACGAATTTTCCTTCGTATCTACATTACCAACTGCATTATTATCAACGCGATCTTCCATTAAAATCGATTTCGTTTTTAAATTATCTACCAAACAATCCTTAACTTTATTTTTATTTTCTAAATTAGATCCTCCACTTTCCATTGATTGGAAATTTTTCATCGTGTCGATAAAGTCAATCGCTTCATCTAAATTCACACTCGGTTTTATTTTCGGTTTCGTTCGAGATCTCATAGAACTTAATCTACACGAATCTTCTTTCAATTCTTTCATCTCTATCTCTTTATTTATTTCCTTAGAAACAAACTTGAAATCAAATTGATTCCTCGTCGTTGGATCTCTCGATCTTCGACGATTTCCTATTCTTATCGGTAATTTGGAGCAAGCTAAAACTTCGGAACGAATTTTCTTCTCTACTACTATTGGTGAAGGCTGATTGGTCATCGAATATTCCTTAATTTTCGATTTATCTAATTTTCGTTTCAAACATGCTGCTGTTCTCTCCATAATATTTGTTCTAACTTTCTGATTGTTGGTAACGTTGGAGAGGTCGCTAGCATTCACTATTTCCTTCTTGTCATCATTTTCATTCTTCAAAGCACTACCCGGTCTCTTCAAATACTTATTTGTTTTGTTTGTCCATCCAAAAGTAAGTTTATTTCCAATTTTATTCTGACTCTTAGATTCATATTTATATTGTTCTTGATTCTTTATAGAATCCACAATTTTAGAATTTTTATGAATATTTGGAATGGTAATTCGACTTTTCTCAAGGTTAGGATTTAATTTTTCTTTTACTTTGTTACTGTTTACTGAAGGTTTGTTAAACTGTTCATTATGGGAAGAAGAAATAAAAAAGCTTCTTTTATCATCAGTAGTTTCTGATGCATTTTGACGTTTTATTAATGGTGACGGATTACTCACAGAATCGTTTTGCGGAAATCTATTTTTCCATTTTGGACCGTCGTTATTCTTCGCTGAATGTTTCAGAATTGGATAAGTATTACTGCTTAAAGGAACGTGTTCTTGATATGGATAACCAATTTTCTTATTTTCAGAAACTTTCTTACATTTTCCATTATTTTTATCGTCCAATGGAATGAAGTCCCAGAAACTTTGTATATTACTCTTCTCAACCTGATCCGACAACGTGTCAAAAATAATCGAGCTAGAAAGATGTTCAGTGGATGTACAAACATTTCGTAAGTCAGATAAACTGTCTTTATCCACTGCACGATCCACGAATCGTCTTGGTTTTTCTATGGAACTATTAGAATTTGTGTTTCTTAACCTAGAAAATCTAGAATATTCGTTATTTGAAACTTTATTTTCCTGTTTATTTTCAATTTGATCTAAGTTTTCACAGAAATTTTTTGAACAACATCGTGTCTTTTTTCGTCGATCTATAAGTGATGAATGTGTTCTGAATTCGTTTGAACTGATTGGTTTCTCGTTTTTTGAACTGTACCTAGAAAATCTGTGATTTCTTTGCGATATTTCGTCGATATGATTTTCAGTGACGCTGCAAGAGGACATATTCAGTCTTTGCCAGTGAAGTTTCTGGTATTTTGGTGAATTTCGTGGAATTTCTTTGGATATGAAGTCTTCCGAATAATCTTGTTTCACAGAGATCATTCCTCTATCGGTAATATGTTGATCGATAAGGTTAGCATCTAATCTATTGTTAGGATAATTGGAACGAGCGGATTTTAATTTAGCTCCAGCACTTTTTGGTCTCGTTGGATAGGATTGAGAAAGATTATTTTTTTTTATATTGTTTAGAATATTTTGATGGGTTATGTTAGGATTATTGCGAAAGGTGTTTGAGATTTCGTAGGAATTGTCATTTTGTTCATAGGAATTTGATCTTGATCTATCGGATGATGTTCTTAATTTAGTTCTGAAGTCTTTGGACTCTGGACTTCTCTTGAATTCTATGTTTTCAGTAGAATCTTCATGTGGAGAGTGATTTTGCCAGTAGTACTGTAGAATTAATTAAGAAAAGAAGAAAGAGGAAAATTTGATTGAAAGATGTTTTGCAAATGATTAACGTGTATTTTTAGTGTAATATTACAAAAATTAACAATTGTTTATTAGCAAAAAAAAATTAAGTGGAATAAAGAGAAGGATGGTAAAAAACAAGCCTTTCTTTATTTAACATAGTAATTACACTAATTAAATACCTAGAACATTTTTAGAGCTAAATGAGATTTTACAAAAATTGCAATTTTCTCACGTAACTTTCACCTATAATGATTGTACAAAATAGGTTAGGTAATTGTATTGAATAAAATATAAAGATTCGGAAAGCAAATTCTTTTACAAATTTGTAAACATTAAACGTAAAGTGTAAATTTCAAACTAAAGTGTAAAGTATGTCTATAAAAAACTTTTTTTGATTTAAATCAAATTCCTGATTTACGTTTAAGCCATGAATAACTGTAGGTACTCGTAATTGATTTAAATAAAATTTACCTGATTAGTTTCATCTTCTTTAAGAATAAAGAAATATTCTCCGGTATCCATTGCGTCAGATTCATTTTGTACGGGAAGTTTTTCATCGTAAGGTTTATTTTCGTTTTTTTCTGCGCAATACGATTCCCAATTTTCTTGCTGTTTTATCTTGGTCAATTTTGGAGAATAAGATCGATCAATGCGTCGTGCAATTTTAGATACCGGTAATCTAGCATCACAACCTGTATCCGATAATTCAACAATTTTTCGTACATCTTTGGAAGCTTTAACAGAAATTATAGGCGACATGTTATCCATGAAAAAGAATAATGGGCTGTCCGCGAAGGAATTCATGCTCAAAATACATAAATGACAACTGTATTGCCTAAGAACTTTTAGATGTGTATATTGTGTTTGAGGAATTCACATTGCTCGATTTGAAATTTCGCGCTAGAGTTTCACAGAATTTTGTTCTTCATGAGTCTACTTGATTTTAAGTGTGTCACTTCAAATTTTGAATGAAATAATTATTATTTATTTTAATTGCATTTTTTCGCTGACATTTTTGCGAGCAGATTAATTATATCCATCGTCAAGTGTTTTCGAGTGTGTTCGTAAATGAATTGTTATCCTGATTTTGAAAACTTCATAGAACGATTCTATAACTCTTTTAAATAGTCTATTGCAGATCCTTTATTGTCAGTAGGTAAAAAGAATATCTGTTAAAATTGATAAAATCTGTTGCATACGTGGCGCTACCTTTTGGAATGTCGTTATTATAACACACTCGACATATCAAACATGATTTTATCACAGACGTCATTTAAGAAAATACATATATTCAACTGATACTATCGATATTTAATTATTATTAAATATTTCGAAGAAGAACAATATTTGATCAGAAAATTAAACAAGGTATAAAATAAATTATCGGACTTTGTATCATCACACATGAACTATCTAATTATACCTATGTAATAAAAAAATGTTATCGAATAAAAATGAGGTTAAAGGAATCCAAATATTTACATTTATTAAAAACTATTGTTTCATGATATTGTAATTAAAGACACCTGACTAATAGAAAGATTTATATGAAATAGAATTTTGTAATGTCAATTAAAATAGTACATTCAAACAGAGATGTCCATGATTTAGTTGTTTCGTTAACCAGAATGTCTTCTTATGTTTTTTTGTGTCGCGCACAGAGTAATTTAAATATTCCACTAACCTGTTTTAACACTCCGTGTATGGAAAATCAGCAGAATGCTTCCAACAGATTCGATATGTTAAATAACGACGACAGGATATTGGAGAACATAGAGGTGAAAGAAGTGAAGACACCAAGCCCTTTATCTTCTGCTGGTAGGAATTTTATTTTCTCCACTTTCACATGTACTGTGACTATTTAAGCTTTATTCTCATCTTTCATTTAATTTTCTCATTTTAATTTATAATTAATAACAACGTCAATGTGTAGTTATAATTTTTAAATACAACATTTTATTATTATTCATGCGAATGTTATTTTTAATTTCTTTTTGAATCGTCGTCAATTATTGGAAAGTTCAATTATGACATTATATATAATTATATTTATACAATTATATAATTAAATATAATTAAGTCGAACCATAATATTTTATATGTACAATAATCGAATGATTAAAAATACTTTTAATTCATTTTCTATCTCATAACCTCTGGCATTCCTCTTTTACATCGCAAGTTCAAGGAATATCGACATTTTTATCGTCGAATAAAGTTAATGACGTGATAGCAATATTTTTAGAGCGGCAACTGATATTGTTCTCAGCAAACAAAAAGTTTAAACGCAAAGTAATCGATTCTTAAAAATCCATATTAGCAGGTAACGTTTTTAAATTGGAAGACAAACCATATTTTTAATCAAAATTCTCCAACTTTTAAGAATCATTAAAACATCCATTACATAACCTTTTTAAATATTATTATACATACTTCTATGTATCAGTAAATTTCATGAAAAAGCTACATTAAAATGCTAAAACGAGACTTTAAAACTTTGAAACATTAAATACAAATTGAAAAATTATTTAATGAACCTTTTTGAAGAATTATTAAAATCGTTTCTAACCCTTAAATACATAATATTATCATTTGACAATGTAGGGTCATCCCAAAGGTCTTCGTACACCCTGTAGCGAGGTCGTATTTATTGAAATGGAACACATGTATATATAATAACATATTTATTGTACAATTATATAATCAATAATATAATTAGTAGAATCTTGCTGTAAAATGCACAAACTTTACAGTAAAATTTTGTAGCATTTTATTTTACTATAAATGGCATTTTTACAAGATTTACGAAAACTTCTTATAATAATATACGTAATGTATAATAATATATAACGTAAATGAATATGATTTCAACCGTAAAGAATTTTTTTATGCTTTGAACCTAAAATAAATAAAATTCATGTAATTCTAATAATTAGACCGTTCGATTAACGAAGACGAAGAGAATACAGGAAGTGGTAGCAGTTCCGGAGGAAGTTCGCCATCCGATCTCAAGAAGCGTCTTCAGCATCATCCATCACCAAATGAAGCGGCACGTCTGGCTAATCGCGTAATTAACATCAGCCGTCGTCTATCCCGAAAGCGAGATTTCTATTTCCATGAAACAAGCAGCCGAATTGAAGAAAACGAGGAAACAGAAGAACAGGAAACAATATTTCCCAAAAGGTCTTTTGGCGATTTAAAAGCAAAAGACGCTCGAGTGCGAAGAAGGGCGAAAATTCGTCTCGAAAACGAAACAGATCGAAATATAGTTGTCTCGAATCCCAGTACTTCCGACTTGCAAAACGATTCAGTCAACAGTAACAGTCAAACATCAAATGGAAGTTCAGTGATCGGAAATAAAGTTAAAGAGATGTCAGAAAAAAATTCGGAACAACATCCATCGGTAGAAATCGAAATGTTAACAAATAACACTCACAGACATTCATCATTATCAGCAAGATTATATCGTAATCAACAGGAAGAGACAAATAATGATTCCTCTAGATCTCAAAAAAACGTGTTTCACCATATTTATCCTAACGCATCGTGTGAAAATTTACCGAAAAATAGAATTGAGTTACAACCAATTTCACCAATTTCGTTGAAAAGTTCTTTACACAATAGATATAGAACTTGTCGTGGAGTAATTTTGCAGAATCTTAGCTCTGGCAGCGAGACAGATTCCAATTTTGAGGTTATGTCGGACAGAATTGGTTCTAGTCACAAAATTGATCGTTTAATGCCTCTTACGCCACAAGAAACTAATATTTCTCCAAATTTACGTACTAATAATTTGGAAATACAAAATCTAAACGATAATTTATCCTTATCTTCAGGAAAATCGTCTAACCAAATACTTGTTAATTCTTCGAGGAATGATTATCTTCAAAATGTTTCGTCTCTTGTTCCAAGAATGGATTTCAGTGGAAGTAAATTACAGCAGAGTTTAAACGAACCTTTAACATTCGTGTCTTTGGGTCCTTTGAGAAAAACACCGCGTGAAAAGTCTTTTTACAGAACACTGGGCAGTTCGAGAAGCGATTGTGGTCAAAATGTGAAAGAAACTGTAGATGAGCCAATGTTCTTTTCCGCTAGGCAAGAAATTCGTGATTACAATAAAGAATGCTTACAATCACCATCTATATTTGAAACCCCGATTTATCCCAATATCCCCGCAAACATTCTAGAAAATGAAATTTCTAAAACTCTATCTAATAATATGGTAAATTTAGGAAAAAATATTAAAAATGCTAAACAAAGTAGTGAGAAGATTTTTGATCAAAATGAACAAGAAATAATCTCAAAGGAATATATTAATTCTCCAAAATTGAAATTTTGTGAAAATCAAACTTTCACTACCTGTGAAAAGATTTGTAATGAAAATACTAATTGTAAGAAGATTTATTATCAAAACAAACAAGAAATGGACGCAAATGAATATTTTGATCCTTCTCAAAATCAAAACTTTACTTCAACTCCAAAAAATGTAGCGTCACCAGCAACTATTGTACAAAATTCAATGTTTGAAAATGGTTCAAATAACAATTTAGAGTTTTCTTCAAATGTTGAAAATAGACAAGCTTTCAAGGAAGCAGTATCTAAATGTATATTAAATTACGATAACAATGAAATTAATATTTCTCGATTAGAAAATATTACCTCTCCATCATTTAAATCTAATGTAAGCGAAAACCAAAGTACAGCTTCTTCGTTTAGAGAATTTTTCGTCAGCGATTTTACAAAATTCTCACAAAAAGGAGAAAATTACTGTTCACCACAATCTATCATGAATAGCCAAGAAACACATAATTCACATGGAAGCAAAATTGTCAACAACCAAGAGTTCATAAAGGTACCAACTCTAGTTTTAAATTCACGAGAAATATCATACTCAACATCACCAAACAGTAAAGTTTGTTCAGAGAGACATTTAGATCCAAATGCTTTGATTATAGCGTTGTCAAACGCGTCCTTGAAACAACAAATAGGAAAAGATGTTTTTGGAAATACTTGCAGTGAATCCTGTACCGATAGCAAGACAGTTTCTAGGTTAGGATCCTCTGAAAACAATTTATCAATGGATATGCGTTTCTTAAAGTCCGATGAGAATCGAAGTAAATTAACAACATCTAGAACATCTTGCAGATCATCTCTCAGTATAAAATCTAAGATACCTATAAAAATACCAAGTAATAGAAGCAAACTATCAATTCGAAGCAAATTTAATGAAAATAATAAACAAATAATTAGTCCAAGAAATTCCAGTAGACAGACTTTTCGAAGCAATTCTTCGTCACCTGAAAATCTTCAGTTTGTTTTCAGATCACATGAAAATTCGCCATCTGCAAAAAATCATATATTTACGGAAAATATGTCTCAATCTTCTGTGAACTCAAATTCGAAATGTATTAAAAATGAATCATTGGTACTTGAAGATTTTCAATCTAGTCCCAAGTCATGCAAAAATTCACCTTCCATGAAAAATTATGCGATTATGTCCGAATGTTCCATGAAAACAGAGTCGAAAGAACAAGAAAAACATTTCAATTTGGAGAATGTCGAAAATGAGTCAGATAGTGTGGAAACATCGGATGTAATTTTGGAAGACGCTCAGTCAAAAACTGCAAGAAAAGAAAATCAGAATTGTGATGAATCTCCCGTTGATCGTCGCACGATAAACACTTTTAGGCCCTTGAATTTTTCTGATAATCCAAAAAAGTCTGAAAAGAAAAACGAACAAAATATTCTGGAGCAAAATATTTCTTCCGAAAGTGAATTAGAAACTTCGTCACCTTACGATATCCGAGAATCAGTAAAACAGATCGAAGAGCCAGAGGGATCTAAAGAATTTAATACTTTTTCTCCAAGAAATGTATCTATCGGTTTTCCTTTAGAAAGCTACCGAGATAAACATATAAATAATACTTACGAGGGAGAATGTTTCGAAAAAGTCACCGAAGAACGAAAAACAAATTTATTCGAGAATCAAATAGGAGACGGTGGTTGCCAAGAGTTTCTGATCGAAGACACAGGAAAATTTAAATCCTTGAACACGTCTGCAGAGGACGAACAACTAATCAAACCAAAAAAAGTTACTGACAAGCTTCGATTTTCGCTAGAAAAACTAGCAGTCGAGCAGATTCGAAGAAATCTAAATTCTGAACAAACGAGAACTATCCAATCAGATACTGCCGCATTTTTTACAGAGAAATTCTATGAAATTCCACAATTTACTCTCGCAGGTTCTTCCTCAATGTCGAAGCTGCGCTACGACAAATCAAGAGACTCACCACGGTTTAAGAAGAAGAGTCAAGACAGATTTCCTTTCACGATTTCGGAAAAAACGAGCATCGCCTCGATGAAGTTCAAGGTACCTGGTCGACTGAGCAACCTGGACGAAGACGAGGAAGATAGAAGGTACAGGTTAGACACGCACCCGAGTATAACTAGATTGGCCGGTTATGCATTCGAGGATTCACCCGCGGAGATCATCAATTATATGGTGCAGACAGAACTGGAGAATCGTTGCTTAAAATCTTCTGGGATGAAAGGTCTAGTAAAAAAAATTTCCGCCAGATGGAAAAGGCCGAAAAGATGCGATAACGGAGCTGGAGCGACGAAGGTAACTAGTGTCATTTACAAAAATCGAGATTATCAAGAAGAATGCGAAAGCTCGAACTGCTCAGAATCGTCATCTTTACAGGAATTTAAAATACACGAAAGTTTGGAAGAAAAATTATGTAATCCTGAACCTAGTCCTGACTCTCCAGACGAAAAGTCGTTAACAATTTACAACAGAAATTTGTCTGATACGAAAAATAGTAAAAATACACTATCGAGAATTGAAAATCCTTGCAGACGCTATGATCGTGATGATTTGTGGGTTCAAGCGTTCAAGAATTCTGATCACGGAAAGGGGAAGGATGTAGAAATAGCGGATAAAATAGATGAAGATAAATTAAAGGATCCTTACTCGGTATTTTTTGTAAAAAGCGCGCGAGGAACGCCAGAGACCTTAACTAAAGCGTTTGTTCCAAAAAATGAGAAACAAAAGCAAGATGTTTCGGAAAAACGAAAGAATCGGGTAAAATTTCGTGCAAATTCTCTAACCATGACATCGAAGTTAGACGAAAATATTTGCAACGAATCTGTTAAGAAGAGAAATTTTGAACGTACTAGACGAAACAGAAACGCGCATAGCGGATGTTTTTGTTTACGATTTTATCGAATGATCATACCGATCTCGTTTGGTTCGATTTCCAAATATCGGTCAAGAATAAATGACAATTCATCGTCGGTAAAGAAGAGATCTCGTATGTCGTTACAGAGAAAGAAAGGTTGACACTTGTATCCCATGCTCTGTCGGTAGAACGAATGTTGAATTTTTATAATTATGTATGTACATACATAAACGATTAACAAATGGTTGCAAATTAATTTGAAAATTTTGTTTTACTTGTTGTCCCAAACTTAAAGATACTTTTTTATCTATATGTGTATACTTGCAGAATTATGTAATAACTTATTTACACAATTTGAGTCTTTTCTGACTCACCTTTATATGAACATCTTTTTAATTGTGAATATCTGCAAACAAAATATACATCGAAAATCAATAACAAGAGTCATGATAAATAGGAGTATGATATCGTCGTTCATATTCTTTATTTATACGTCGTTCATACATATCTCATTTATTCTCAATAATAGTGTTGCACGCTTACTTCCATCTTTTTTTTCCTTTTTTTATTCTTTTCGCTTTCCCTTCTTTGCATACGAGTGAATCTTTGCTGAAGATGCGCGTTTATCGAGTTTATCGCCTTAATAAAACGTTCTTTCGCTACGCTTTCTTTAACTTATTATCGTTATTATCGTTACCATTATAGAAAAAATAAGTCTTTAAATAATCACATAAGAGCCGTCGAGTCGCCGAGAATCGTGGGGGAAAAAGGAGTGGCGGGGAATAAGAGAGAACGTGTTTATATACATACATGCATACATACGTGTATTTTGTCAACACACATGTAAACGATTCGCGTATAGGTATTCACGTATGTGTATGCTCGAATGATAATCGCATGTTGGGTGTGTCGTGTGTACGCATGGGTATATGCACGTATCTGCACATGTGTATGTGTTAAGTATCCAAGGATGAAGGTAACATGTTTTTCGAAGTAATAGAGTTGGTTGGCTCTATATGGTATTTTCGTTTACCAGCTCCCTCGAAATAACGATGATGTCGCTCTAAGCCTAGAAAAAAATCTATCTACCGAGAAGACCAGTCGTTTTCGCTTTAATTTAAAACTATATATACGAGGTACGCGTTACGCGTTATTCCGCTATACGGCCGGGAGGAGCTTTAATCGATTCGATGAAGAGAGGTGGTCAACGACCACCGAGAGAGACCGGCGAAAAGGAGCATAAAGAAAACCAACTTTAAAGGCAACGCGTTTCCGCGATCTGCCTCGAGAGTACGCCGTTTCTTTCTTTCGTTCTTCGTTTTTTTCTTCTTTCTGCCGTTTCTAAAAAAGGAATGGAAGCTCTCGGTTTACGCAGTGTATATCCTTACATGTTCACGTGCGTACACAGAAACAACTGATCGATATGCATAGTATATGTTGCTAACATTATCGATCAATTTACCGTTTAATCAATAACTGTGAAAAAGGAAAGGAACTGGAATTAATAGAAACGAAACGTATCAAATAAAAGCTAATTAATTGTCGTTCATTCGCGAACACTTGAAAGTTTGGTTTCGCTTCGAACGACTACGAAGATAGGAGTCGAATATCATACTCGTACATCGTGCTAAACGTCGTAATATCTAAATACTATACGATGTTGAGATTTCTTTATAAGACATATATCGATTGAAATTCTTTGAAATCCATGTTTATCGCTTATCATTAACAAAGCATACGTAAAGTCTATACATAATCATGCGAAACGAAAAAATAAAAAAACGGACGTTTTCTTCCTTCCTCTTTTAGAAACTTCGCGATACTTGTCTAAGTCTTCTGACTTCTTCCATTTGGCCGTTTTAGCATATGCACCATTCAACTTTGTTCGAATTTCGCTTACTTCTTGTTTATTCGTTCATCGTCATCATCGTTGAAGCTCGCACCATCAGGACGGGACTGACTGGGGAAACGACGTCACAAGGGAGGTGGAATGGAGAATTCTTTCCGCACGTAAAACAGAATATAGGGTTTACACTTGGCGACTGCGTCCGTGGTTGCTGGTCGTACAGAGCTATCGTTAAAGTGAAACCATTGTCCGTCGTGAACAGCGAAGGCAGTATAATGTCCAGTTCCAGCACTAAAATGGATATTCCAATATTTATTCTCAAAATAGAAACCATAGCACTGTTATACAATAGATGAAAACATTGACTTTACAATGTAAAAAACATGTAATACTTATAAGACTGACAAAATTCATTGAATTTTGCTTCGTACAAACGAATATAATATACGTTTAGTTTGTGGTGTATTGCCATCTTAAAACGGATATAACGATATATGTTTCTGAATCCATAATTTACAGATATTATTTAATTCGATAACTTTTTATCAAAATGGAAAATTACATTATATATGTATATACATTGGCTCAATTGAGCCAATATATTAAAATATCGAAAGATATTGTGAATGAGTCTGATTCTGATGATCCGATGAACGAGTTTGTATGTAGAATTAACATAAAAAAGGACGTTTGAGCATACCCTGAACCGTGGTGTACAATAACGGCAGCTAAGTCGTATAGGTGACTATTTGAAGCGCCCAATTTCGTTCCGCTCACGCCACGCACCGTAAATGCAGACATATCAAGTGATTTCATCGGGAAATCCACCTGCGTGTCCACCTTCGAGCGATAGGAATTGCACCACCTAAATCTTTTAATGTGAAGGCACAACACCTAAAATAAAATAGAATCGTTAAAACATATGTTACAAACAAAGAAAATTTATAAGTTAATATATGGAGGCGAATATTATAATAAATATTCTAAAAGCAATTCGTTTAGAGAATTTAAGATTATAATTATATTTTGAAATTATAGACAATAAGGTGTCTATTGAACTGTAAAAATTGATAATGTAATCAATACAAAGTAGAAATATACATTTATACATCGAGTAATGAAACGTAAAAAGATTCAATATGTAATTATATTTTCGAAACAAAACGAAAATATATTCTATAAAAATATTTCTAAATATTTTCTAAATGAAACAGTTAATAAAAGTGTGCTAACATTAGGCAGCCTGTGTATCCAGAACCTCTTGGTGGATCTCTGTTTCCCCATGCAATTGTCACAGAAGTACAGTTCGCTATCGGCCAGCTCTTCGACTTTGAAGAATCTCGTTAAGCTGTACGTGAGACTGCATACTTCTTCCTGTTCTTTCGTTCGTCTCTGCAATCTGTCCGGTATATCCAGTGAGAGATCCTGAAAGGGCTCGTGCGTCTTGGAATCTGTACGGCAGTTCATGCAGTGGACCTGCGCGAGGAAACGCGATCCATAATTTGTCCGCGCTTCTCCCAAGAAGAAAATGAATAATAAAATGACTCTCCAAAACAATATTGATTCGGAAAGGGCACTCCCTCTCGTCATTTCGTATTGGAATAACAAAATGTAACCGGAAACGCATTAACCCTCGCCTGGTGAGTGCCGGATCATTTTGATACAAGTCGTGTCACGCATAGAAAGTAGCCACCAGTAGAATACCAAAGTAGACATTGGTATTATATGCAATAAAAAATGCTGATAAAACTTTGAGATAATGGAATAATATATGTAAAATACCTTCTTAAATTCGATGATAAAATAAGTTTCCTAAAAATAATTTTTTTGTCTACGCTTTTTTCATAATTAAGATACTTTTAACGAGAATATTCCAAGGTTACACTACCAAAATAAATTAAGCAATAAATTAAGAACACGAAATTACAATAATAATATTTACTGTTTTCTGCTCTGCTTGCCAACATTATGTGTTTTTGTGAGCTTCTAAATACATCATCTCTGGTTTTCCTGAGAATCTTACGTCCTGTATCGCTTTGAAACGGTACGATACAGCACAATATCTATTACCAAATACGGAACTTTTATATATAGTGAAATAAATTCCTCATGTAACAACAATAGCTCTAGAATCTTTTAGCATGGAACATTTTTTCGAAATCCATACATAAAGTGTATGTTATAGATCAGAATGATACAGCATCATCCAGTCGCAAAGCGTTTGATCATCGGTGACCGAGGGTTAAACAGAGCTTCCTCCTTGAACAATCCTACGACTTACCACGCTAAGAAGGGTGCCTCCAAACACGGCTGTGACGATGCTCTGCTTGCCGCGCAGACCGAGAGGTTCGTGTCCCAGTCTGGGCAACAATTGCAAGAGCTCGGTGTGCAGTCTGTCCAACATGTAGGTAAGAAATTCATGAGCGTCTTGTTGTTGATAGCCTCGAAATCTTGGTACGACTTTCCAGATGACAAGGAAAAGGCATTCGGGCGAAATGGCTTGACCGTTTGAGCCACCAAGATTCAAACCAAGGAGTACCTTCCTGAGCTCTTCCGCGAGTAAGGCGTCGCTCATAAACTCTTTTGCTCGACCGGGCGTGACGATTCGCCCTCTATGTGTGGGCGGCTCATCGAACGGTATGCCCTCTAGGCATGGCATCTGCGTGAGATACTCGCAAAAATGGCTGATATTGTTGAACGATTGTAACACAACGTTCATAAAACAGGTGTTGCCGAGGTTTCTCAGGCCGACGACCTTCTTCTCTTTGGTTATCTTGGAGCTCCTACGCTTGGTCGCCGGCCGATTGTCCCCGCTTGTGCCGTCCAACGAGTGTAGCCTCTTCCGCGCTGTTCTCGGTCGGAGGTTCCTTACGACCACTTCCGCTTTCCACAGGGCGTCCGCGTCGTTATCGTCACTGTTCTCTCTCCTCGAGGACGGCGTCGTAGACGGCGACGTGTTCCAATTCTCCTCATTCTCCTTGTGCTCATCCTTGCGAAATGTAACGCGACGTATCTTCTCAATTTGGCCGCTCGTCGTGTCGTTAATTACATACTCGTCACACATGTAACTGAAAATGAATACCTCTGTAAGTACCGACAAGTAAGGATCGGCGTGCTATTAATTAATTGAAGGATTCGTGGGTGGATTCTTTATTTTCTTGATATCGGTGAATGACTACCTACGACTTAACGCGTTGTGGTTAAATACAGCCATTCTTTATGGTACGCGAAACCTCGAATTTGAGGTATTACGGTCTATACTAATTACATACTTATAAAATTTGAGATTTGGATTATAAACCAACGATTGAATGTAGAAAAGGGGAAGACAAGATTTGTTTTTTTTTCGGAATTATATGAAAAGAATTTATTTCAGATTTCTGAGACTGTTGTACCGGTCGAGTTAACATATTGCTGCTAATATTAATAAAGATGGCTACCGCTAACAAACAAAATGGAAGAGAGGGAGAGGCGTGTTGGCGAGATTAAAAATCGTATCAACTGACGCGAGGAAGACTCGGACCGTCGATCTGTGTCGCGGAGAATGGCGAAAGCGAAGGGTTTAACTTACCAGAATACTGCCAGGTTCTCACAGTCGATACAAACACAGTGCTGATTATTTTCTTCGTGATGCTGTAATGCATGGCCTGCCACGTATCGTCCACAGTGAATGGCTCCACAGTACAAACAGAGCCACGTACTTTTCTCAGTGCCACATACTATCGACAATAACAAAGCACTCGATAAAAACATTGCCCTTGCTATGCATTCTAGTTTAAAATGTTATCGTTCTGTGTTAAAACTGGAAACGATACAAAATTAATGAGTAACAGAGGTTGAAATCAATGTTTCTCAAAATGGGTCGAATTCTATACATATTTCATTTCTAGGACCTCGCCCTTTATTTTTTCAAACTGAAGGTTTTCAAACAAACTATTTTTGGAAAATTCCTAGAATTTTTTAAATTAGTGCATCGAGGAAGTATAAAAGGCGATCATTACAAAATAATGTAAGTCCCAAGTTGGCGTACTATCTTCTTGGCTTGTCCCGGCTTACGTAATTCTCAAGAGATCGCGTAAAACCAGGGTGAATGGGAGGAAGGCTGTTCGACACACCCCCTTTGCAGTCGATCGATCGCAAAATGTCTCGCAGTGCTATCAAGTTTGAGATTTTGCATGCACATTTCTTTTTTCCCCCCTTCTTCATACGTATATTTTTTCAGCACAATGACATATCTATGATTTCAAAAGCGAGTAAAATCTATGGAGACCATATAATATACATTTCTGCAATTAAATACGATAAAGAAATAAATTGAACGAAAAAAATTCGAAAATTCTACGCCCATGGAATTGGATAGATTTCGATCATTTTTATTTTGGATTGCTTGGTTCGATACCTGACTATTCTTAGCTACTTAAATAAACTTTGCAACAGTAGAATAAAAGAGAAAGACGTAAAATTGCTAAAGATAAAAAATACGAGTACATGAAAATTGAGATATCGCATAGGTAGGCCAACTGAAATCCAATCTTGTAGAAGCACGTATCCCTGTGCACACCCATTTGTTTTGCAATCTCGTGTAAGAATTATTATAACCCCACGCCCTGTGCAAATTATATTGTCTTATTTCTTTGTAAAATGTACTAGGAATTTTAATTACACGTTATGTACATTGAAAGAAGATTGTTCGGAAATATTGCTTGAGATTGTATAACTATTGAATTCGGTATTTTTATAAATTTCAAACAATACAACGATACATCTTAACATAGAACAAAATTTTCTTATATTTCTATAACAGAAAAAATATTTTTGTGCATCAAATGCAAATGTACAAACATAGTTTTACATCGAAATTTAAAATGAGTTGATAACCTGCACATGACAATTTGGAACATCGTGTATTATATCTTGCATATATATGTATATTATTAGAATAAAATATGATAGAGGCCAACGTAAGGTTTGTTAGATTATAATCAAAGTTTCATTATCGATGGAAAAAGATAATCCTATCGAGCCACGTCTATCGAATGTTCAATATTTCAAAAGTGGGCAATAATTCTCAATTTGATGCAAAAATACGTTACGCATCACGCTGTATTCTTGGAAGATCACGTCAGTGCAGCTAAGGTCGAAATCAAACAAAAATCGTCGATAAAGTTGCATACAGGTAGTCCGAGAAATCCTAAACTCGAAAGACGACCGATCGTTGAATTGGTGTGAGAGGTGTATTACTTGAACCACGAAAAAAAGCTGGCAGGGTAACTAACAATCATCTAACGAGCCACGTATCCATCCTTTTACTCGTCCGTCTCTTTTGTCATATCGTTGTGTCTCTTTTTCGCTGGTTGGTAACGAACGATACGATTCGCCACGCCTACTGCGTGTTGCGTCGTTGAAGAATTTCGTCGACGCATTGTCCAAGCGACGGAACCAGATAAAGATAAAGAAAGGCGACAAACGCGCGCACCAGCAAACTCTTCGGTTCAGTGCAATTCCGGGAAAAGAAAAAGGAACGATAAGGGAAAAATTCGTTTCCCGAGCAATGCGACTCGTATCAAGGCATCCGATTAGCAACGACGCCGTTATCGATTTTGCAACGTCGTACCCGAACCAGCTTGCAGCGCAGGAAAAGAGGCAGAAGAGGGATGGGAGGGGAAGGTGTGGAACATGGGGTTCTTTTATAGCCCACGAGGGACGATTTTTCTCCTGCGTGACTCGCGCCAGAGTCGGGCTTGGTAATTTTTACCAGCGTCACTCTCCTTGCGAGATATTTAAATTGATCTTACAACCTGGATATGTTTGCGATTCGTTGAGCATGAACGATCTCTCGGGAGAGACGATGATGCGACGCAGGGAGCATCGTTTCAACGATATGTGTATATGTTTACTATCTCGACGAATTCGGAAAACACCGAAATATAACCTAACCCGAACTGAGTAATAAAAAAGAAACATCGCTAGTCTGACTCATCAGTCGCGCTAATACACCTTTGAAATACTCTCTCCTTGACTATGCATATTGCGTTTTGTTCCACTATTGTTCCCTTTCCCTTCTGCCCTTCTCCTCTTTCTCGTTCGGATATTCAGACAAGAATAAATATGCTTCACGAATTCAATAGATTCTTCTCGATCCTGAAAGATCATGAGTATCAACATTATAAAAATGAAATTTCAGATTTTTTTGAAAGAATACGTTGCAATTAAATGACTCGAATCTTGCTGAAACGTTTCTTCCTGCCTGTTTTACTGTAAGAGGTCGCTAAAAGAAAAAGGCGGCGTAGTGCAGCATCGATTATCGAACAGAGCGAATCGAGTCTCTATTATGAAATTTTCTGTCTACACCGAAGATCAACTCAAGAGGGAGAACACATAGGGCAAGGGAGATTTAAACGTATGCAATAAAAGTATTGCGTTTATTTTAAATATAGTACCAAAGGCAATGACTATAGGGAATAGGTATAAGATATCAGACGAGAAAACAAAATTTCAAATCTCAAACAAGGAAGAAGTATTCACTAGATTGTTCCATTCATTGATTTTCAAATGTATCTCTCAGATGGTGATTCTTGAGAATGTGGATATATGCAAGTCGACAAGCGGAAATGAAAAAAATTAGGAGAAACGAATAAGGTGCAACGATGAACACGTTTATCAGGCGAGTTCTAATGACAGATCTCAGGCCAGCTGATTAGTGCCGTCTGGTATTGATTTTCCAATGACGACCGCGCCGCATACTGAGAACTCCCAGCAGGACGATGCACACGCGCACGTCCACGACGCTCTTGTTCGGTCCGTGGAGAGACACCCATGAACGGAGGACACACACACACATATAGATACTATATTACATATATACATGCATGTATGAAGAAGAGGAGTGGACTTTCACGTACAACCGTACACGCGCGTATAGGTTTGTCTCGCATTCATACGTATTGGCACGTACACATTCGCGTGTATCGAGGAGAGACGTAAGTACTATACATATTCGTGCTGGGAGTTCAATTCACAATACATACAAATGGTACTAGTAGTCGTACGTCCATAAGTATCATCGATATTCGCCTGTATCGACCGTGAAATACAGAAAGCGAATGTAAACGTGTACTTTCGTGTCCTCTCTTAAAAAACATGCATTAATATCTTTATAGGGAAATAGAGAAATGGTTCGCTTCATCTTGTCGGCTACGACGGCTCAAGGCCGCGAGAGGAACGGCCGGGGCCGCGGTCACGAGAGGTAAAGAGAGAAAGAGGAAGAGAATGAAAGAGGCGGGGGGGAGAGAAAAAGAGCAAGACCGAGAACACAGGGGATAAAGAACGCAAAAGAAACGAGAGAAAAGGAGATGGGAGACAATAGAGGTGAAGGAAAGATCGAGATCGGGTTCGAGCGAGAAAGGACGTGCAAAATAGAATCCAACTTGAGAAGAAAGGATCTCGTGAGGGCTAGGTTTCGATTTTCTAAATACATCTTTCTTTCAAGCTTCTAAGAAGGATAACGGTATGGTTTTTTGTATGAGGTCCTACCTGCACAGACGAACGGTAGTTCCTTCGTACAATTCGCTTCTACGTCGTTACCGCCGAATTGGACGCTTTGAGCAAGATGTGGACACTCCATGTTTTCCTAGACACGATTCCACGGGGCCCTCGTGGCCCCTTCGTCGGCGAGTGCCTGCGTACGTACGTGCCTGCGTTTACAACGTGTGCTCTTTCTCTCTCTTTGGGCAAAGGAGAATATGTAGTGGCAAGGTAGAGAAGGAAGGATAGGGTGGGAATGATATTCAGAGAAGGCGGGGTACACGCTCGGTGCCCCGTAATATCCGTCACATAGCGCGAAAAAGATTGGCTTGACTATTTCGTTGTATGTCTTTGAGCGAAAAAAAGAAAGGGTGCAACTGTTCTCGATGCGCAACGACGACGGACTGAGGAAAACGACCAGACCGAAAAGAGCAGTGGAGCGCCCGACTGGCCCCGACTACCGACCGAACGCAACCGAGCTGCGTCGGGCTCGGTTCTGCGGTGGTCGGGCTACCTCCAGAGTCACAGACCACTAATAGTCGACTGACTCGCCGGTTATACGGTCTCTCCTCCCTGCTCCCGAGAGTTCCAACATTCGTAGGCGTGCGATTACAGCTACTCTCTCCGTTTCTCTTGCTCTTTCTTCTCAACTTCGTCGTGTTCACCAGGTTGTGCTAGGCTACCTAGCCTTGGATCGTGCTAGGTCGCGCAGCCTCTGAACAACTTGTCCAGGTCCGGCCCAACCGCGTGGGTGCCTTTGGAAGGGCGACGATGCATTTCACCGTTGCGTCGATGCAGTCGTGTACATATTGAGCCCCGTTATCTTTTGCAAAATATATACTTCGAAGTAATAAACTCTATTCGATGCGGTACCCTGGCTTTTCGCAATTTGAGCTACGATATTGCTGATAAATACGATACGAGAGATAGGATTACTGAGTTTCTATGTTTGCGATTAAAATGACGAGCTTCGTGCAAGGGAAAGCGAACATGGTTTATGTCGTTAAGAGTATATATATATATGTTTTAAATGCACTGTACATAACTTTGATATATAATTATAATTGGAGTGGGAAATCGATACCGTAGAACCTCCGCAATAGTAACATTTTTTACTACTTTTGCTACTCTTAATATAACGTTACGATTATTTCTACCATATGTAATTTAATGCAAAATGATAAATTATTTAATATGAATTTGATAAACGTTTGGATCAAAATCTACATTTTATGTGAAAAAATAATGTAAAAGGCAATTTAATATTAATCTTTCAATAATTTTGTTAATTAAAATATTGAAAAAGGTAAACGAAAAAGTTAATTTTAATAATGAGCTATTATAAATTATAATGTACATAACAGTACAGAACGAAGTTCGATTAAAATGGCCGACTTGAGCGCACGCGCACTTTTACTTTAAACTTTTCACATTCTATCTATGTATTATTCATATATTTCAAAACATTGATTTGATTTGTATTTTTTTTTTTTTATAGATGGATATGAAATATGCTTCTACTAAAGTACGTATAATCAATTACATTGGTTTTAGCTTGTAAAATTTAATATATTTCTCAATATGTATTTTACTTTACATCGGCTTGTTACTTACCACAAGCAAATGAATATATGTACATACTCGAAAGAATGACAGGTTTACAAGGTAAAATCAGTTTGAGAATATAAAATTTTTAGAATGTCAGCTTGCAATTTTATTGAAAAGTGCAATACTAACAATCTTATTTAATATAAACAAATAAATTTAAGAACGTCTGCTATATGGTGGTAGTTGGGATTGTGTGAGTTGAAGTCCTGGAATGTTGTTAAATCCAAGCATTTGTAACATTTCCTTGGTTTCTGGATCAACCTCGATAATATCGTGTTCCAAAGCAGACACCTCAGGAACATAGTTGTCCCTGCGTTCTCTCTCTTCTTCTTGCAGTTTGATGGAAATACCACGTACTTGGCTATGTCTCAGACGCTTCATCAAGTGCGTAACAAATCTGTTTGAAATAATAGGATAAAAAATTCAATAAAAAATTGAAGTATCTTTAAATAAGAAATTAAATACACTAATTTATAGGATTTATTTTTCGGTACAATCCATAAAAATGTTTTAACACAAAACATACACTTTTGTAAATACATACCCAGCGATTTTGTTTCGCAAAGATTTACTGGGGATAATAGCAATTTCTTCGCATATCCTTTTATTTGTATGGAAGTCCATGGTCAATCGAGTATAGTATTTCTCGATGATCAGCTTCGCGGCCTTTTTGACCGTCTTTGTCCTGACGCGACTCTAAAATCATATTTATATTCCATTTTACGCTACTTAATGCATCTTGCACTCATTTAAAACAAAATATCGGAAAACACTCTAAACACATTCGCATAACCTCAAAATTTGTAACAGAAAATAACAATCTATTATAATACACTTTAACTGTAAATATTTCAACTTTTCAGTATAAAATAATTTATAGGATGTTGCTAGATAATTCGTTTGTGTACTTGATGTCGGATTGCAATTGCTTTTTTAGATCTTTTTCTAGATTTTATCAAAATTTACGTACCATGATGGATAGTGTTCCAGAAAAGAGATATACCAAAATGGAAGAGAGATACTACTGCCACGAAGAACTATCAACAGCAACGGCCAAATGGAGAATTAACATGTGCTACTCACTGCATTACGGTCGTGCATGTAGATCTGGGTCCTGAAACTCCCCTGGTGGGGGTAATTTCAAATTTGAGGACAGAAAATTTCTTGTGTTGTCCACCACATATAGGGCGCTGATGTCGAATGATCAAAACTATTTCAAGAAAGTAAAACACGATGGAAATAATCAAGCGAATTTTTTATCATTTTTTATAATTTTTATAATACTTTACAAGTAGGTATACATTATTTATTCATAAATAAATTTATTGATGTTATATCACTTTAGGAGACAAAATTATGGCCTTGTGTCGATTATTGTTTTGACTACTCTGCAGCAACGCCGGTGGTGGCAGATTGGAGCAACATAGATCGCCGCATCATTGCGACATTCCTGACCACGGGAGTTTCGGGAACTGTATATACGACCGGTGGACTATGTTCGATAGCTACACTAGAGACATCTAGAACTTACATTGAGTCTATCTTCAGAAATTTTATTTATGTATTTACGGTAGATAAGTAAAAAAAAATTAAAATAGAAAATTTGAAGTTTTTAGTCAAATTTTAAAATTAAGTTTGAATAAGGTTAAGAAATAACATTCTAATAAGTTTTTACTTAAGAGATATAATATTTATAATATTTTATATATTCTACAGAAGATAATATAGGGAATGTAACTGAACATTTACATAAATGTTTAATTGTAGTTGTAAATAGCTTTATAGTATATAAATACAATATGGATTATAAGTTCAAGTACTTTTAGTTGTCAAAACGAAAGATTTTCGTTTCCATAAGAAAAATCACGTTACAATTGATCGCAGTAGGTGGCACCACCACCCTTCATACAGTTCCTGCTCCAGTACAGACTGTCAGTGGCTCAAAACATGTCGTACATTGCGTTGTCGCGTCATGGAGTTATTATAAGCGTGTCTTATTTGCTCTTCTCGCGAGTGACATCCAGTTTCCTCGAAACTACAAACCCTCCCAATTACCAAGTATCATCCAGTTTAAACCGAGCGTTCATAAAATATCAAAAAATCAAGAATGCCAGGTGACAAGTTGCGATGCGATGCGATAGTGGGGGCGAAACATGGTGGCAGCACTGCGCCATAAACGGAGCAGAAGCGGAGAGGGAGGGAAAGTAACAGAGATGTATAATGTTAGATAGAGTGAGATAGAGTGATGAGAGTGAGATCATACCATATTGCCAACGCCGCAGTGCGAGAAAGACCGAAATTTCGCTCAGCAGCACACGGCAGTCGGCGTTTGTCCGCGGAAGCGGGATAGTAAACGTTTAGTGAGAGTAAGAGACTTGATAGGAGAAGGAGGGTAGACTCGCGAGGGAGAGGCGACGAGTTTGTTTATCGCCTTGGTGAACGGCGAGAGCAGTCAGTGCGGTGCTACACTTGGCCTGTAGTGGTCGGAATGATCGGTGGATCGGTTCGAAAGTTCGGCCTCGTTCTTCTGACAATTTACTCCGAGTAGTGCGTGGGTGCCGTCGTGTTTTCCTTTCGCGCACATGTCAATGTCCATTTAACCTCGTCACAGACCTCGTGCCGGAAGAACATGCCGCGAACCACTGCCAAAACATAGTCGTTTTCGTGCATATATCAAAGTTGGTGACATTTGTACCGCTCAAGTAACTCCGCTGAAATTTCACCATACTTCGTAAGAACTTAACACCGCGTGATACCTAAACAGAGGTAAGTGTAATTCTTATTAAGATGAAAAAAAGAATTGTGTTTGATGATTGACGTCGCGTGATTCACAGCTAACCTCTTTATATCGGTGTGTCCCTCCATTATATAGCTTTGTATATTATGGTCTATCCTCAACAACCAATTACGGGGCTCTTTCTGAGCCTTTGTTTCTATCAGCTGACATCTCGGGGTCCTCGTGTACCAGAGAGTACTTTCTCTTCGTGAAACTCGTTCATGTTGTTCCTCGATTAAGCTAGTGCGCTTTTTTTCCTCGTCGGTTGAATTCTGGCGAGTAGAAGGCGGATTTTAACTGTCGATATTCTTTCGCGAATTTCTCCGTGAGCGGTAGGGTCGTTGATCTCGATTCTTTCACTTTCGTCGAAAATAGAGGCTGACCGTGATTCGCATGCGGAATGGTGCACGCGTTGCGCTCGCAAGAGGAAAAAAAAAGGCTGTGAAAGCAGCGTTGGCGTTTCGCGGAGCCACGCGCGCGTGTGTAATTCAGGCCAGTGCGAGTGGCGTGCGAAAAATGATTGTGGCCACGCGTGTGTGCAGGCTTGTATCGTATGCGCGATGCGTCGCCAAAGAAATATCGCGGTGTCGCGTTCTAATCATGCGGGCTCGAAAAACCTTTTAGTTCCGATTAATGCTCCTCTCTGACCTTTTCTGACCCGAAACTAATTACGGTTTCGCGTTTCGCTCGCGAAAATACAGCTCACCAAAGTATTCCAACATTCCTTTACGAATATGTGTGGTAGACGAAATATCTTCAAATTTCGTTAACGCGATGATAATGCCAGAATTCAAAATAATTCAGTCCTATGTTAAAGAGACATCAACAGTATTTCAAGGGCTAAGAAGAGAAAATCATAAAAATAATATTGACCGCTGCTTTCTAGAGTCTTTTCTTTTTCTCAACATGATGCGTCTAGTAAATAATTTTTTCGTTAAATGCCAAATAGTTTTTCGCTTTTCCCGAAAAATATACTTTTATGTACATGTACGATACGTTTGCGGTACATATCTACTTTTATACTTTCATATTATACCGACACAATCATGACTCGTGACAGTCGTGTCTTTTATAGCGCAGATGAAATTTCAAACTGTTTCGTATAACACACACACGCATTAGCTTTTGTTTTAATATTTTCGTGAACCACGTACGTATTACGGATTTCACGATGATTTGCTCGAATACAAATTTTGTTTCTCCCTCCCGCGTCCCGGTTTGCGTGCAACCTCGTCTTCTCGAGAGCTTGCCATACTAGTGACAAAAAATTCCAGGTTGCTCTTTCCTGATCGAACGAGTTTCAACTTGCCACTGATATATATGGCAATGGTATACCGTGTACACACGTATAGAACGATCGCCGATATCTACCAGCTCTATTTTCTCGTTTTCCGTTAGATTTCAAATTGGAGTATGTATGTTTACGGACGTGATTGGCTACGACCTTGTGCACGGAGCGTCGGTATTAAGAGCACTTTATTATCGGCTGCATAATGGGACGTATGGTTACTGTCGTTTGGAGGTAATGCGTGTTTCCCTAGTTGTGAAATGATTTGCTCTGTTGGTCGTATCAAATGATTTGAAGTAATTAAACGTGTGGAATGTATGTTTAATTTATAATAATAAAGCTATATGTCGAATTTATCATTATTATTACTAATTAATTTCTAATTAATTACTTTTCGATGCTATTTATCACGGTGGTAAACGTATAGATGTGACGATTACCAAAGAAGTTGTGTAATTTCTGATTTATCAAGATAGTTCCTGTTTTGCAAAATAAGCATCGAGAATAAGGATGTTTCGCAAGGTTCGTAATATGTAAATTTACGGAAAAAGTGGATTTACGTTACACGAAGGTTGATTGTCTGTATACATTTCGAACGTGATGTATTATAATTTGTGATATTTTTTTTTATAAAATTATTTAATACACTTGGTATTTCGAATTTTTGATTACGAAGTCATCATTATTAACAATCATCCTTTCCGTAGTTAAATATATTGTATCATAGATTAACAGCGGAAATGTTTGTCATAGGTTAATTTTGATTAAAATTTCTAGTTAAACTTTGGAGCAATAAAAAGGTTAGACTCGCAGGACGATAGTAAGGATATTGAAAATGAACATTTCTTAGCTGCAAAAACACGAGTACATTATGTAATGAAATCAGCTTCGAACGATATCTATGTATAAATCTTAATTTCATGCATCTTCGATCAGATATGTTATTTCCGTATTCATGTTCACACACCTGCGAGTAAAGTTTAACGATAATGACGGAATATTTCAGAGAAATCCACGAGCAAGGAAATAAACATCCTTTAACGTTTTAAGTCTTTGTCTAGATCATTCGTTTAACTCATTCGCTTGATTTTTCCTTCTTTCGTGTATTCACCTTTCTTTATTTCATTATCCATCCAACTTCGAAGGATAAGCTACTAAACCGTATTTAAATGTGAATATCAATCAGCTCGAATAAAATTACGATGTCGTATATTAACGTTACGTAAGATATTTAGAATGTAATGTAACGAGATATCTCGTATCAAAGAAACATAATTTAATACATCGTTAAGTTATTCATCACTTGGTAAATAAGAAGAGACGCAAATGTTGCGTCCGTATTGTTGCAGCAAGTTTACCTATATCGGTGTTTCCATTAACGTCTTTCAATTAATTGTTTCTAAATTGTTATTTCTTTTTATAATTTTTTTTTTCACAACTTACAGATATTACTAAATAATTGTCAAATTATTCAAATCGTAAAACCTCAAATCTAAAACCGTTCAAATCGTAAACCTCTATCCGTTAAGAAAGATGGAAAGCAAGTAGGTATCGATTCTCGACAATAAAGTGTTAAAATTGGCAAGGAATCGTCCTAGTAATTTTCGATGCAATTTGCACATGGTAATGAAGTGTACGGATCGCCATTCGCGTATTCATTAGTGTAGTTGTCACTAAACCGTTCGTCGTGTGTTTGTCCGATGTTGTCGTCATCAGCGTCTTCTTGGTGAGTACGCGTGTCATCGGTAATTGAATTCAGTACGCAAGACAGTTGTTCGCAGATGTACGCAAACGTGTTGTACAGGTTCTACCAAAACACATACGCTAAAGAGGCGTTCAATATTATTATCAATATTTCCGAGTTTTCAGCATTGTGTAGACAACACGCATTGATCGTCTGGATGATGGTCTCTTACGATAATATTGACAATAACATTCACAATAATATCGATCGTCTAAAACATCGCTCCACGACGTTCATAGCTGTTTGCGTCGTTGTATTTCATTTCTATTAACAATATTTCCAGTAGCAATCTGCGACAGCAAGTGTCGCGTTTAAACAACATTTTAACAACTTTGTTGCAGAACGACGAATTATTTCGAACTCTAGCATTGGAAAAAAGCATTGGTTTCTTTCAACGGTACAATACTTTTGTTTGTTATGGATCCTTCGTTATAGATCTTGCAAAAAGCTAAACTTTCCGCCGTACCAAAAACTTCATTTCGTCTATACCGTTTTACATCGCATCATCTCTCCTTTTCAGTCGCACCATAAATTATACCTCGTTCTGTGTGCCTTAAAGAAAGAACTATTCAAGCGTCTGAATACTCAATATTCAAATCACGTCGGTCGGAGTTCGTGTGTCCCCAATTTAACCGCGTTTTCAATGCTTTGTAACAAAGTAAAATGAGCTCTTGAACTACAAACAGTTACGTCTCCATTCGTGCTGCGCATAAATATGATTAATTTTAACGAGAAACTAAATTTGTACACTTTTCTAAAAAACACACCTAACACACACACACACACACACACAAAAGAAAGATAGAAAGGAAAGAAACGGACGAAAGATCTCTCTCTTAGAAAGGTCTCGTTTTAGTACACATTCTCGATATATTTTGAGGGAGATAGTAAGTACATGGACGTTCATTTTTTATTCATACTTGACATTTGAGGAGCATTCACTTTTAAACATCCTGTATAATGTTATCTCTATTCGTATTTTGTCGTGGCGTTATGATGCTCTGGGTGGCTTTTATTTTACACGTAACATCACTCGTGGAATTGCAAATCTCACGTTTTCTACGGTCCTCGAACCACCGTAAGCATTCTCTCCCACCTTTTTGTCCTTGTAACGCAACCAATATGTCGTTCAACACGCGTTCACCGCGGATTTCGGTTTCATTCGAAGACAAGCTATTTCCGGGGCAAATGTTAGGTATTTGTTAAGAAGAGCATCCAACGGTCAGAGGATCTGAATTAACATCGAGTGTCTTTATGTTCATTCGCGAGGAAGTAAAAACGAAACGTAGGTGTTTGGTAGGTGGCCCAAGAGTTTTACACGTAAACTATATCTTACGTATAAACTAGTCTAGGATAAATATGAAAATACTCGTTAAATGTCGCAGCGTTAAAAGATTTTTCAAAATCGTTGGTTTCTCGAACGATGATGAAATTCTTCTTATAAAGCACAGTGTATGACAGCATGATATACATAGCGGTATAAAAGATAAATATGTGAGATAGAATACGCGAGAATAAACCTGTCGCACGATAAATACCCGAAAAATGTGGCGAGAGTGCGGACAAAAACGACGCGCAAGAAAACGAGAGGATACGAAGAACTACGGTTGTTAATAGACGAATTACGAGCGATAACGTATTTTAAAAAACACAAGTTGGCGCTTACTTTTTGGCTATGCGTGACTTCGATGCGAAATAAGAAGCGAAAAGAAGAGATACGCGGAGAAACATTTCATAAATGTTCATATTTGAACTCGAATTAAAATTCTCCGCCGGCGAGAGATTTTCGCAAGAAAAATTATTGGACGAATATTTCATTGCTTTTCTCCTTCTCCGTTTCTTCAAATGCCGAGCTTTGTCCTTTTTCACTTTTCACTCGTGTTCTTTGCGCGCTATTTAAATTCGATCGTCGAAAGAATTTCGCGCGAAGAACCCTTTCGTAGAATTCTATTTGGCCGCTGCGAATGGGAAGAACATTGCTGGTGGTTAATTGCTAGAAAATTGGTGGATTCTATTCGAACGGTTGCCGACGTCGTTCCCTTCTTTGTGCGGTATTCGCGGAATCACGAGACGCTTATCAATCCTGGTTAATCGTTCCGCAATCTTGCCTCCCGATTGAACTCGTTACCGAGTCATTGCATCTTCCGCGAAATTCCTGCGTATCGTGCGCGTTCTGTAGATTCTCGCACCTTCGAATTTCCCGCAAACAGAACAAACTTGGCAGTTCAGTTGTCACAAATCGACGAAACCGTTTAGATATTTATATTTGTACGTAGTTGGTTTGATATTTGAAAGTTCGAAACCTACCTGAAACGTATTGGAGTGCATTGGGCGCGTAATATGGTAACCCTTACTATTTTTATATTATATTATTAAACGTTTATTGGCTAAGGAAACATAGATTACGTTCGCAATAAACAATGAATTACGTTTATGACGTAATTTTGGCAAGAGTACCGTTACGTGACGGTACGACGTAGCCGTACAATATTTTCTGTCGGATTTACCTTTTCATCGTTACGGTTGAAAGTCAAATTTAAGTCGTTCGGCGGTTTATATACGATATTACTTATATACGATATCGTTTTACTCTTTCTTTTTTGTCCTGAAAATTTGGTGACAAAATTGGACAATTCGGTAGCCTGCATTTGGTTTCTGTGGGTAATTGGGGACAGAGGGAAGGGATAGGGGAGGATGAGGAGGATGGGCGTGTCATTTAGCTTCATTTACAACATTTACAGCAGGTCACCCGTACTATACGCTATTACGCGTACAACGTTGTTTTCCAGAAACGTTCGAAGGAACAAAATGGCCAATATCGTAGATTTTTTCCCGCAGATCGGCATATTGCACGGGTTAAAAATATCCGAATCTTGACGTCATCGACGCCAAACATAACGTTAAGTTCTGTCAGTGATCCGATTATGTACCGGTTAAGTAACGCTCTGGTTATTGGTTCGTCGGTGCGGTTCAACGTTTGTTGCCCCAAGTTACAGAGTATTTGTTTAAACCGTTGCTCGTTCGCTTGGCTTGTACAAATACGAGCGTGTATCTGACAGGTATAATATTTTGCGGTAGAAACCGTAGTAAATGAGCAGCATGGAAAGCTGATCATATTCGTTAGTCGGCATTAGTATGTCGTGTCTATAAAAAGTATCTTGATGCTTAATGTTACGTACGAAGGCATCATACGTGACATCGTGAGAGTTCTTGTCAATGTTACGATGGGTAAAAGTGACTCGACTGCAATTTCTCTTCTTATATAATGCTTTAAAGCGATAGTCAGATGTTAGTTTTGCATGGTTTTTTATTTGGGAGTTACCTTCGTTTTGGTATTTTCGAGGCGTAGCGATCTAATTTCCATTAGAGACACAAATCGTTTGCGTATCTTCGATCGAATATTCATATTTTCAAATTTATCCTACAAAAAGCAGGTTCATACGGACAGGATTATTAAAAGAATATTTACAAGCGGGATATTTAAATTTTAGTGAGGTTTTGCAGCAGGATTTGATATGTTTGCGCAATGTTTTTTTTCCCTGCAAATGAAAAATGTTTTTCGGATGTGTGGCATCGGCTTCAGTTGACTGCGACATATGTAGATTGCGGCATTTATAAAACGCGTGTGGATAGTATCTACAGCAAAACTCTAATATTTCGACCAGTTATACAAAACCAATTTTCCTGTGTAAGGTGTGATTTTTTTAAAAAAAAAAGCTCGTTTTTTTCTTTTTTTTGGAACAGGGAATAGCGTATTAAATTCATATTCTGATGTTGAATACACGCCATTCATCAATTATTGGTACACGTTTTATTTCCTATAGTATCTCTTTGTCTACTAATCGATTAGATCCAATCAGTTAGGCAGCTATATTATATTTCCTACCATAAATTGGTAGGTTTCATATAACTAGAATTTGATACTATGAAAATGAAATGTTTATGATAAGACACTGTCGTACATTGGAAAGTAAAGGCACGTGCCCATTTTTCCAGCCGCTTGTGTTATTATTACACGTACTTACGACCAATAATTTCTGCAATAATTTCTCTTTCAATCGAAACTACACACATTTTTGGTATACCAATACGCGTGTGCTGTCTTTCTTATTCTAACATCCGAATACTCGGATACCCTGTTTGCGATGACTCACCCGTTATCATGTCGCGTCTCTCCATTCCAATTCTATGGAGATACACAGAATCCAGAGAGTTTCATCGATGGCTTTAATACAGTTTTCAAAATCCTTCGAAGCACGCTCTCTGCTCTGTACGTGGCAAAAGAGCGAACGTGGGCGGGGGAGGGGGAGGGGGAGAAGGAAGGAGCCGAGACGATCGTGGAAGCGTTCGATTTTATCAAGCGTTTTCTTGTATGTCTTTTGCGACGACACGAGCGAAATACAAGGAAACATTTTATTGGTTTTCAATTTTTAAATTGCCGTTCCGTTCGTGGTTCTTTTGCGCGATCGTTTTAACTGCATTGTAATTCAAGCGCTGGCCGACGAGTGTTTTGTTACAGGCTACTACACGACATTCCTGTTATACGAGGTTCTCTAAGGGAAGTTTATTTAGACGTTTCAACAAAACGGCAAGACTTTTAACGCTATATCAAGATCTTCGTATGTACCTATATCTGATATTGAAAGGAGAAGTAGCGCATGAAAATTCTTTCATATTTTCATCGTGAGCACAGCTCGGGGTAGATACTCTTGATGATAATTAATATCGTTAAACCGCGAAGATCCTTCAAGCATCGTGACTCGAATGCTTCTGCCACTTTTCTTTTTCAATCGTACCAATTTTTCCCCTCTGTTTCTTGGTTACAGATAAGAACAGCAACGACCGAAGAATTCAGAGTCGAAATCGTTCCGTTAGTGTCGTATCGCGTGTCACCATTTTAACGTATTCAACGTTTCTTTTTTTCCTCGTTTTCCTTTTCCTTCGTGTCATTCGGATGCGGCGGAACATTCGTGGCAATGGTATACGGAAATTAAGCGAAGATTCTCCACTCCCGCCGGATTTCACGGGAAATTTAATATTCTCGAATTGCGTATTCTCCGCGTGGGTCATCGGCGTTTGAAAATATTATAGTTTCGATACGCGAATCGGGATTCGTAACGCGGAGTAACGGGATAGAAAAAGGAAAGAAATACGCGGCGTTTAAAGAATAGTAGTACAACATATCTTGTCCATTCGACGACGACGAGATGATCATCGTTCAGGGCGGTTCGTTGTGCGTGTTGTTAGTGGTGTTGATCGGTGCTCTGTTGGTAAAGTCGGAACCTGGACCACGGTCGCGACCTACGCCGATTTTCAGCAACCAGTTCGCAGTTTACATCCCGGATGGGCCGGATGCCGCCGCAGAAATTGCCGCCAAGTATGGTTTCGACAACTATGGACAGGTGAGTCTCGATCTTTCTTTTTATATCTCCCCGTTAGCATGCTAAAATGGAACGATTGACTTTTCTTATGGGATGAGTCGTTCGGGAACCACATTGATCAGTTCCATAAATCGAAGACCAGAAAAGAGCGACCATGTTGCAAACATCCTACGTTTTAACACTAAACCTACCATGCACGGTCAAATGATTTTTGTTTGAAATTTCGTTTAGAATCTCTCGTATGCAACGTTACCGTATCGCCATGTAACTTATCGACTTTTCCTATAATATACATACAACCTATTTTTCAATATTCACAACTTTCTTTGTTGTTTACTTTCCGAAAAAATTGGCTAAAATCTCTTTCTATATTGAGATACACATTTTTTGTTTTGAAGCGGTCATTTGACCGCTCATGGTAGGATTATAGGTATACACGAAATGTCGGTAGGTTTAGTGTTAAGTAGCCATTTACCTCGAAATTTGTCACTATTTTTGGACAATTGAACATTAATCGAATTAGTTATCTAGCGAAGTTAAATATCCGCTGCTTGATATTCCAATTAATTTTTAGATCTGTTTGACAAATTTTAGCGTAACGAAATTTTGGAAAACTTGAAATCAATTTTTGTTGGTCGATTTAATGGCTTTTGTAAAATGTACTCGCATTAAACGCGAAATGTAACAAATTGAGCGTGCGTTTGTTTTTGAACATTTTCTATACAGGACCGAATATTCGAAACATTGGAACACTGTGTTTAATAATAGTCTGGCGATTTCAAACGTCACGCATTGGCGAGACAGATCTAAAATCAAGATATAAACGAGAAACACGATGATCAATCGAGCACTTTAAGAGACTTTATCTTGGCGGTCGACTTCCAGTCACTTCGGTTTAAGGGGTCTCGATTAACTACATAATTTAAGCCCGTTATTCGTGCGTGTTCAACTGCAGCATGGTTCAAAAACGCCACGATCAAAATTCATTAGAAAAGTTTCGCGGCTATCGCCACGGATTGGCATAGTTTTGATAACAGGTTTCAGGTTTTACTTTCGCGTGTTTCGAGCTCGATGCTCGTGTTGTTTCGACTATTAAAATAACTTGCAGGACACTTTGGCCATTTCACAATTAAAAGTTTTTCTGCTTGTTACGCGTTACGCAGAGTGCGATAAAAACAATCTTTCTCGCGATAAGGTTCGAAGTATAGAAGTTTTATCGTGGCTTATTTCATGATCCGCGTGTGTCAGTGTAAAGAGCGAATAGCGATGAAACCAAGTTCAATATGTACTTGGAAATTTTAATGAAATTCGATATCAAGCTTTATAGGCTACCGATATTGATCCCAAGATATTCTTACCTATGCGTGCGGTTCGTTCGAGCATTCGTTAGATTTCAAAGATCTGTGAATAACTATTCCGATACTTGAACAAATTCTTACGTCTTCGAATTTCCCAACATTTGAATGTTTTGGCTTTCGAACTTGAAAGATTCGTACTTTCGAATTTCCGGAATGTTCGAGTTTCCAAATATTAAATACGTAATAATACATAATCCGTATTATGAACGCAATGTAATATCGTGAAGCTCTTCCATTAGTACCGTGCTTGTGATTTCATAATTTCCATTCGTTCTATTTATAGTTGATATTATGTGTTTCCAATGATAAACTCTTTCTATCGGTTCTTATCAGGAAATACTAGGGAATAGTGCGTATAGCATTGGTCAATTTTGAGAATGTGTTTCGTTCGACGCTATTGTTCCGAAGTAATTATGGTAATAGCGTGGAAGTAATCCCGTGGGAGAAATTAAGAAGGATGGCTCGTTACACGGTTCTGAGACACTTGACGTATCGGTATTCGATAGTTTATTAACCTTGACCATCGAACTTACTTTAATTACCTGCACTTTTCTACCAACTCTAATTATTCATCTTAACGCTATTGAATAATCCATGACACTCGAGAATCTCTTCGTACGAGTTACCTTGTCTTTACTTTGTATTACTCGTTCTTATTGCAAGCCTTACCACGAATCGGTCAATCGCTTCTCAAATACTATTTTTATGGCTTGAAATAATCTGTGCGTTGAGAAATCGTCTATTTATTAACCGTGCAATCTTCGTTACTCTCTAGCGCCAACTTTATAAAGAAACTTTCCAAACTTTTTCAAACACAACGAAACAAAATTGTCAGTTAAATTTTATCCATAAAATTGCCGTGAAACTAAACTATAGCGCCGGCGAAGGTACATCGACCAACGTAACGCAAGCAGCAAGTTTAAACTTCGGATTAGTTAAGGTCAGACATCAGTTTGTTAAATGGAGCGGATAGGGCGAAGGCATAAAAACTTGTGCCGATAATTATTCCAAGGGAGGGACACTAATTACCTGCATTAGCTAGATCAAGGTTTAAAATACGGCTAGTTAAATACAGTTATAGCGAACTTTCGTTACTAACCATTATACACTTTCAAACAACAAACATTTTTCTTCTCCTATTTTATAATATATAATAAATCTCGCCATTGAGAAAATACGTAATACATTTTGGTCGTTTGGTTTTCGCACAGAGCAGAATACAATACGAAAGCATTTAATACCGAGAGCACTGGGAAAACTCGTTTCTCTATTTTTCCGGGACACCCTATACGTTACATACTTTTACCACAAAAAGTAATAGGATTTTTACACGCGGCTGTAATGGACGCGTGCTATCACCGGATCACAGTGTCCTTTCCACGAGCGTTTCGCAAAGTATCGTTCGCGGCTCTCGATGACGATCGCATCGAAAAAATTTTACAGCTACTTCAAACCAGGCCACTGTTCGAACCGGAACGGTTATCGCCACCTAAAAGTCTCATGATCCTCAAACTATATATCACGTTTAGCCCCCATATAGCTACTACAAATTTCACGATTTGCATTCCCGATCCAAGCTTTCGCCATTGTTAAACTGTATACAATTTGTTGCCGAATGTTGTCTATGATACTTGATCTGTGTATTAAAAATCCTCTTTCGCAACAGTACAGTTTATTCGGCGGACAAACGATATAACGTAAAAATAACGACAATAGGAAAATCGAGTTTGAACGCTTTAATCGTTATAATCGTTATATATTTGTAAGGAGGTCTCATTAACTTTGATACTCGAGTTTCGCAACAGTGCTAATAACATTTCGAAACGTAAAAGTATGACGCGTGTAATACAATTCATGAAACGTGTCTAGAAGTGTTCGAATAATTTCGCGAGCCCGTATAACGCGTAGCTATGTATACGGTGTGCGAATTTCACGATCCGCATTCGTGATTCTGACTTTTGTGGCCGTCAAACTGCGTTCGTTTGCGGCTGCACTTTTATGCAGCCACCGGACGCATTCCCTTTCGTTGTTCGGTTGCGAAAAAATTCATCGTGTCAACTATCAGGGGAGATATTTCGTGACTCCAACTAATTTGCCACTCTTGTTATGCCAACAACTGAATAAAAAACCATTGGAATTAAGTTTACCGCTGGCGTGAATTGCTTCCGATATTTTCCACCGCTCGTATCTTCGGCCATTTGTCAAGGTTTTTGGATGTTTCGCTATTCAATTTTTCGCTGCTCTATACCGGGTCAATCAGCCTGTATTTGGTGTATTTTTGCGCGTGCAGCACCAGGCATTTAGCGGAGAAAAATATACATTTCTAGGAAACGTATCCGCGATAGGTTAATTCCTATAATTTGACGTTGCAATAATATATAATAATATAATATGAATTCTTAAGGATCAGCTTTGGTGCTACCTATATCATCGACACCATTTCGATAATGATAAGTTGATCTTGTCTTAAAAATTCGAGGTACAAAGTGAAGGATGACTTCACCTAGTACGTTAATTAAAGATCCTAGACTGTGTAGTTTGTGATTCGAGGAGAATCATAAAGCAAATATAGAAATAAAGCAACAGAATTAAGTGCAGAATCAAATATCGCGACGAAGGAAAATTAACGTAGATATATATAGAGAAAAATTGGTATTTTCGTATCGTAATTCAAATTAAAATTAAATTGTATCATGATTAATGATACCACTATTTAACCTGTTTTCCCACTATTTAATCCGTGGTCGATATACAAATGTAACTCCACGTTACAAGACAACGAATTAATAATACCTGAATTATTCATATCTCTGCCAGCAGTAGACGTTGAATTTTCATTATGCCTGCAGCGTAGTAAATATTAATATCTACAATTTCCACGCACTCAGGTAATCAAACCACCAGTATTATCCGCAAATAGTATTACGTTTGCTATCATTTATTATTATTATCCTTATTATTATCATCTCGATAAACCAAAAGACTCAATCTTCTATGTTCCCAAATAGGTGCATTAAACATTTCGCGTTCGATATGCCAAATAATATACGCACAATGTCATGTTTTGATACACTGTCAATAATTCAAAGTTAAAGTAGCCATCCGTATCCTTGTTTATTTAACTTCGAAGAAACTTCTACATACATTTTTAAATCGATTTCTTTGTTCAGTACAATCACTCTAATCGTATTTCATTGCGGTGATAATGAAAATTCAAAGTGTTTCGTATATCATACGTACGATATGCGCATGGAAAGTTACCAATGCTAAATATTGAAGCACTTTAGCTCTATTATATGCCTAAATCTTCGTGAAACCACGATAATTTCCGCGTTTTCCACGACTCCTCGCGGCGTTTGGTGGAATTTCCATCATCTCGACTGGCAGAACCTGCACACAGGCTACGTTTCTCCAGCAGCCAAAGTTTTTATCTCACCAGGGATGACGTACGGTTAAAGTATCCTTTCTCTCTGTTTCTCTAGGTGGTCCGCTTCTTTTCGGAGCGTTTTATCGGCGCGATTCTTCTCCATGTTGAACTGTGCGATAGGTCGACGAACAAAAGAGCGAAACAAAAGGGCGAAAAAAGGGCGGAGGAGTATCGAAGAGGTAGAAGAACGGTGTGTTGTTGGGACGTAAATGCGTCATGAGATGGAAGTTTATTACCAGTTTCTGGCAAATGCGGCTTCTGTTTGCTTCGGATGCATCGCGATCATTGCAACGAGCTATGTTGGCGCTCGCTGTTCAACTATTTTTTTTTTCCTTTTGTTCTCCTTTCTCGAGTTTTTCGTCCTAAATCTTAAGATGTATTCTAGATCGCTTTCTTTGCGTCCGCGTGCTTCGTTGCAGATACAGAGTTTACAAGCTTTTTCACTCGATGTTAGACGGACCTAGCTTCGAGTAATAATTTGACTCGCGTGTTCGATTGTTCAAAACTACGCCGGATTCCATCGAGAGATGAAATTTCTTTCTCCCTTGAAAAACTCTACGATTGGATAGTCGACGACTGCCCAAAGGATGCTTTTATACAATTTCAACGATCGCGTTATTTTCGACCCGTTTTTAATCGTTAAGCGTTCATCCGTAGAACTCACGAACGCACGTTGTTGATCAATAACCGACACAATCGATATTTCTTCCTAAGAGTCGTTCATACTGGGAAATTTTCAAAGCAAAATTTCCCACACTCGCGCCCTGGATTTTAAACATTCAGTTTCGAATGGCTACCGCGTAATCGTCGGTCAGCTTGAAAAATGGTGGACGGATGCGGGAATTAACGCGAAAGCGTGTTAAATGTAGGTTTCTTTGATCGTGAGCTGCGTGGTTTTGCTCTCGGTGAAATTTCGTCGCATTTTATCGTCAGTGATTTGACCCTCCCCACCCCCTTTTTTTTTTGTATTCCGCGGTATTTATTTTACGCAGTTTTGAGGTCAACGAGTTTTGTGTTGTGTGACTCGTTTCGACGATTGACGACTCTTTCGGGGCAACGATATCGATAGTTCGCTGCTTTTTAACGTTTAGGTCATTTGTCTTTCGTTCAGAAATTGTTGCGATTTTACGGTTGACGTGTTCGTTAGAAATCGTGAGTGTAAGAATGACACATTTCTACGATAAACAATCGATTTATTATTGTAAGACGATTGAAAGAAGCATTTCATTTCTCTTTCAGAAATAAAGTAACAGAAAGCTTGAAAGTAATGGAAAAAATATTATTTTATCTTTTATTAGTTGATTCAACCGGTTGGTTGATTTAATTAATAGCTAGGAAATTAGTCAACGAATTATTTACAAAAATACAATCATAAATATCGTGGTATGTATCGTTTCAACCGATAATAATCACGTTCGCGTTCTTTATTTCGCGTTTGCGTTAAATTTCCGTTTGCTTATGTTATTCTATACTCACGGCGGAGAAAACGGAAACGAAATGAAATTGGTATTCACGATCGTCGATTTGTATTCAAGCTTTCGTTTTATTGTGCCTTCTAAAAGACAAAAGATGAACGATTCACATTGATCGTCAAAGACTTCTGATGATTCGCGAGTTTCCACGTTACAATGGAATTGTTTCCTTTGAATCTCTAAACTTTATATCATCAGATTTATGGAAATTCGAAGTCGAAACGTTTGTGGATAGACGGAATGCAATTAGACGAATACAAGGATTGTATCCAGCGTTTCGTTCATGCAAATTTCTCTTTCATTTCGACGGTATGGTAATAAGTAAATATACTATACTATAAGAGATACGGTTCGTCTGCATTTTCTTTTACGTAAGTTTTATTCTTGTTAAACTCTGTTGCAATAAATAATGAGAAACATTCGAGGTTCTATGGATCACGAACGTTGTCTAGTAACTTTGCCCGTTACTGGCTCGGTCCTTCTTTGTCTATCCGTAGCAAAAGGAGCTGTGGACAGCTCTCTAGATGGGAGAGGTCTATCTAGAAGGCATTGGATATCTACAATCACCGTATCCAATATGGTGGGGAATCGATTTAAACGTGTTTTGATCGTCGTTGTTGGTATATAGGACGTTGGTACGGCAATGTGTCTCGTTTGCTCCAGAAAAGTTCACTCGTGGATGTAATATTAAGGCGAGGCCGTTCAGAGAAAGGATTTCGTGTTTCTCACGTGTGGGTGCCGCCCAGGTATCTCGGCATACCTATTTGTCTATATTTCTCTTTTATGCTCCGCTTTATAAGACCCTTTTTCTCGATCTATTTACGAAATAGATATTATATATATATATATTCATGTATATTCATAAAATTTCATTAATAATATCTATTCTATATATATTACTATTTTCCTAGCTACACGAGGATTTAAGCTTCAGTCGCGTCGAATCGCACTTGTAAATTACACGCTCCTACGCGTTCCTATACCGAAAACCTTCTTATTTGAATTTCTATCGTTTTATCCTTCTGCAAATCCAAATTCAACGTAAAGGGAGAGACAGTTATTTTTCCAAGCGACAATGACGAACGTGTTGAAACGTGCTCGAATATAAACTTAAATACCGGCACTTTTCGAGTGAAATTCAATAGTTAGAATAGCATTACCCACGGGATAACCCAATAAGACAAAGTGCAGGTACTTCCCGTCGAGAGCGAGAGTCGAATTGCGCAACCGTTGCGAAACTATTCCTCCGAGTCGAGTTTGGAGGAAAAGAAAACGAACGAAACCGGAAGACGATAGGGACTGTATGATTCCGGTGACCATTCGAATCACTAATATAATTTCGTCCGAATTACACGCGGATGTTTTACGATCGCCTTCGGGTTAATGGTTAAACAGTTGTTCGTACGCGTGGCTGGCGAACAGAAAATAATAGAAGAATGTAATGCAACGTCTCCTAGCGTGGAAAATGTAATAACTTTGCGAAGAAGCTTTACGTCGACGAGCATTTGCTGCAACGATGACAACTTGGTAGGTTTTGGAAGCTTACTTACGGCATTCAATTCATAAAACATACAAACAACAACCGCCTTTACGTTAATAACTCTAAGATGGCAAATGTTCGGTTATGCGATTGTCGCAATAAGACGCGCCATTTCATAAACCTTTTGCTAATTTTAAAGAAACTCGAGCATCATTGTACCGTTTGTGATTGGAAATGTTCCTTTTAGATTTTGAATGGATTCGACGTTTAAGCTATATATGAATGACTATCTTGAAATTTGATAGGCATGATTCCTATACCATAGAGTTTATGGTGTATGGCATAGACATAGACCATAGGCCATAGGATCTAATAACGACCCTGGGTCAGGGAATTCGATATAGATAACATCGACATTATGGAACTCGATAGTCACAACTTTGTGATTACGGAACCTGATACAAAGAACGCGAATACTATAGAACTATATATATGTATAGCTACGTCGATGATCATACAGTATTTTAGTAGAGAAATTCGAGTATAACGAAGGACGATACGAAAAGTGTTCTTAAACTGATAATGCAATTCGGAAGCTGGTGAATCGATGTACGTAAAAAAAAAAAAAAATTAAATCGAAGATGTACATATAACGATATCTTTTCGTACGGATCTTCTTTTTCGAATAAACTGACGTTGGATCGTGACATTAACATTAGAAATTTGTTTACAAGTTGTATATGTTATGTAATAACATTCGAACGTCATCGAAACTGGTTTGGTATCGGAATAATCACGCATAGGACATCATCGAAACAGGTTTCGGACTGAAGAACTTTACACAAATACCTTTGAATTCGTTAAAGTCCGATATACGCTGTCTTTAACTTAGACAATTTTATAATCGATAATATAACGAGTTATTTGGAGAATTTTATCCTAGCATCTCGTATAGATAAATTCAAGCTTGTTAGAATCCGATTTCTAAAGGGCGTTTCTTTTAATTGGAAACGGTAGAATATTTCAGCAGGGATTAGAGTTATCAAAGAAATATTTTGACAAAACTTGTTTGGTTCGAAAGAGCACATCGCATTACGCAAATTGGTTTTTTTTTGTATGTCGAGCAGCGGGAAAGATTTAAAAGCGACGTCATGTTTTTAAATGGAACCATATATCTCTTATAACATTGATCGATCCATCTCGGCATTTCTCATAAAAAAATATTAAGCTATTTATACCGAAAAACCGTTAGATTATCAAATATTTTATCTCTAATTTGCCAAATTGAACGATTTAACGACGCGATGCGGTATTCTTGCGTTTACGTTGTCTTTGTCCGCCACATGTTAAATTTTACAAATTACAGTTAAGATACCTGCTAAACTAATAGTTTCTCGACGCAAGTAGGTTAATAGGTAATGTCAAGATGCATGGATTAATGTATTAAAAAATATATAGTTCCATATAAGAAAACGAAGTTGACTAGAAAATCTCACCCGCTACTGGATCTGCAAAAAGCAATTTACCCCATTGTAAACAACTTTTGTTAAAACATTTCTTTGATAACTTTAATTCGTCGTGAGATGTTCCACTCAGCTAAACGAAATACCCATAAACGTTCACAAACTGTTCCGTCTTCGAGACTCATATTTCCTGAACAACAAAATACTATCGCGAATCTCTGTATTCTCATGAATCTCAATTTCCTATAGCATATCCTCAAGGATTATAATAATGCTCCATGTTTCTAAAGTTTCGAATATTATATCGAACAACTATCGAATTATTATTAGTATCATTTTCCGTAGTTCCAAAATAATCGATGCCTGGCTCTGTGACTATCGTGCTCTAAAACGCAAATAATCGAATTGTAAGGTAAACGATCAAACAACCTTAATTAAATTGATTAATAATTACTTCCGTATTTAATTGTATTCTTGTATCCTATTACACTTGTATCTGTTCGTCGGTCACGTGGCTTATACACTGTTACCTACACACACATACCAGTGTTAGCTAGCCTTGTTATTAGTTAGTTACTTAATCTTCGTTAGCTGACAATAAGCCAAACCCGGACTGTCGTTGCCAATTTCTATCTTTCACAGATAGTATAAGAGAGTCCAGTCGGAAACATAGAACGAGATAAAACGGATCTCTGTCGTATTTCATCAAAAGAGATCGGTATACTTATATATGTTAAGTATATTATAACGTATATTATTATAAATATTCTATAAGCATATAGAAACACGCAATATGGTACGAACAGTTTTTTTTTCCACGCAGAGGATATCTAGAGGTCAATTTTGTCATTTTTTTTTTTTAAATTGGATGTCCAATTCTTTCCGCTGGATCTCGATAGAACAGAGAATTCCGAGTATAAAAGTACTAAGGACGCATAAGATTTTCGACGAGAAGAAAGAATTGGGAAGCTGTGATTTATATTTTCTGGTCGACTGCTTCGATGGTGTCGATGTTCGTGAGAAGTCGGGGCTTGGTCGGTTGAAAAATGTTTTTATTTCGTCGTTGAGGAAAAGTGGAGACCGCGAAGAGAAGGTGTTCACCCATGGCTTGGAGGTGGATACGCCATATAGGTGGCGGACGTCGGATTTATGCCTGCTCGACAATTTCCGCGAATCGTTTCACCTCGACAGACCGAGGAAAATCAGTTTTCTTCCACACGAAAATGTCAGGACAGCCGACATGGAAATACTTGACTTTCCCTCGAGTTTTGCCTCGACTCCTCTTTCCTTTCTCTGTTTCGAATCTCCTTTCTATTTCCCGCGAATTAACGTCGTAATTTTACCCGATTACCAGGATTCCGTTGAACCGAATGGCGAATCATTGTTGTTTTTGGTCTTGGAAAGAATCTACGATTGGTTTTAAATAGATCTTTATACATTTATAGGAAATTTCAAGCGCAAAAATGCATGGAATATACGCAACACGCAGCAATACTCAATAAAATATTCAGCGTATTACGCTTGTTGTAGTAACTGTATCTCATGACTAAAAAGCCAGCTCGAACGCAACAAAGTCTGATTAGAAGTATGCAGAACTGAATTAGTTGCGTTTATTAAAAATAGAGGGGAACGATATTTTTATAATATTTCCTCGTTACTAAGGAACTTATTACAATATTTTGCTGTTTTAAGCTCGATTGCGACGTAGTTAAAAGATTGCAAAGAAATTGGAAATTCTATTAGGTGTACACCAACGCTCAGAATTTGAATTCCAGTATAAAAGTTAGCGCGTACTTGTGCGCGCGTGTGCGAGTGTATAACCGCAATACCATGAAATCGCGTGATGCAGTTAAAAATAATATCGTTACGCTTTCCTGTGTAAAATCATGGTATCGCGTTATGCCACGATTTTATCGGAAAAAAATTCTCGGGCAGCTTGTGAACTGCGTCGATATCACTGTTACCGAGTACATAATCGCCATAGTTTGCGGTTTGTAGAAACGAAAGTTCGTAATAAGTTTTAAACCAATGGCCCAATTTTAAATGTTTCCATACTTTTCTTCCTTCGTTTCTATCCGCCTTATTAATTGAAAAACACGTGCTTTCTATTTCTGTTGACTTTTCTCAGTTCTCGTGTTACGCACTTGGTGGTTAGAAGAACGTACTTCAATATGAAATAGTCGAAAAGGGGATGATTAATAGTTCGTTACAATTTTGTAGTCAAAACATTTCGCAGCCTCCCGTTACAGGAGATTCTACCGTATATCGTAGTACACAAGTCATTCTAGAAAATGAATCGTCGTCGGCCGCGAGCGTTTTCACATTTCACCCACGTCTACAGATAAACAAACATTGACGAACTACTATTCGCGAATCCCGTTACCGCTCGAACGTCACTTTATCGTCGAACAGAAATTTCAGCGTGGACTCTCGAGCAGAAACTCGTCACGTGGCTGTGCGTCTGTTGCGTGAACAGGCCCCGGTATTGGTTGCTGAAGGAAACCGGTAACTTCAGAACCGACGGAACCCGTTTACCAGCGATATACCGTTGCACAGATGCGGCTCTGCTCTCTGGATCGAGAGCATGCCTATGTTCGAGCCGAGCAAAAGAGAACATAAAAACCATCGCAGCAGGACTCACCGCACAGTCTCCTCTCCTTCTTCTTTCCCGACTTTCTCCTCGTTCTTTCACCCTTCTCCGCGCTACTCTCGATTTCTTCTTCGTCCCCTTCTTTCCGTATATATACTTCGTTTTGCCACTGGCGTGTTTTGATTTGCGTTTCTGTATATATATATATACGTGTATATATATACGTGTGTGTGTTTTTTGTTCGCTCTGGTTGTCTGCGTGAGCTCTTTTTTTTGGATGTGGTTTGGTTGTATCACATTTTTTGGTTTCTTCCCCGTGAGTTCACGCTTCCTGGTTCGTGCTCTAGAGTACTACATAGGTTTTTATTCGATATAAGAGTATCGAAGAGTTTTCTTCGATGAATTCTTGAGTTAGTTCTCTTATTTTCTTCTTTATCGTATGTTGCGTATTGCGTCTGTCTTTCTTCCCTCTTATCTTTATTTAACTAACGTCGCGTGCCTTTTAGCCGATGATTTTTATAACGCGGTTATAATATGCGATGGGATTAATGCTTGCTGTTTTAACGTTGAATTATCGCGCACAACTTATATTGAATAATTCCTAGCATCTCCTATAATTTGAAATTGAAATCAGGATTAAAATTGATCGTCCTCGCACGTGTGGCCTACTTTCGTCTACCATCGAAATTTTGTCGTTTTGCTCGCCACTTTTGAAGTAGATGTACAATGTGTGAATATTGGCATCTTTGTTTGAATATTATTTTATTGGATGCGTGGTCATCGTTAAACATACGAAATTTCCTTACATCAGAATTTGTCAGATCTATCTGGCTCTGTTTTATTCTATCTCTCTTTGCCTCGCTGATGGGTTTCTTTCGTGGTTTCCTTGCCAATGTGACCAGCAGTGTCGTAACGAGACATCCAGTCCCATAGGGAACATATTCGCGCATAGTCGTTGAAAGAAGTTCACTTGTACGCGAATCCGGGTTAGCCGTGGTAATTTCAAGAAGTGTTACGTTGATTGTATTCGAGGGAATTGCCTCTCTCTGCAAGAATTACAGTTCCAAACGATTCACGATTCACGATTCACGATCGGCGAGTTTCGTTCAAATATTCGGAGTTTTTCTTTATTTTCACTCCTGTCCACCTAGCTACTTAAAATTCATAATTGAATTACTTTTATGTAATTTCCAAGAATCGTGATACTAATGTCCTGCTAAAATTTGAATACTACGCTATACACCAGATATGTACGATTCTAAAAAAACATTCTATTAATTATTATTTTTTACAGTGATAATTTCTACTCTACTGTAGATTCTTTAGGTTATTATTCTTATTTTGTTAATAGTAGGTTTACTTTGAAGAAACCTAGAGAAGATCCTCCTAAAATAATATTTGGTGGTTTTCTAAGTTAGAGTTGATATTTGTGATAACATCTTCGAGAAATGGATGGGTTATTACTTACTCCATGTTTTTATTCCAATTCATATGATTACATAGATTACACGAGCTATACAGATATATGAAGTTAACGCTGGCCGTATTTCACCAATTGCTTAGAAAATATTATACTTTACTCGATAATTTGATGGTCAATTTGAACGTAAAAAGTCTCCATGTTATATCGTTATAAGCGGTGTAGCAATTGTGGCTTACATGCTTTTCTTGTTACAAGCAAATTGGCCGATGTCGCGTTAATAAACGTCAATTAAACGGGAGTTACGATCGTGGCACGTGTTAAGCAACCTTTTTAAACGATTCGAACAATACGACCAAAGTTTTGACAAATCAAAAAGAAAGTCTGACCAGAAACTTTTCAAAAGTCGCCGAATTATACTTGAAACTGAATTTCTTCAGGTCTGAAATTAGAAAGTTCAAGTAGTTTCGAAGTTGAAGAACCGAGTGAGCCATTAGAGTTCAAAAAGTCTTCGAGTTATATAAAATTAACCCAAAGCTCTTTCTTCGTTCGATAACTTTTCTCGAGAAAAATATTTTTAAAACGCGTTATCGGGCTGGAATTTTGTTGCTCTTCTTTTTTTTTTTTTGGGTTCCCTCGATCTCGTCATTTTCATCATTTTCCATAATTTCGTTAAAAAATTCGTACAGCTGACGTTTTTACCACATATCTTATATTTAATGGACGTACGTGGACTTTTGCGATCGACTGTACATACTATTATAAATACCTAATGCGGGCAGATTGTTTTATAATGGACTGTACGTGCGAAAAATATGTTGACATTCGAATAAATTGCATCGTTAGCATTATTTGTAAGAATTATTTGCCATCGTCCACATACGCGAACGAAATCCCAATCGAAATAAAAATTAAGCGTCGAATAACCACCGAAACGATATTATTAATTCGCTCGTGCAAAGAAATTGTATTCCATGCCTGGCGTTTCGACGAAAAAAATATTAGACGCATAATGATATATAAAATATTTCGCAAGAATGCGGTGATAATACCATAAAGTTATTACCGAGAAAACAAGATATGAAATAAATAAATGCGGTAACTGTAGAAAACGCAGAGGTCAGTTCCGATAGTTTAAAACCGAATCTATTGCAAAACGTCCAACTACAAAGTCCATGCTACTACGGAGAGTACATACATATAATAAATTCAATTATGTGTATATGTTTTGCTTCAATTATCTATAGTCACACTAATATATAGCACGCGAAGAATTAAATCTGATTCGCGTACAAAGACCTTCCAAAGGATCCAGCAACTAAAAGCAAGCGTAATAATCAAAGTCGTTAAACTTGCTCTAGTAACTTCAATGGTCTATCAAACAAGGTATTGCCATTCTCCGTAATGTCATTAATGACTAATCAAAAGGTATCCATCGTACAAGGTTCACAATCCGTCAACATTAGCAATTATCTATGATTTATCCTATCCGTCTACCGGTCATCCTTGAAACTATAAAAGAGATCTCGATGACAGAATTGTGCGTACAGTTGCCCACGAAAGTATTTGAATATTTAACGAACGTTTAATAAAACATTTTGGAATTTCATTAGCACCGCAACGAGACACGACTACCATGCTTATATCGATCTTTGAAACTGTATCTGAAAGTGTATATAGAAACTACGAGATCAATGCAACTGTGTATACAGCGAACGAGCTTTAGTCAAAAGATTCGTTGCAAACTTCTCCAAGTCTCATAATAGAGCTAATAATATTTCAAACTATACATTTCGCATAATAAACGCAGTATATTTATAAAAGATATATCCTACAAGTATTCGTATAGTTTGCCGAGCAACTGTATAATATCAAGAGCACGAATCGTAAAGTTGGTGATTGGGTCTGATCCCCTCTCCCATAGACCGTTCTCTATCTGTGCATTGGCACGTCCGCTCTCTGATGCTACATACGTTCCGGTGACTACCGTAAACGTAAATTCAAGGACGGCACGAGCACGTCAAGCCTTTGCACCATCGACGATTCGAGGCAGCCATGTATTTCGATGGCCAATAAAATCTCGCCGCTGGAAAATCCAAGCATGGACCAGTTTTCAAATGGATGTTACGGCCGGGAAATTTCCCGTGGAATGGCACGATTGTGATATGAGATGTCGTGGATATAATTCGCTTCCTATCCACTCACATTCACCATGATCCAATATCGATATCGTCGATATCGTATGTTGATGACTTGTTTATCAGATGGAGCGCAGTTTTCCTTTGTACGTGTAAACGAAAGAGTTACGATAATTTGTTTCTAATCTTAATTAGGTTTTGTTGCGAGATAATCAACTCCGAACGTTTCTGAAAATTCAAATAATGGGGAATTTCTACAAAACCGTGTATTTAAGGTTTTAGAGGTGTACATTTTTATTCGATTGTCCAACTGCTTTTGCAATCTCTGCGAAGTAATATGTTCGTAATAAATATTTTGTATCTTCTTACTTATATATTCTTTGTATACTTATATATGGGAAATCCGTATAAAGGGGTTCTACTATATCATTCATAAGATATTGTCAGTATAAAGAATCAAACACGGTGGAATAACAATAATATTTCACGAATTATTTTTTAATTATAAGAAATACGTACATTCAGATTGATTCTCTGCTTTTCACATATTTTATGCATAAATGAAATTGAAGATGTGTATGGAATTATCTAAAGCCGTGATTAATTTATTATAATTATGGCCTCGTGTAATTATTTTGAAGCACATCGTCCTGCTTCGTTATAATCATATAATTTTCATTAGTTTATTCTCTTCAGATAGAATACATATTGTTATTATTTCCTTTTTTTGACATAATCTATTGTTTAACATAGCTTTATTACAGCTTAGTTTAATTATAGCGCACAGCGCGATAGTGCACACGCGTGTATAATTCAGTGTGAACGTAACAATGTAATCTCGTCAGAACATTGTATTCTCGCTTGTATGGGAATGCGTAGTGTTAGTTATAGCAGCCAACACGAGATAATTAAGGAACTTGAGAATTGTGAAAATGTGACATTGTCACATCGACATCGACGAATCCACAGCATATGAAAATTGAAAAATTAAAACGTCACCTGTAATATGTACATATCTGACAAAAATGCGTATTAAAAATGCGCTGGTTACTATTTTATTGATTACTAGCTTCAAAATTATGTACGTATCTGTTACATATTAAAAAAAATAAAAATCATATATGTTTAGTAATGAAATTACAAATATTCCCTCCTTTTTACAGGTGAGTTCGTTCGAAAGATTGCCATATCCATCCGAATATCGCACAGTGAGTACGTAATTTTTCCATATTTCGAATTATTTTGGCTTCAAAATTAATAGTCAGCCAACCAGTCACCGATATAAAATAGTACGATGTTTTAAATATTTTCTCCATATATTTTACCCTTATCGTTAAATAAAAACTCTAGAGGCTTTCAAACTTAATTGCGAAAACTCTGAAAGCTGTACAGGTTTCAAATTTATTGGCACACGATCAACTAAATACAGGATACATAAAAAGTACACGGAAAAATTTGGAAACTCGAATGTGAATTCAAATTTAATCATCCTATCGTCCTTTCTCAGTTTCACGATTCATTATTATCGTATTATTTGTTTTGTAACTGACAAACACTTTCTAAATAGGAACTGTAACTTATGCCTAATTTATTTATACTTCGCCATTAGATCCAGCAAAGCACATACTATAGGTGAAAATATGGCGAAACGTTTTAGTTATGTCCTGCGAACTATAATTATTTCGCGTAATTTCACGAAATGCTGTTTATAGTTTGCGTTCGTGGTTCAAAGCGTTGTTTAAATTAATTTTCGAGGAAACTTCCTTCCTGTAATAATTCAGCCATTGCTTCAACTGCAGTTTGGTCACCATTATCGACTTTGTTCGCGTATAGCCGAATAATTGTTCAACATGGTTCTTGCATTTTCTCATAGTCTCACATCTCAGTTTCTAATGTTTCTATTACCGTATACATTTGGCATCCATTTACTAACACAACACTCGAACGTGTCGAGGTAATTAATTCTCAAATAGCATTGCTGCTTTCTAAATGATCGTAATAATTCGTGTTAGGTTACTGAAAGTTAGGATATTTAACGTTATTTTATACTTTACATTCTTAGATTAGCAATAAAATTAAATGAAATTAAAAGCTCGGAAATTATCATGTTTCTTGATGATCAATGAATGACCTAATATCAATTAAGAGTGAAGTTAATATAATTTCTAAAAAGTACACTTTCTTTATCGGACTATAAAATATTTCTATAAAATTCAAATTATTTTGTCATCTTGGATTAAGCTATTACATAGATACAAATTTTAACCTTTTGCATCTTTTTATTGCTAGAATTCATTATCGTGTAACGTTAATTGATATTCGTGTTCTAAACGAAGTTATAATAAATTTACGTTTTATTCGACATTATTACATATTTCGTATTCGGAAGCTTTTTAAATTTTTATTTAATCTTTCATACATACGCACATACAACGAAACATACATGCTGCATGTTGGGAATATCGATACGTATTAACTGTTTACGAATATCCTTTTTCTAGCCATTTTGAACAGCATATTATAGTACATATTTGCTACTTCCGTTCCTTGATATTACTTTGCTTCGTCATATCATTTCCGTTTGTGCGACATAGCTATTTCAGTAACAAATAGAAACGCAAGATACTCTCTTCAATATCTTAACGTTTAATCGTATATTTTAATTATATGCTTCGTGAAATAATCTCGATTAGTTCCAAGAGTTTAGAATCCTGAAGTCTTTACGAGGAAAACGCGAAGTCTTTACGAGAAATCCAGAGTCTGCCAGATAAAATAAAGAAATAATCGAAAATGTTAGTGATTTTTCGTGTAGGAAAGATATTTCGTTCGAAGCGGAAGAATGGTGGAAAGGAAAGGGAAATCCTATGCATCCTTAAACGTGGCCGTTTCTCACGGACTATCCTATTTTGTTTTTACCAAAACGTCGGATCGTGAGTCGATCGTGGAAACACGTCTTCTCGTTGTTTGCGCGTACTCTCGAGGAGCCTGCTGGGTAAATAATTCAAGTCGCGAATACTCGGAATAAAGGAGGTCTGGGACTTCCGTGTGCCTTTTCTTGTAGTCAGCCAAACTTTCGTCGTGCGCTCGTCTTTTCTTTTTATCCCGAAAACGTTATAACTGGAACAATTTTATCGACGCGTCGCCAATTTATACGCTATTAATCTATGAAATTGATCGATAACTCCTTTAGAAATTTATGTAGTGTAATGTGTCTCTGTGCGCGTAATTCTAGGATGTTACACAAAAGTCGAGATCGTCCGTGGTTTATCGCTAAAAACAAAGACATTAACATTTTCGTGGGAACCGTGCTTATTATAATACATGTGTTCCACGCATAATGCAGCATCAACTGGTGTTCCTGTGCTATCGCTGTAGTGGTAGAGATACTGTAAGAGGAATTCTCTAAGCTCTTCGAGCTTAACCCGGATGACGTTCTCTTAAACGAAGATAGATATCCAGCGGTATTTAAAAAATTTTGATTCGCGTAACTCTCGGAATTTTTTTTTATAATAATTAAGAACTTTTTTGAATATTGAGAATGGAATAACGAAGGCTCTCGATACGCTTTATATTAAGTGACTTATCCAAAATACATGAGAGAGGGAAGAGAATAGGGAGGAATCGTTAATTTATTAATTCTCATCAAACAAAGTTAGATTACTTCCGTTTCTTCCGGTAGCGAAGAAGATTGTTCACACAAAAGTCGGGCAAAGTCCGGAAGCAGCTGTAGGAAATTGAGAAATTGGGTGAAAACTAATATACCGCGCGGGCTTTGACGTAGTAAAAAATTTAGTAGCCAGTGGAATCACGTTCTTCGTCGACTTTCGGAATATATGTATAAATATCGTTGAAAGGTTGCGTTCAAATATCGTTGCTTCGTTTGTGTATCTGTATGCAAAAGCGAAGATCCCTTCGTTTCCTCTTAACCTACACCAACGTGATATTTTGTGCTTGTATAGGAATAAATATCGAGCTGTTGATAATTTCGGATTCCCAATCTTTTGAGCGGTTAATGAATAAAAATATTTCTAGCTATGCTCACACTTATCCAGGAAAGCGAAAAAATGTCCCGCGTTTCAATCTTTTTAAACAAAATATGTTTTATTTGTTATTTTCCCAATTTCTTTATTCTTATTGAATATACTAGATCGTAATTCGGCTTTCAGTTCAGTCAAATTAGCGAGATTCGGCAAGAAAATCATTACAAATATCTTTGTCTTCTTCCCTGTACTAAATTGAGGTAGTGATTCCATCTGATAGTTAGAAAATAAATAATATCGTTAATGGAGGAGGGTGTTATAAATTTTAAAGTCGTCAAATTAAAAAGACACGCAGCCGAGATTCGAAGGTTATCGAGTTGGAATAGCATAGTTATTTTACATTAATCGTTTAATCTGTGAGCCACCGAGGAAATTATGATTGCAGGTAGCTACATCTACTAGGCCGGATGTCTATCAGTTTAATGTCGCTTGATACTCTTAATATTTTTGACCCAAAAAACTTTTCGCCCTATAAAGATCTTTCTTAAGATTATTTCCAAGAAATTTTGCCTTAGCGACTACATAATTAATGGCTCTTCAAATTCAAACGAATTTATATAACTCTTAAATTTTATGTAATTTAAATTATATAGTTACTTTATAAGCGGATTTATTTTCAACGTTTCAGTCATTGATTCGTATGATATATGCAGAATTTTGTAATCACGTAACCTAAGAAATCTTTCTATCCCTTTAACATTCGTTTCGAGGAATCTATGTAATCCATTGTTTATGCAAATGCGATTTGCCTCCTGATCTCTTTCTAATTGAACGAGAACGAGTGTTTTCTTGCCGGTGTTCGCTATATAACGGCGAAGAAGCCGAGATGCATATTCATGGCTAGTATGCATGATGAATTTCAAGCGAAGAATAACACGACTGCTGCTGCCACGAAAAAAGGATGTTTGCAAATTTTACGGTATGGCCTGGCATCGTTAAACATCTTAACTTCCACCTTCAAGGCGTAAATCTCGCAAACACCTTCAATCCTGGCTTGGGGAAACTGCAGAAATTTTCATTAATCTTTCGTACACTTTGTAAATTATTAGATTGCTAATCCAAAGTCTTTAATTTAATTTAATTTAAGTTAATTTATATAAAAAATAGTAATCTGCAATAAATCAAGGAAGTGCTTTAAAATAATTAATCTCAAGCCTTTTTGTCAAACAATCTTCTTGATGAATTCTCTAGGAAATTCACGACGAAGCGCATGCATAATCTTCCGATATCCTTGTTCTTCTCTACCGTTCCTCCTGCCTGATAACTTTGTCTATTTATCACGACGATGACTCTAACGCGATGGACCATGTGGCGGTTGGTAAGAAGAAATAACAAATCAATACCGTGGATCGGCAAGAATCTTGTAGAATCAACGTTTCGAATAGAAAACGCGAGTGCTTTGAAACATTGTCCTAACTCTTTTCATTATTACAAATTTAAACGATTATGACATTTGGACAAAATAATCCAACTGAAATCCGTTACTTTGAAAATATTTTCCGTTCCGAGTCGGTTCTCCTGCTTTACCACTCGCAGTCAGTTGTTCTTTCCTGCATATATATATATATATACAGTATGTAGTCCCATCGCCACGCACATAATCCGAACCAAGTTTCTCGGAGAATTTTCACGCGCGTCAAATAGCGATTCTACCTAGAGCATCGCGATTTCCTATTTCCGCCGAAATTCTGTCACCCATGAATGCATATTGTCAACGCATTCGATTAATTTCCCGGGAAGCCTAACAATCCTGTCGCCCTTGCTAAATCTTGACGCTAAGCAATATGCATGCTCCACCTGAAGTCGATTATGTAGTTAATGACAATGCACCTTGTTAATAGAATTTTGTTTGATTAACGACATTGTTTAAATATATTGGAATTAATCGCCGGATAATTTGTAGTAACGTTATTTGTCGATGGTTGGATTTTTAAGTGCAATGAAAATTGCCGTAGGTACGACAAATATTTCGAAATAGGTATGTATTTGCTAATAATGTAGTGAACGTGTAATATTGGAAATGCGTTTGATAACGCGAAAGTTGTGTATGTACTTGGTTATAACCGTCTTTTATCCAACTATTCATAATTTATACAACATTCATGTACTTTAATAATGCTCTTGCGCGATATCATTCTGAAATACATACTAATTGCCGCGAATAAATTTCTATAATAAATAAGGATATTAATACAAATGAATGTGATATTACGAATCAACAAATTTAACAAATATTTTATGGTTGTATAATTTTTGCCCAGAATATCGGTAATGTTCAACAATATTTAATTATTATAAATATAAATATGAATATAAATACACCTAAATATAGATATAAATATTAATATAATATTCTATATGTTTATGTACTACATAAAATCCTTGTATTCTCGCGCTTCTAAAATTACCATAAATGCATAAACATCCGCATTTTAATTGTAATAAATCTGATCATGGAAATAACATCAACTTTTTAGAAGTTAGAAGAAGAAAGAAACTTTTTAGAGTTAGTAATGTGAAAGCACTAATTAGGTTGTTTTATCAATTTTGTAGTCTCGTTGCACAGATCTCTGTCGTACGATGCGCAGCCACGTTAGGTGGGGAGATCGTCCTCGATTTGGAACACCGTTTCGAGATTCAATACTGTATGTATGTATTTCGAGTTTCTGCGAAATAATATTTACATATATTTATAAGTGTTACTGGGATATTAGCGGATGAAAGTTGAAATTTTGTATCGAAGATCCAATAATAGGATCATTTGAAGCTGGAATGAATGAATGAATGAATTAATTAATTAATTAACGAATATGTTTTATACTCACTATTGTGAGTAGTATTGTGAGTAGAGAACTAAAAATAAATAAATAAAGTCTTATAAAACTTTTAATAACTAATAAATTTATAAAGTTTCTCGTTCCATAAATAATAATTTATCATAATAAACTGAAAGTCGATAGAATTTTATAAAATGGAACGAGAAACTTTATAAATTTATTAGTTATTAAAAGCTTTATAAGACTTTATTTATTTATTTTTAGTTATTTGTTATCATTGTATGTTATAGTTTGCTTGAAATGAAAGGTACAAAAGAAATGAGATGGATTTTTAAAATTGTTTTCCTATGATATTGTTACGTAAATTCATTAAAATAACTTCAAAATATTTTATTATATTAACAGGAATCATGTGTTTAAGTGTTAAGAAAGTGTAATAATCTTTTCGTTGTTAGCAGACGTTGATATAGAATCAGTAATAGGGAAGGATCGGTTGATTTTGTTAAGCAGTTCAGCGTCTCGTTTCGTGCTGTTGCTACTGATTTTGAAATAAAGCCCGCTGGCAACGTCAACACCCAACAAATATTGTATCTATACTACAGAAAGATCAATATTTTATTATTCCGTCGATTCTAAAACGCGTGCATCCACAATTGTAGCAGAACGTAACCGAAATACATTATGATAAATGTTATATTTAGTATTTGTGATTTATTAACGAAGAATTTTGTGTATAAAAAGATGTTATTCAGAATGTAGATATACATATTTTGCAATCTTTGTGGAACGAAAAAATTATAATCCAATTATATTAGATTTTATTCCGTCAATTTTGCTAAACGTAAATATTGTGTAATTTATTTTAAAACGTGAATTTACGTAATTTCTATTTTATTTTTATTTTACACAGAATTTTTACTTCATCTCGAAAGGATTTTACACATAAAGTATGCCAACGTTTCGCGTGTGTTCAAAGTCGATACATCTTGGCGAAATTTTCGTACGAAACACCGTATCGCATCATTTTCAAATATTATCGTCGTTCGAAGTTTCCGCGTGGGTTAAATCTTTCGAAAGCCGATAGTTTCGATATAACGAATTATCGTTAGCAGTGCATTCGTCTGTTTCATCGCGTTTATCAGTGAAAGTTCAAAGGAACATCTTGGTCGGCTGACACGGTTAAAAGTAGCGAAGTATATAAACGAGCTTATAAACATCCAAAATCAAACAAGTCCGTAAAATTTATTACTAATTGTACGCGTCCACTAACGATCACCAAGTAAGTATCATGTAAGACGAAGTAGCGAACCAAGCAGCAAATAAAACCAAAGTTTCACTCGAATAATTATTTGAGTAGAATTTTATTTCGACGATGTTCAATCTTACTAAACGTTAACAAATTGCCAGCGGTATCTACGTAACCAACATTCGAGCATAAAACAGCAAAGTATCGTTACTTCCGCCAGTAATCTTGGAATATTACGAAGTTACACGACGCCAACGCCACCAGTTGGTTTATTCGAGTCAATTCGTCAACGTTTAAACGATCGTTAATTTTATCTCGTTATACATAGCGTAGCGACACGGGGAGACCCTTGACTTTACAGTGCCCCTGCGACACTGTCGTAAATCTTGGCGATCGTAGGGACAAGCGTCGTTACTACGACAGGTGCGTCAAATTTACTTGGTGCTTAAAATCTCGCTGCTAAATGAGCGGTATACATCTGACACGCGAGCCACGGTGCATTACAATTTGTAAGCGAGTTTAGCGAGCTCTGATCTTCTCGCGCTGGATAAATGCGCCTATATGGACATTGCTAAACCGTTCTTTCGCGTCCTTCGTTTCAATTTTCCATTTTAATAGAAATTAGTGTAACGATATTAAATCGCCAGTGACAATAAAGCGAAATTCAATTTCAGCATCTTTTTTTCCCCCCCGCGTAACAAATGAAACGAGCCGAGCTACTTTCAGCACGTACACAGGGCTTAATTACGAAATTTTACATCCACGTTGTAAAGCGCAATTGATTTTTCGGGCTACGACGGCGGAATGAATCGCATACCTACCATTTGTTAACGATCTGTTATCGATTTATCATCTCCTTCGAAATTCTATTCACGTCCGCGATTTTGCGTGTACACGCGCGTGTATGGAAAAGTGCGGTTTTTCATTCCATACGCAATGCATAAATTGCAGTGTGTCTATTGCCCTTCTCCTCCAACAATTGCAACCTTCCTCCCTGGCATCGCCATTCATTGAAATACAAATACATTATACAACGACCAGCACAATAATATTTACATGATTCTATGCAATGTATGCAAAAATCTTACATATACATTTGACAAATATTTCCGAGAATAAATTTTTAATATTTCTTTCGTTCTGTCGTTTATTCGTGGTTGAAGAGATGCTGGAAAATCGTAGAGTTTTGGAATGTTATTTTGGAAATATTTTCGTATTTGGGACGGTCAGATATTCAGTGTAACAAATATTTTTTTTTTTTTGTTAAATAGCATTCGTTAAATAAACCGACAAAAAATATCGGAATAAATTACTACAAAACAGTACAGGTTTGTGGTTTTATGAACTTGTTTACAAAAAAAGTGGCATCCAACAATGTTAAAATTAACGAATTATAAGGGTGTATGCAACCCTGGAGATCTAAAAAAATACGGTAAAGGTCCAAGATTATTATAGGGATCTTTAAACAACATCCTAACATCGTGCTCGTATCTTTTTTATTACATAAAATTACGAAATGGCGGAGTGGTAGAACATTATCTGACTCCATATTCAGCGGAACTTTGCTTGCACGTACCCGGCGGCAAATGTGACTGGATCGCAAAAAATAAAAAAAATTTGTGCCAATTTATGTCAGAATAAATTATCTTCAACGTAGCGTTCTTTTTGTCTAAAATTTTCTTTTTTGCTGAAACAGAGTCAACTCTGGACATTTCTAAAAATTCAACGGATTAAAATATCCAAAAAATCTTACGGCACGTTTAGTAGGCAACGTGTGATAAAAATTACAAATTATTCGGATAAAGAGTTTCGGAGATTTACTGGGTGTAAGGTCGATAAAGAAGTTTCGAGAACAACGCGTTTAAAGCTTTAGCCTGATCTTTCTATGAAATAAAAGAAGAACGCGTTCGTAATTTCGTGCGTATTTTAATGCCTAATTAAATGCGTCAGTTTTATAACTTTGCCATTTTTTAGTATTTCAAGATATCTTCTTACCGAAATATTCTACGCGTATCAAGCTTTAAAAAATTGCAAAAAAAAAAAAAAAGAAAAATAATTTCGACTGTTTGAAGTCGACAATGGTTGCCTACCAGCTTACAGAAGACAAACTAAAACATCCGATCTTTTTCAAGTATCAGTTGATGGACTCGCGCCGTTTTCGAATCTATGGCTTCAATTGGACACTTATTCCCCCAGCAACGAATATCCGTGGTTGCAGATGATCATGATAAAACGTTGATTATAATTTGTAACGTTGTACCTTTCCACGTGGCTTTCTCCCATCCTGCACAACTCGATGTGTTCTGTTTTCTCTTTTGTTCGAAACGCGTGCTTCTCATTTGCATGCGCACGAGGCTTTGCTTTCATGCCGCGTCCCTCCGTTCGAAATGTGTAAACGCGCTACTCTTCGCGATGAAATGGCCCCGCAATTACCGGTTTCCTGCAACGTGCACCGCGGTTTTTGCGCATCGATGCTTCTGCTTCTTGTTTGACCCCTCCACGTCTCTTCATCTGTATTGTTCACGCACCGTTCGCAATTTGCTGAATAACTATTTTCCCTTTTTCATTCTCTGCAATTGAATTTTTATTTTCTTGCGAGGAGAGAATTGTGTTATGGTTCGTTATTGCCGCAATAGGAAATAGTAATTGTTACAAAATGACGCAATATTTTGCGGCGATTGTTTGTAACTGAAAATTGAAACGCATTGCGCAAAAATATAATATTCGAACACTTACCACAAAGAAACTCTTCTGCTATATGTTGCATGCGCTGTATGAAACATTTTGAAATTTCATTGGCAGCGTGTTATGACTGGCAGCGTGACACGACTGTCATGATTATATCGGTTAAACTTGAAACCAATCTGAAAATCTACACATAGAAGTGGCAAGCTGTTTCTTGCAAACATATATTTAATAAAAAATTCATTTCTCGGTTGTGCTCATTTTTTCTACGCGCGATATGAACAGGGATGTACACAGTTGTTCCTGACAACTAGCGCACTTTTGCTCGCCTAGCTGGAATTTAAAACACGCGCACGCAAACTGACAGCCGACTGCTTTGAATAATGGAGGCAATAGAAAACAAGAATGTACTCGACGGATCGTCGATTGCGTAGAAGTCAATTTTCTGATAAACCAGTTATCGGAGCATCGTGTCTGCACTGCGTTCAAGACAAATTATTCTTGCTCTTCGTCGCCGGGTGATAAATGTCGAGTAATTGCGATTCGTATTCGTACAACTTTTATTCCGGATCAATTAGTTCGCGTTATTTGATTAAAAAAGTAATTTTTCTTTTCGAGTGTTTGCTGTCTCATGTTTTGTCGATTTATTTTGGAACGCAGCTTGTTTGATAAATCGAGTTCGTTTCGCTGATTTATCTTCGTACATTGAATCGAATGCAATGGAATGACGCCGTTGTTTCTCAAAATATTGATAATTGGTTAGAAAGTTTTTATCATGAATTCGTTGTAACTTACGAGATAATCGGTTCGATTCGTGATGCGACGAGCGTAAAAAGAAAAAATGATACGAAATCTGCTGCGAGATCGGTTTCTACTTAGTTAGTATATAAATGCAATAATAAATGCAGCGGTGTACACTTGTATTTCTACCTTTCCTTTTTTACTATCTTTCTACCTACCCATTGTCTTGCCTAGCCACTGTACGCGCATTAATTGCCACCATCTAGCTCTACATAAAGTCATAAACAGCAACGGCGTCGCTAGTCCTTTTTACCTTTGTCAATTAATCAATTTATTACATTTTTATTAACGCATGGTGACGAGGCCTGAATAATAACGCAACCTCGACATGTTTCTTTCTTTTTTCTTTTTTTTTTTTTTCACTAGTTACACTGGTTGATTATGTCGGTTAATGAAGCCACAGTACGGTCTGGTTCACGTTAACCGCGTAAAAAGTAATTTAGTATATGGAACGACACGTTTTATGCAAGTTTATTTGTGTTTACATTTGGAATCTCGTATCTCGTAATGAAGATTTATACCGGCGAATTTTAAAGAAGATATTAAACGGGCTGCTTTTTGTGCGCTCGATTTTTCACTGAATTAATTCGCTGAATTCATAAAATGTAAAAGTGCTACGTTATTCATGGGGCCATGCTTGGATATACTTCTCGTGTATTTTCACCTGGGTAAAGGCATAAAGCGCGGAAAATGTCTGTACGGCGCATGGGCTAATTTTGACGACGATAGAGCGCATTGTATTTTATGTCTGTGATCCCATTTTTTCTGATTCACTCAGTATGATGTAACTTTTCGTACGTAAACATAAAGCGTTTCGTTTTATCCGTGACACAATCAACCCAACGGCAGCGATAGCAGCCAAAAATATGATTTATCCGAAGCTACTCGTAAATCGTATTGCTAACCGTATCGTTTCATTCAGTTGGTTGCCAAGTGCGTGCTGTACAGGGACGAGACAGTCGCGCACGATGAGGAGAACGCATAAAGAAACCTGGACCCGGAAACGAAGCTTTAGGCAGCAGGGTTTGCCATACGTCGATGGCATAATCTCGACCCACGGCCGAGAATCGGTGCCAAGGCTCGCATAAATTTCTCGAATGGAGCGAGTATAGTAGAAGTCGTTTTCTCGCTGTCTCTTCGCCTCACTGTCCTTCTTCTATTTGTTCTTTCCGCTATAGAAGTCACAGAACTTCCGCTATCCGCTACGGTTTCATACCACTACAGGGTGCAATTTGTCTTTTACATTCGAAGTTTTCATTGGGTATTTGCTTCGCTTTCTCTTTTCGTTATCCCCCTGTCGCGTAATTTTTAGCATTCTTCTCTAATTAGTTCGAATTTGCTTCATTAATATGTAAGAGTAGTAGGTAGGTTTGTAATTTAAAAGAAAAACTAATCTTGGAAAATCTAATTTGCCAATTGTCTGTAATATATTCAAAAGGTTGCTTCGTGGATTAATCTGCTTCGCCGTATGTTTGTATGTTCCTTTCCATTGGCTGTTCTAATTCTTCGAATTTTTCTTTGATTCTTCATTAAGGTACTGATAGAGGCGCAAGAAATTAATTCCGATAAATGAAAACTTTACGTTACGAAGTACGTTTTCATTTTCGCGGACCACAAATTGTATATAACGTAAATGAATAATCGTTCAATAAGCTTTTCAACAATCTGTTTTTAATATAACGAATACCGCCAAATATTGCTCTTCTATTTATGATCGCCTTTTATCTTCACGATGTTAAGCACTTCCATAAATAGAAGCTTTATAAGATACTTCTTACTGACCCCTACTTACACGACTCTTCTGTATCAGTACGACGAATAAAATATGGCCACGCAGGTTATTCTTAAACGACTTTTTACCAACGAATCGATCTACCTTTCATTCTCCAATAGATTTCGGTTATTGTTCAGTGGAAAACACATACGCATACTTATTACGTTTTCGTCTTCGAACAGACGGATTTCATTTAAATATCAATTTACTTTCAGCGTTCAAGTGTTCAATCTCGGACAAAGTCCTTGCCAATTTATAACATCATTACCCACGCTAGATTTACGTCAAGGTACCAGCTTTGCATAACTGTTATGACGATGAACTTATTGACGTTCGTTTCTACGCTATAACCCGCTCAAAGAATTTCGTGAGCCGTTGTATATAGAAAATGGATAGGTTGATCGTAAAAGAGAAGCGTTTAGAGGTTTAATCGAGGGAAGAAATCGCAAATTGCTTCGCTCGTTGACTCCTGGAGAGACCAGGGAATAAAAAGGCCGATTATTATCAGAAGCTTGAGTCGAGTTTTATTCGACATCATCTAGCGGCGACATGGTTCGCGACATCCCAGAGGTACGTTTACGCGCGCAATTACGAATATCGGATCGGTTATAAGTTTCTATCGCGATCGAATATCGGGGATCGAAACCATTACGGTAAATTGAGAACGGGACCGTAGCCCTGTGTAATTCCGATGGATCGATTTCGTTCGTTATCCGTGTCGCGGTCATTACCCCACGGGAGAAAGAATCGTTTCGCGCGATCCCGTGTCACGCGATTGTTCCTCCACGAACAGAGATGTACCTATTTCGATTATAGGATTTCACATTGTGTTGTATCGTGTAATTCATATAATTCGCAGTTCCGACGGTTTACAATGGCTCATCTGCACACGAAAGTATCCGCACGCTTGTAACGGAAATAGAACATTGTTAATTACTCAAATCATTGTATTTAATAACGAAGAAATTCTTTACTTTCATAACTTGCTTAATATTCTTTGAATTTTACGTGTATTTCTTGTTATCAAATAGTAATAATAGTAACAAATATAAAACTTTGTTTGTTACAGGTATGTTTGAAGGATCGAGAAACGTTATCGCTATCGTGTTTATGTAAGTGATCTCACGCTGATATTCACTAGTTCGCTGTTACAAAATGCTAATCTTATACAATGTATTGTAGCAATATACGATTATAAAATGATTGAGAAAAGAGCCGCGGAAAACAGCGTCGGTTAATTAGCAGAGAAAAACGATGACAAGAAAGTAGCGATCAATGCAAGCTCAAGTACACACGTATCTCGTTCATCAAACACGGCTACTAAACGTGTTTCTCGGAATAAAACTTAACTCGTTTTAGAACGAGATTTAAATGAACGTCTGATAACAAAATTGACGCGAAACGTTTCATTCGTTTCTCAAAAAAAGTTCGTGTCTGTAACTGCGGGCTTTTCCTCTCATTTTTTGTCCTGATATTTTAATTTTATTTTCCAAGACACGTGGATGCTTTCTAAAACGAATTTATCTCGGTTAAACATTTTTTCAGATATTTTTTCTTTTCTTTTTTTTTCTTTTTTTCTTTTTTTTCGTTCGCAGTAGAAAACATTATTTCATGTAGCCTTTTCGGCGAACCGTTTTGGGCATTTTCCATCTGCACAGTGAAATTTGCAATTTTGGCAAACGAGTTAAATAGCCAAACGAGCATTTAGAGACGCTTTTCGCGTCGCGTATATCGCATTCTCCGGGATTCCGGGTTGGGAGAATCCCATGGTAATAATTTGCAACAATTACCGGTCGAAATGTGTAACATTTGCTCGTGCAAAAATTGCATTCCATGTCTAACCGAATTCGCACCGCATTTACCACCGTGTTTGCAAAATGTACAGTGTTCATTGTCGATAATGCTATTCTCATTAAAATTCATAAACCGTGCCACACGAACGCAGTAAATCGCTTTTTTTTTTGGTGACAATATAGTATCTCAAAAAGATGATAGCGTTAATTTGTTACGGAATACTATATAGACTGTTGGCTTTATGCGCTTGTAAGAAAAAAGGTACATAGTAAAACGTATGAAATATACGCAATATACGAAAATATACAAAATGTTCAAAGTACAGTATTCGTGCTATTATAATATTTAGGAAATATTTAGTTAAAGGAAATATTTCCTGAGGTTCTATTTTTTTAGCATTATTCATAAAAAGATAAATTTCCATAAACATTAGTAGATGCTTACAGACATTTGCAGATTACGTTTAATGACTTTTCTTTGTCCTGAATGAAAAAAAAGGAAAAAAAAAAGAACATAATATTAGACATACGCGTCTCTTAAAATTAAAAGCACGTTTTCTCATAGAAACAGTTCTCTGAAGAATCCATAAATTTCACATCGCTTTCGCTACATCCTCTAGCTAATCCGCATGTAAGATCCTCTAAAACTGTCCTATCACTGAGTTTCAAAAGGATTTGCGCTCCTGTGAAACTTCATAAACCCCGTATCCTGTAAACCGAAGTAAATTTCGAAGCGGAGAACGCTTCTGAACTAGGCATGTTTCTGATAAGAAGCGATATAGTTTTAATTCACAGAAGACGAAGAGGAGAGGCAATTTCCAGAGCTTTTCCTCCTTGATTAAATTGCGTTCTCGTTTCTTCCAACTCGCATATTTTCCTATGTATGTACCACGTAACACCATGTTACACGATACTACACTGTACTACACTACGCTACAGCAACGCTATAATCTTTAATAGTTGCTGATATTACACTAACGGTACGTGTTACTTATCTACTTATTCGTTTCTTTAATTTTAATACGTAAAAGTTTTTTGGGAGTTATATTATTATATTTATATGCTATGATAATATAACCTTTAACGCCGCGATAATAATGCCGTGTAACGTTGTAACACGCAGCTCTTGTTACTACGCTTAAAAAAATCTTTAGTACGTAAACAATTATAATTAACACGTATTTTTAAGACGCGTATGAGTTTAACATGATATTTTAATCTGTGGAAGATAAATATTTAAGAAGACAATGGTTTTTTACTATTAACAAGTACGCAAGTAACGTAAGTAATTTAAAAATATTTGCCGCGAAAAATAGCTGGCCGCTGGACGTAATCAGCAATAAAACGTCTGATGTGCGATGTGATGACGCGTTACTTGTATCTTTATAAGCGCGCCCATAGCGAGATCTATCACGATCAATCGACGTAGCTGCTGTAATACGAGGAGATGAAAAAGTGTAGGAAGGACGAGCGAATATGGGGTTGAAGAGAGGAAAGGAGGCGTAGCAGGGATCGAAGAGTGGCGGGAGAACAAAGACGGTGCATTTCCACGTCTGCGACATTACGGGAATCTAGGACGTACAATTTCAAGCGTAGTCAGAGAGACTTAAAGCCACCGTCCTTTGATGAGAGTGACAAACAAAATGCACAGGGTACATCGCGCAGAAAGAGGTAAGCAGCCGAAAGAAAGAGGGGCAAAAAGCGAGAGAAACGGCGAGAACAAAGAGAAGTAATAATGGTGCAAGTAAGGAGATAACGTTGGAGAAGTAGGGCTAAAGGAATGAAATGTAAGAACAGCAAAACTATGAATCGCGACAAAAAAACTGCACTTAGTAGTAGTAGGAATAGTCACAGCGAAAAATGGGCGAGACGCAAGGCATCTAAATGCGAATAAAATTTGGAGATTCTTTCTCGAGTAGTTTAGAAGTAAACTTAGCTAGGAATTTTCCTAATAGTGTATTTATCTTTTCGTAAAGATACTCTTTCGTCTCTGTTCTTTCCTCGACGAAGGTAACGAAACATCGATCGTCGCGAACACGGTGCATTTCCATCAGTTAAATGGGACCGTCCCATCCGATGCAACGAGGAAAACGTTGACGATGTTGCGCGTCCTGGAAGGGAGATGTTGAGTTGATCGTCAAAGTCTCCTTCCCAATGGCTGGGGCGTTTGCACGTGTAATCAGAGAGGAAACTTGGCCGGTGTATGCGTTCGTACTTAGGTGCGAAATCGCAGGTAACTGGCATAACTGTCTCTAGCGTAGTTCTGGGTAATCATCGCGTTCGTGATCATCGCAGCAACTGTGTACACTAGCGATGGACTCAAGCACGTCGCAAACAGCTTCGAATATCGGTTAATTAAATTAATATCAGGATACTTTTGTTAATCTTATAAAACGTTTAAAAAACAATTTATCCGCATAGGTATCTCGTTTATCGTTTATGATTTTCATAAACATGCTCCAAGTATTCATTGAAACAGCGCCGATCATCCGACTCTTGCGATTCGATCGCTACTTGTAAGGAGTTTCATTCGTTCGAGTATCAAAGTAGTTACAAGTAGGTTTTCGAAAATTGCCAGTAGGTATTCCTTCAGAGTTTGAAAATAAACCTGCGAAAATCGAATAGTTGGCAAGAAATTTGACGACTTGGAAATCTAAAAATTTAGCAATTCGAAAGCGAAAAAAATCCCAAGAGTTGGAAATTCGACGATATGAAAATCCGAAAATTCGAGAATTCGTTAACTTAAAGACGCGTGCAAATATCAAAGTACATAGTTGCAAGTAGATTTATGGAAGAACTCTATAGGGATACTCGAACGAACCTCTGTATCTTAACTTAATATTCGATGTGAATCTTAGGTATTAAATTTGATTCAGATTTATAAGTATGTACATATTGGACTTGGTCCCATCACTAGAGTGCACACATTGTTCCGTGTCCTGGGTTCGAAGTTAGAGGAACAGACGGAGATTTAACACGGTACATATTCGAGGGGAGTTAAATGTCGTATCCGTGTGAATTCCAAGTTGGTTGCGCGATAATGCTGTCCGTAATCTCGTTCGACATTTGTCCTCGCGACTAGCCAGGATTTCGACCAGTATACGTGCACATGTGTATCACGCTGCGACATTGTTGTAATTCAGAGAAGCTGGTTCCAGCGGTGAGAGAGTTTAGTTTGGGTCTGTTGATCATTTTGTTTTACTTTAGGGAATCATCGGTTTTAGGGATGAGAGCGCTGAGAATGAGAGCAGGTAATTCGTTGAGGTCATGTTTGCGTATGAGTATAGTGTTTGAGCGTTATAGGGTTTAACAGAGAAAATCGATGAAAGATAAAGCTTTATTTTTTTTTCGTAGAATCTTTGCTCGTAATTTAATTTTCATTTTGTTTAATAGAACGTATTCTTTCAAAATATGTTTCTTGGCAAAAGATCAGATAGCAACGAAATTTATTAATAAACCGGATAGTTTAAATAAACCGAAAGCTAGCAAGATTTTACAAAATTTTGTCCTCGTTTATGAACTTTAAAACTTCGCCCCGTTAAATCTGTAATATTGGGTGATACATCACGATCAAGTATTCATTAAAAGCAGAAGTTAAAGGTGAATTTCCGTAGAACTTGGGAAACTCTTTCCCTTCCAGCGTAATTCCAGTCCTCTCATCGGTGTTCTCCAGCAACCAACAAGCCCGGCGAATTATATAAGATGTTACACCGATGATTTCCAGGTTTATAGCGGTCTTGCACGATTTTCCTCGAAACTTTTCGGCTAATTCAGCGCAATGTCGTGATAAAAGTGTAAATTTCCCGAATTTCATTAAGCTGTCTCACGCTGATCTCGTAAAAATCGACCAGCCAAGCGATTGTAGCCCGGCACGAATCGTTATTAAATCTCTTATCCGGAAAAACGTGCTAGAGAACAGCAAAACATTTCGTTCGAACTCGTTCGATCAATATATATATATGTATGTATACATCGTTGATTTTCGCATTTCGTCTATCGAATTTATCAAATTTTGAAGAAACTGGAACAATTGAAATTCAGGACCCGTTCTAACCTAATAATATCGTATCAACCTCCGTAACGAAATTATTTCATCGTAATATTATCTGATTTTTTTTATTATCGTAATATTGAAAAATTACCATCTTCCCTTTAAAAATTCATTTTAATTCAAACGAATGTTTCGCTTTTGCAATCGTTTTATTGGACCGGTTTTTCTATCGGTCGTTTTACGGTCCGATAATTTTCAGTTCAACAGAAATCTTCATACGTATAATATAGATCCAGCTGGAACATTTTTATTTCAACTTTAATATTATACCAATATAATACGTTCTAACTTTCCTACTTTCAGTCATTGACGAGCACATTTTAACCGAAATTTCTCGTTACCGATGAAAGCAGTCGAAGTTCTCTCTTTCTCTGTTCCTTTCTCTCGTTATCCTTTTCTTCTTATCTTTTCGTCAAGGACCGCGTTCTCGGTCATAATATCGGAATTCCATAAATCGATCAGACAGTTTTAAAGTTTCGATGGCCATATCCGACCTTCTTACTTGATTCGACAGGAATTTGAGCCTAAGTAGGACGTACGACTCTTCAGTTTTTCATACCTGTCCGATCTCTGACGCTTATGAAAGTGAATCCTTCGTCCCATCGTTTCTGACCGAAGACGCCCAGATTTCTGTACATGGAGCACTTTTTGATCGACGTCGTATGGGCGAAATATGGGTGTCTCTTAAGGTCCAGATTTTTAAAGTAAAATGAAATTTCAGGTTGATATTTCAAGGATTAAGGACTGTACTCGAAAGTTCGATCTTCAAAATTTATATATTTAGAAGTTCCACTCGTCTAGATGAATCTCCTCGATACGTTTTCAGAAAAATTTAAGTCTTCGAGGCTTAAAGATCTTCCGGCGTAACTTCTTTTTTTTTACAGCACGTTCCGAAGCGAATTCGATACGAAGTACCAAGATTTCATTGAGAATAATAAAAAAGATCGAGTAACGCGATCATCTTCGCTAAATATTTTCGTCATATATCGTTACTTTATTTGAGAAAAAAAGTTCATTCTTAAGAATTATTAAGAATCTCGCAGAAAGAAATTACTGGAAAAATGTGAAGTGCACGGAAACAGAGTCAACGCGAATATGATAGAAATTTACCAGGGAAACGTTTCCTGACAAAACGAATGTCTGGCTCGGTACCATTTTCTTAGTTCGTGGTTAGAAAAGTATAAATTTGCACAAAAGTCCGTGGTAATTCCGTTAATGAATTAAACGGATAATAAGAAAATGTCAACATCCACAACACGCCGTTTCCACCAGCGATACCGAAGACGAAAAGGAAGGCTTGGACTGTTTGACAAAACTATAGCGGCGAAGTTGATACTTGCTGTGAAATTAACTTTCGCCCGGTCGATTCCGCGTCGGCTAAAGCCAAAACGAGCATCGGAAAATTCCAAGATGACAGCACCCGCTTCCGGCCAACTTTCCACGACATCCTTCGACTCCGTGCGGTCCTTAAAACCGCGTCTGCGATCCTCCTTTGGCGCAAAACTCGATTGCAACTCCAAAACTTCGTGATACTAAGTAGGTACTTGTAAAGTAGTGGGTAGAGAAGCATGCGCTCGAGTGTGTACGATGAACAAATATTTTGATTTAATAATGCGTGTTAACACGTTGTTGATCGGAGACGTATGTATCAATTCGCGTATGTATCTTATGTTAGTCCAATGTTGTTGGCCAAGGACGTACTCGGAGACACGTTTAACGAGGGATACAGCGAACGTCAATGCACGGAGTTCTTAATATTTAAACTTGATAGCGTTCGTTACAGAATCTGTGATTTGTGTCTATCGTTCGATAGAAAGATAATTACATATCATAATTCTTATATCAGCGTGTAAATAAACGAATCGTTTGAGCAACTGTCTATTATTGATTTATTTACATATAAATTTCAATAATTACGAATATATAATGAATGTAAAGAAAAAAATTATTTATGTACCTTAACCTCAATTTTTTGCAATGAGACACTTATTTGTTAATATTCCGCAAAAACTCCAATCAAGATCTAACGACTTTACGTACTATAATATAAAGATAATTACCATAATCGTTAACATTAGCGTATAAAACACTATCTTTATTAAAAAGCATTTCGTAATAACACTGACTGCATACAGTAAGGATATCAAATACGATTTTTAATATCCCAGCTCTTTCGTTAATCTTTTTTAATCAACCTAAAACGGTATGGTTCCCGCGCAAAGGCCTTTTCCCCTACGGGAACCTTAATGACGTCGATTTTGTTTGTATTTTAACGCGCTATGGAACTATACACGCGGCCTGTTCCGTAAAACTGTGTGTAGTGAAAATTTCATTACTAAAAAGGGAGTTCAGCATTCGCGAACCCCTCACCTATGTGTGCGTTTTAATCCTATGATCTCCGCTGGTCAATTTCCTGACAATAGTGCACCATCTTCGTCGTCCTACATTTATGACATACAATGCAACGCTACATAAAAAGTTTTCTCGTGTTCCTTTATTCTGATATGTTCTATATAAATTCGATTGCTTTCAGCTTTTAGCGAATACGAGCTGTTTAATTTTCGTTTTTTTTTTCTTTACTTAAAAAGAAAAGAAACAGCGATATAAAGCAAATGATAAAATTATATCTTTATTTGAAATTATATTTATAGCTTACAATACTATTCCTCGGTATTATTACTCTAAGAATATTATATTTCAGTTTCGTTCTTCTCCATTAGGAATTTGCGTCTATCGTTTGGTCTTCGCGCCGTAAAAGCCACAAGAGACAACTGGAAATATATTATAGGAAGTATAGTAGAAGTATAACACAAATTTCTTAGATATTCTGCGTATAAATTTGGACAACCGATGACTGCTATCGACCATAACCATTTAGCTATTATACGTTCAATATTACGACCTTGGGACATAGGATTGCACTTGACTCGACTTATTTTTATAAAATACTTCAGGTGTACTACACGTGTACTGTTCAAAGATTCTTGATAAAATCAATACTTATCAATGCGTCTGCTAGAAGGGACAGGCATCCTTATACGTTTACATCTCTACTGGTGTACTTCTCGTTTCGAACGATGTTATGACCAGATTGTCAAATTTAGCGAACCAAGTCACTAGCAGCGCAAACTTTTCTGACGATTCTATGTTCTATATCCTCTTTTAAATAACACAGAGTTCTCCGAAGCAGATTTCTAACAAAGTAATAACGATACTAATAATTATATCGTAAAAGATATAATAAACATGTATTCCTTTTGTATCAATCAACGACAAAGGTCCAAATTCTGTGGTCAAACCGATTTCCCATTTACGTGACGCGTTCGTGTTAAGAGTGGACGTTAAAGGAAGACGTTGCAGTCGAAAGAAGAGGTAAAAGTTGGCGGAGATTAGAATCGACGATCGTGGGATCGACTCTTGAAAGCGCAGCTTGCACTTTGTTCCTGTATTTCTTAGTACGCACACCGAGTCGAAGAGCAGGCGCACGATAAAGGCGAATGTATCGATCTGAGTGTTCTTTTGTTTTCCATTTTCACCCGTTCCTTACCTTTTTCTTTGAGTTTCCCTTGATCAGTTCCCCTCTCTTAGTCTTGATCCCTTTTCTCGTGCCTATTTTCTCAGCGAAAACTGAAGATTACAGTTTTATTCATTTATCGGGTTAGCCCTTGTGATAAAGGAGTTACTTTGAACGCTTTGCAGCAGGGCTACGCGTGTGCAAACACTTCATTATGTTCCCGGGAACCTTTCCGCTCCTTGTTCCTATGATTTGATGGAACGGTTCGCGTTGGGCCAACCGGCGTGTTGTGCTTCTTACTCAATTTTAGTTGGAAAATGGCAACGGAACGGTGACTTTTCCCTCTTCACGTTGGAATTCTGTGCTTGAAATTTATTGGAAATTTATTCTGCGGCTTTTGTTTACGTAGGCATTTCGCTGTTAAATATCTTATAATTACGTTTCATCGACGATCATTGAAATATTTCGTGTGCATCGAAACCAGTTAGTCTTTGTAACTTTTAGCTTTAATTAATTAGCGATAATTTGAAAACTTTGAGAAGAGAAAAATGTTTCCCGTAGTGGGATTTATTGCTCGTTTAACATTAGAACTAAGTAATAGGACTTTATCGAAGGAATTAAAGCGACACTGAGAATGAAGGAATCAGCAGGTTATATTTACAAAATGGCATTTTTATAGTAAATATTTGCATAGGTTACAAGTACTTTTTTCCTCGCTATACGTGCGTTAATCGAATTTATCCATTCACTTTGGCAAAAAGAATATTTCGTAAAAATCGAACAAAGCATTATTTTTCGCCTACCGTATGTAACAACTGAAAAGGCGAATTCCAAAATCGATAGTAATTCCATTATTTAACGTTCTCTCTCGATGCTCTCTGCGTGTAACGTTTACACGAGGAGAGAGCAATAAAATCAGCTGGAAATTTATTGAAATCGGAATTTGTGTCGCTTCTTTAAAATCGGAAAAATTCAATATTTCGCAGCCGTGACAAATCATGCGAGTTTACAGTCTGGGGATATTGCTAAAATTTACAAGCGAGATACAAACGTAACGTCAAATTCTTCCGTCAAATCGGCAAAGTTCTTGCGCTGATTTTTGTTTCGTCTTCGCGTTCTAAAATTCGAAACGACGAAAAATTGAATCGATGGAAATGATTAATTTAAGGGGATAAGATTTTTAAGAGAAATGAAAGAGGTTCCTGCGATTTTGCATATCTCGCAGTGCACGGCATGTTTTCATCAGTTCGAAGATTTCCCACACGTGTTTCTAATAAACAGAAACTCGCTGTTTCATCGAGAGACAGTTCGTCATCGTATGGAACAAAAACGAAAAATGTTCGAAAACGGAAGCTTGGAATATCCGACTGGTAAAGAATCATTCGTTTCAGTCCGTTCCTAAAATATTGGAGCGTCAAAGTATTACACTTTTGGATATTTGTATTGTGTCGTGCAAATGAAAGGAAAATGAATGGACTGTATCAAAAATGTCAGGAAAGTAGTAGGTACGTAGCTTTCGTTGTATTCGAAGGAATTGGAACATCTGTTGACGTTGATTTGTAAATGTTATAAATTTAAATAAGTTCCGGTATTTTAGCTCGTGTCGTGTGTTTAAATTGCAATATTTTTATATCGAGAAAATTTTTATACCGTTGCCTAATTAATATTAACGTCTTTAGAAAAATGTTGTAATTCTCAAGATATTATTACCTTGTTCTGCGAAGTTTTTCTGGTCATATTTAACGTTGGTAATGTAATCATTAGGTTAATACGATTAATTACACTAGCAACGTTAAATACTACTAGAAAAACTTTGCAGAAAATTTATGAAAAATCTCAGTGTACGAATATAGTGGACAGCAAAATTTAGATTATAATTCTATAATTATTTATAAGAGAATTCCTGTGTAATTTTAAAAAAGTTTGTCAAGTTCTATCCAATTTCGCTTTCGTAACTTTACATATGACAAAAAGGTTGCCAGAAGAACTTTAACGACGCGTTACAGCTAATGGCGACATATTTTCATCGGCGACATTTGCAAATTCAAGTTAGTTCAATTTTCGCGTGTACGCCGCGGCCATTATCATTAATTTACACTTATGCATGTTATAAAAGCGACGATAAGTTCGTAAATATGACGGTATACATATACATGCATACGTATGTATCCATGCAATCAGTATGATAGATATATCGCTGGTTTTTTCGGCTAGAATATATAGAAATGCGTGAGTGCAGATTTCGACGACCATATTGAACGATATTCGGCGTATGATCCAATGAATCACGCTGTTTGTTAAAAATTTATAGTCGCTATCCGTGTCGCGTTGAATTGATAGTTTTTATTTTGTATTGTATATAGGGTGTTCTAAACTAGAGGTTCAAGTAAAGTAGGAATTGCGGAGGGCAACGAGAGAAAGATTTTATTTTTGCCAAGACTGCGAATATTTCTGATGAAATTATATTAAATCTCGTATAACACTACTTGATATGTTACTTATAGTAAAAACCAAAGCAAACTAGAATCTACATTTATGAAAATAAAAAAATTGTTAAATTTCTATAATTCCATCGTATTACGTTTGATCGATTCAATTTCTTTTCATTCTAAAGGATGCTCTGTACAAAAGGAAGAAAAGAGTACGACAGTGGGATTTGTTCGAGTCCCGCGTGGTCAATCATTCTGCTGACCGAATGTCGTTTTATTGTTTACCGCGCGAGATTTGGGAAAGAGGCGGAAAAGTGGGTGGAACAAGGATTTAGAGGCTTATATTTTTACAATCCATTATCGTAGAAAAAGTTTCCTGTTCGTCTGTTGCTTTGACTCTACTTGTACTGCTTTTGTTTTCGATGTTCCAATAAAGATAATCCCCGTTACTTTAATCCGTCACATCGTTGTGCTTAATCCGGTCATTTTCTTCTCTATCTCTATAGATAACTGTTGTCCGTTTACAAACTTCTGGATTATTTCGAGCGTCCTTCTTTTTACCGTTTATCTGATTATTTCTCTTCTGGGCAACAATGTGCCAAACAAATTCGTAAATTCGATTTTTTCGAAAAAGAAAAACCATTTATTCTTTTCGATTCTCTTCGGTCCTCGATTTATCTTTTCACGCAGAATCACGCTTCTTTCAGAAGATTTCAATTTGCCCCGTAAAATTTTGTCTCGATCAGTGTCACTTTAAGCGACATTTTTAGAGTCGCTAACTAATTGTATTTTGCTGAGGCAGAAGTTGACTATGTATATGTGTATAATTAGATTGCTGATTCATAAGATGCTAGGCCTCTCGAGTTTCTTCTTTAAGCACGTTCATTAAACTCAGAAGATTGATTTGTTGGCAATCCGCGAGCGAAAGTGTTGGCATTTGCCAAGAAATACGCGCACAGTTGCCGGTATAATCGGTATACTCGACATACAAATGAGACGATATCTAAAGTCAATTGATCTGTCAAGAACACTTCTTCGCTTGTAAGTTGTAAGCCATACCCCGCGCAATTCTTCCAATCAATTCCTATCTTTAATGGTAACATTTGTCCTTACAAAGATGTCTTTGTAGAATATTTTATTAATCCCGTTATGTAGTGTCACGCCGCTTTTATTCAATAATTTCATCGCTAAGAGAATTGTCGAATTACGCATTCAAATTGTAAACGTAGGCTTCTTTCTAATTTACAGGGAAAGTGCACGAGAGGGAATGTATAAAATAGAAAGTTGGCAAATAATTCATTTTTTATAACTTCCACGCGCATATATGTGTACATATGTGGATGTGCTCACATAGCAAGCACTCCAATGCCATGCGTAGAAACAAGGAAAGACGTAACGCAGTATTCCTTGTATTTATGTATTTTTTTTGTCTTTGTACATGACGAATTCTAGAGATCAAAGATCAAAGTTGAAGTATCTTTCAAATTTAATCAATTTTTGTGTACCTTTTTTCGGTACTTTCTTTCGTTAGAATGACGACAGGATTCTACATGCACAGAAAAAAGGAGGGTTCCCATTAAAAAAAAGTAGTGCAACTGCGAAATGCACACGCAGTTTATCACTCGCGAAAAGAATTATTATCGCGAATACGTAGTTCACTTCGAACCATTCGTCTTCTCCCTCGTACTTATCGTTTACGAGAAACACGCTGAGTGGTAATAGCGTGAAAACTCTGTACAATCACGCTATAAAACGATTTTTCTATCGATACACGTACACCAAAATTCCCCTATATTTAATATCATCGTCCTTTATCGTAGAACACCGCATCTCGCCCAAAAACTCGGTAACCGCATAAAATTACACGCAATCTGGCACTAACTTCTGGCACGCAGTATCTCTCCCTCGGTGAAGTGCGTAATTCTCGTTCCCGTTCACCGATTCATAAATATGCCCTCCCTCTCAATCGGCGAACAGTAACGAAGGCGAGATTTTATCCGAGTTTCCACTTTTCAATTGCCGAAGCGGAGATCCTTGTCCGACGCGGATAGAGATCGCGACACAAAGGTTCTGCGGCTGTTACGAAAACCGGAAACTATCTCGCTCACGTGTGCAGAGAAGAGGAGGGGGTGGAAATTTCACGGTTCGCCGGTGGTGCAAGCGCCTGCGGTTTTCGTTCGGAATGTTATTTGCGTCAAGGAAAACTTGGCGCTCATCTGTTAATATTTATTTTCCGGCTGCTCTGAATCCTTCGCTCCCTTTTTTCCTCCATCTGGTATATACCATTTACTTACAGAAATGTTTGTTCACTTGTTTTAAAACGATTTATGGTAAAATGGTTATTTTAACGATAAAGTCATTAACAATCGGCAAAAGTACATCCTCCAAGTACAAGCGTTGCAAATGCTTTTAGAATCGTTCAGGTTAGGCATCGTGTCGCCTTCGATATTGTAACCATTTCCTTCGGATGAAATTTCGTCAGATGAAAGTCTAAAGCAGTGCAGTAAAATTTGCTGTATGGTTGTTGGCGATTCACAAGATTCGCATTCGGAAAGTGGTTGTTTTGTTAACAAGTGCTCGCGCGTTGGTCTAGAATGGGCCGGTTTAATTCCCTCTGGTTAATGCTGGAAAGTTAGGCTCCTCTTGCACGCTCATCTTACACGTTTTACTGTGTGCAGTATTTTATGGGGATTGTTGGACCTTAAACAGTTCGAAAATTTGCCAATGGCCTCTTTGATAAGAGCCTTAGCATTTTGGAAGTAGGTCTGATTTCTTCGCACTAAGTTTGGTGGCCTCTTGAGAACCAAAATGTCTACTCGAGGCTCTAGGTCTATAGTCTTCTAAGTTATGAGACAGATTGTCTAATGAATATAGTTATCATTCGTATGAATAGGATTGAAATGTTCAACGCGTGTTATGTAAATTGCACAAGATGCTTGGGAAATTCATTGATATAGCAACGAGACACGACGTATATTAAACGAAATGTATTTCACGCGTTTAGGACAGAGCATAAAAGTGTTCGATCGGTCAATTGAAAAGTTACAGATCTAGAAAGTTAAATATATCGTATATATTTTGTACAGCAGCTGAGTTTGTCGTACTCGATTTTCCAAAACTATTCGCCGCTTGTACAATTTTCGTCGCGTAAATCGATAAGATTTTTCTTTCTTTCTTTTTTTGTTTAGCGAAAAACGAAGAGATTTTTTAGTCAGCTCAATATCTGCCAGCTACGGTTTCTGCAAATGCTCCATTCAAGGTAACGATCAAGAGAAGGTTATGTTCGTTGCGCTCGTTGCAACTTTACTTCCGTTCTGAAGCGGAAGTAGGCCGCTTCTGCAGGCAATTCCGCTGGCCGAGCGTTTCACTCTTCAGCTTCGAATAAGAAAGTCGGCGAACAAGCGCGTGGGTTAAGATTATTCTCGCGTAGCCCGTGATATCCTCATGCTTCGCGATGCTTTCTCCCTGCGCAACCGGAACGGGAAGTTTTTCGAGTGGTGGCCACCGCGGCTCGGGATTTTTGCTTCAGGTTGAAACTCGGGGTGTCTTGCGAAGAATACGACGAATTTCTTTTGGCATACTTGCTGGATTATTCGCCAAGTTTGTGTCGAAGGTATATCTGCGTAGGTTGATAGATGTGGCGCATAGCGAATCATTTATATACAGGATGATCCAATTATCGTTCGTTTTAGCGTTATAAGGTTCGTTTGGCAGGAATTGTTTGGGACACGTACATTAGAACGAACGATTAGGAAAATGTTAGTATCTTTAAAGAATTATTGTGTATTTGATTCGAGACAAATAATTAATTAATAATGAATTGAGAGAAATAGTCGAAAGAGTTCGTATATTCGACGTTATAAGAAAAATAGAATCTCTACGAAGATGTTTTATTCGTTTTTTTTTCTTTTTATTTTCATATTTTAAATATTAGTCCAACTGTGGAAAGATTTCCTTATACTCTTAACATTTTTGATAATATTTATGTTTCAACCACTCCTCGGGGAAGAAAACTTTTGCATTTAGTCTTGAAGCATTCTCTATGTAACGGGTGTAACCATATGGCACGGTGAGTCAGAATTTCCCCATGTAGAATCGTTCTGTTTTAATTATCTTTTATTCTAAACGTTTGGCCGCTATCGTTAGCTTAAAGAAGAATAAGTCTTTGAAATAAAATGACGATCGCACAGAATGATCCTCCGCTATTTTCCCTGTATAGGTAATATTGTTTCAATATTAATTGAAAAATCATTTTTGAGATATTACGTATTTCGTTAGAATCTATCCCAATTAGTTTAAATTGATTTAAAATCCGTGTCTTAACAATTTGTCAAAATCATATATTGGAAATCTTCCGACTACAGAATTTATAAATTTCACTAACGTACTAGGTACGTGTCATATTCGTGTTTAACACAGAAATATCATCTGGTTAGCATTAATAGACAATTCGATAATAGTTGAACAGATTTAACGAAGTTGAACGTTAAACGTGCAATTGCAAGTGTGAGAATCAGATTTGAAGAATGGAAATGCGTGTTACAATTGCTAAGAGCGTTTAGAAAATATGAATATTTCACACGTTGATCGTTTTCAAGAGCTCGCTTGCTAAACTTGACGTGTAACGCGCGTTAAATATTAATCTCCTGCATTTCAAAACATTACGCAGCCGCAAGAAAGTTGTTCGAGATTTCTCGATCATTTTTTGAATTCCATAATAAAGCGCCGTGTACTTTTATAAATAATTTAGATGTATGGTTTATTAATTCCATAGAAAAGTATCACGTACTGTCCGTAATTATTAATTTCTCATTAATTTGTACAATGTACCAAGATTCGGATACTATACTATTAGACAAAGTGATCAAAGTGCGATGGAGCAGCGTATTTCGTTTTCTTCAAATTTTTGCTAAATCGTTGAAGCACACGCGTACTGTGTAAATTCGTCGTCAAGAAAACACAATAGAGATAAATTAAAAAGTCGTTTGAAGCAGTAACATAAACCGATATATTTCAGTTAAACGAAACAGCGGACCTTAACATCCGAGATAACCAATACCAACAGCAGCACGACGTTTCTAAATACTGCCAGACAAATAGTCGTCAATCCAAGTACCATCGTTTCTCATCTTAACTTTACCGAAATCCCAGGAACTCGCTCACATCATGGAACTACTTCACGCTTCCAAACGTACAATCCAAACACGAAAACAGATCCTCCCACATCGACACGCTTTCTCGTCCCTTACGGTTTCCAAAATCGAAAGACGTGTCTCGTCTATGTACCAAGTTACGTTTCTTAAAATCCAACAAAGCGCTACTACTAAGGTATCGTTTCAATTTACACCGTAAAACATAGTAGCATTATAGAGTCACCAAATGGTAGATTTATACTTGTATTGGCAATGTAAATCGTCAAATTGTTCGATCTTAACCGACCACGAACGACCTTGAATTACCTTCGACGACGTATTCGCTTTAAAACGTTATATCGGGAGACACGTAAAAATTCGCAATTCCAATCTTTTCGTGTGACGAGGATACGCGGAGATGTCGTTGTTCTCCGGCGGACGAAATGGTTTCTGAATCAGCTGTAGCGCGGTAATTTCGAAGACGCGCGCAATTATTCGAATTTTCAGCGGAGAACACCGCGCATCGGCCTAAATACGTCACGAGGAACGATATTCCGTGAAAAGAACGAGTTAGGCGGATAAAGGAACCGGCTGAAGCGACGACAGAGCGAGTCAAGCTGAGACTATGAACGAGAATAGTAATTAACGACCGGGGACGTTCGTTAGAGCAGCGTCTCGTCGAAGGGAGCGCTTCTGTCACTGCGAACGCTCTTTCGTGCGCGATTCCGGTAATTGGATGATCATATTAGAACTTTTCCTAGCATCTCCAGGATCAAATGTAATCACCGCACGGTGGAACGTGACCGATTTGTTACGACTACGCTATCGAAGAACTCAAAGGAACGAGGCTGGTTTGTTGCGAGATTAAAGGATTTATGGAGAATTTTATGGAGAGCGTAAGTTTGTGGATGCATAGTTTGCGCTAACTAGACGGTGGATTTTTAGTTTGTAGGAAATTTGAAGACGGAAAGAATGTGCATAATGCGCAAATAAAAATATAGTACGCGAATAAAACATGCGAAGTATAGTTCCTGTTATAATAGATAAATATTAGCGGTAGGAAAATTTTATTTTTTTCTACGAACTTTTAAACTGCACTTTGCATATTGAAATATTCTCCAGCTCCCTCATCGTTTACAATTTTCCTAGTAACTTTTTCGAATTATAGTGCACAAATGTTGCAGTCATAAACACTTTTTTACTTCCTGGATAAATTAAAGTACGCGATAAAAGTCAATATGGTGAAGTATTAAACAGTCTTATATTACTTAGCATCCACGATTCTCGGAAGATGTATGTCTCCAAGGAAAAGTGCAGCACACGATATTTTACTCGTCTGATAACGCTAAACCGCGAGAGCCATGAAATGCGACCTTTCAATTATATTTATTTTCTTCGACAGCGAATGATAAATAAAAGAGGAAGCGTTTACGGACGCATGAACATTTTCTTTCTTCTTCGATGTTGTGTCATTTAAAGTGAAAATAACGTGAACTGATTCTCTGTTCGATGTAACGTTTCGACGTTGATTCAAACATTTGTAATCAAAAAATTAAAAAAAAGTTTGAAAGGAAAAAGCCTGTTAATTAAAAAATAAAAGAACGTGTCAATATTTCTTTGTAGCCACAGTACCAACATATTCGATATAAAATACTCCCGAGTTTCCACTTATTACAAAGTAAAAAAAAAAAAAAAGAAAGAAAATAAAAGACGATGAGAAAACAGAAGGAAAAATTTTTCACCGATTTATAAATCCTTTTCATATCTCGATAGCTTTATCAGTAAGTGAAAAATCAATGTTTAGAAATTATCAAAGGGCAACTTCAGTCGTAGCTCAACCAGCAAACTAACGAACATACCTCGAGGTAATAGAACCGACGGACGGTACCTTTTTACGTTTCTTCTAAATCTTGCTTCGACCTATCCATGCGGCCGAAACTATCGAAACCTACCGCATTTTCTCAAACCATTTACGTATTGGTCGCGAGCGCAACCACCACGTAACGATCGATAATTCACCGAGGTGAATGGTTCTGGTTCGACTGAGCTGGCTATGGAATTTCAAAGTGCTCCGAACGATATACACACACTTTGTTGAGCGAACGATTAGCCTTAATTTAACGAACAGATGGAGGCACTGGTACGTAAAGTAAACCTGATAGCTTAGCGATTTAAGAAAAATAATAATTAATAAGCATAATGATTGAGCAATTCACAATCATAATTTAGCAATGTCTGTTTAGTAATATAAAAATGTTTTCTTTCGTTATTACGTTACGGATTAATGACGTTTCATAATACACAACAAGCTAGATTGTTTTATAACTGGCGTTTTGTTTCTTTGTTATAGGTATATAATTTTTTTTTTAATTCTTACGTTTTTCTTAGAAATAAATGTAACGAAGTTACAAATTGTTACTGTAGATTTTGAGAGTTAAATTCAGCATTGAACTTCAAGATGCAGGAACTTGGGCGATTCAAATAATTCTATAGTTATGAACGAAAGTGACTCGTGTCGTCGTCTCCTCTAGTGCAAGGTGAATGTTACGAACCGCGTAGTTCGTATGAAAAATTACCGTGCCGGTAATTATGCGACTTAATGAAATGTCAAACGGATTGTAAGGAGTTTGTAAAATCAGGAAAACTTAAATTACGGCCTCGTGTAATTCCGTACGATACTGTCTGTAATTATCGTGTTAGCGAAACTCCCCTGTTAGATTAACGTAATTCATTGTTACATTTTCCTGATGATTGCTTCCTTCGTCACGTCTAACTTATCATTTCGGCGCGTTTCTTTTACAATTTAATCGGCTCCCCGAGCGATGAAAAACGCGTTTCACGATGGAAAGTAAATCGTTTTCTATATTGGACGGCCGAGTAATTTTATGATCGCAGCAATTTTAAGGAATGAGAATACCAAGGTGGATTTCAGATACATAACACGTAAAACGCTTAAAACGTGGAGATCAATTTCTTTAGTCTTTTTGGCAAATTCTGCTTGCAAACATTTTTACGATATCGTACTTGATAAGGTGTAGTGCATGCTCGTGTAATAGATTTTAATTCTCAATTATAATTTATTATACAATCAGAGTAAAATAAACGAAACTCATAAAATGTTTCAACGCGGTTACTTATTTGTTAGCTGTTACGATGAAATTAAAAGTATTTTAATATAAAATATGTTCATATAAAAGCAATCGTTATTAATTAAAAATATTATTGCGTAAAATAATTCACAAAGCAATAAGAAAAGCAATAGCTTATACAATTAGAGCGCAATAGTAAAACAAGTAGAATAAGATTGTACAAGGCAAAAGGGGGGGGGAACCCCCCCATTGTCCGACATGCTTTGCATTATCCGTAGTTCCTCAACTTCTTCTACTTGCGTTGTTTTAAAAATTGTTTCGAGTATAATCCATCGAGATTAAGAAAAAGTTTAAAGCTGTGTAGCACTTCCATTTAAGATCCTCGAGCGTACCTTCGTTCACCCTTTTAAAGGAAGGCGGTTCAGCCCTCTTTTTATAGAGTGCCAAAAGCCTCTTTACGCCATCGGGTTTAATAAAGGAATCGGGTCAACATTGTTAATAAATTCTTATTTTCTATTGTGTACTTCATCCCAATTTATTTTTCTTTGCCTACTAGCTTAACTTACGTATAACATTATGATACATTTGAGTCGCGAAATCAATATAGGTATCGATCGAGAGGTTAGAACGATAAGAATAATTTATTATTCAAATAAATTACAATCATACGGAGGTTAGAGTAACTCAGAATTTCTTTTCTTTTGTTATATCTTAATTTGTCCGCCCAAATATTTTTCGTTCTCGAGAAAGAAACCGGTCGGTTCGGCTTGCAGAATTAGAAACTCGAAATTTGGAACTTTAGCTGACAAATGTCTCCTTGTTTTTATTTTCCTTGATACTAGAATTTTTAGAGTCTGAGAATTCAGAATTTCACATTTGCATAGCTTTTGAAAATTACGTAAGGCAACTTTCGGTCCGCTATTGAAAGTCACGAACAGCACAATAAAAATTTTCCTCCCATGTATCGTTTCGTCCTAACGTTCGACAAACTTTAGAACGTCGTATTCTAAGGAGTGCTGTTAATGCTGTGTGCGCATTGCGTAAACATGCTCGTTCCTCAGCAGGTGTAGCTTCACATTTCAAAGAAACTCGATTTCCTGGCGGATATTCGCGTCGTTTTCGCCAGTGCAGCGGACTGAACTTTGTTCGCAGAGGTATCATTCGATTAAGCGATATTTACGAGCGTAACGAATGATAAACGAAGCGCAAGTAGAATGGTGGAAGGGGAAGAGGCAGGTATCATTTTCGAAATTGCATTTCCAGGTTGCCGCGCGGCGACACCGGCAATGTTTTTAAGCGCCTCAGCGACTCCCGTGGAAAATAGGATGAGAAAAGCTATGCCGGGGCGTTATCACGATAAACGAACGACCATATTTTTCTCAGACGTGCCTGCCTCCATTACATCCTCTCGTTAATGTTCTTCCCGCGCGGAAAGTGCACTGGGGTATCCGTAACGACGCTTCTACCCGGCACTTTATTAACTTCTCATCGCAATCAAGCGTTACCTTAGCAGCAGACCAGGAAAAAGAAAACTTTTCGCGTCGTCGATTCGTTAAATTATGATCTCAATGCAACCGTATGCGTGTTTTGACGAACTGTCGTGAATTATGGTAATTACACAGGTATTCGGTTGATATCGCCGAGACACAAATAATAATCGAATATAATATGCATTCTATGTTCCACGCGATAGAAACCACGAATAATAATATTTATCGCGTAAGAGATATTAGGTTGTCCGAAAAGTTTCTTTCGTCTCGTAAGGAAATAATGGACGCACCACATTCTCTGTTTTATATTATTTTTATCGAATCGTGTACGATCGTAATAATAGAAATAGAACAAAATGGATCGTACATGATTGAATAAAATGAAATAAAATAAAACAAAACAAAACGGAAAGAGGTTGTGCGTTTATTTTTTTCCCCCTTACAAAAGGAAAGAAACTTTCGGGACAACCTAATAGAATATAAATTGATAATCTAATATCCTGTAATTAATCCGAGTCAAATTGAACTCGATCTATCGTGCAATGGTATCAGTTGAAGAACAAATATGCAATGAAAAATATAGATTTGGTTGATATTGCGGCAGATTTTATTTAAATAAAGTAGAGTAAGAAATCAATTTTTATTTAGATTTCAAGTGCTTATTGCGTGGACTGTTCTTCGTGAACTTATCGCGAATGATACCATCGTCAGTTTTATGATACCGTCGCTTGGATATTTCGCCCAGCTAAGCCGATGAAAGTTTCTTCGATGCAAAAAAGTACGTTCATCTTGGCTCGTTTCGGTAATAAATAACGAAGTTTCCACGAAAAACAAGGTAGGACTGTGGAGAAATTACTTTACGGCTGATGTAAAGTAGCGCTCTCGCGACGAGGTGTTACGCGCGTCTTTTGCATTGCATGATCGATCCGATGTTTACTAAATTGAAATTAAACAACTCTCGGACATTCAAATTGCCTCGAATCGATATAATATTGTTTTAGCAATATTATATATGCAACTTTTTCATGAAACGATTAATTTACGGAACTTCCCCTTCGCAAAGAATTTGCGTGCGATCTGCCAAAGGAAGATTTCGCCAATCAACTGTTTCGTAAAAAGATTACAAATAATTCCGCGTTATTAATTCTACTCGTTAAAACAATATCAGACGAACTCCTTCCATCTTGGCCGAAATAACGATCAAAAGTTACTCGATAAGCGGACAAATACGATTTCGCTAGCTTCTAAACTCGCGAAAGTCATGCACAATGCTCCATTTTGGTTATTGCTCTTGAAATTCCGTGGCTTAGTCGCATCCAGCGGAAGAACACGATGGTATTTAGTGGCAATCGTACTTATTATTACGAGCCATCCGATGCATTCCATTGAACTACACGAGGCGAGGCAAGGGAGACGTTTCGTGCCTTCCGGCTATGATTTCCTTAATGATCCAGGTAAATGAGAATGACTGGCGGTTAAAGTGCAATCGCCAGTTTTACGGCAGAACTGTACGTGCACGGCACGATAACGTATCGGCGTCGTTTGTATTAATTCCGGAAGTATCGTGAAGCCTTCTCGTAACGATCGCGTTATTCAGAACCGATGGTTGGGCTTTCACGGTTTTACACGCTGATTTATATTTTCTGCCAATAGCAATCTTTTTCTTTTTAGAGAGATTATACAGGATGATGAAAAAAGTAACGATAACGAGACAAAGCTCCTAATAGGAAGACCGCATGATTCGAATAATTCGTCATTTAAAATCAAGGAACTAAATTACGTATAACTTTTACGTACACTTCCAGATTGCTTTCGGATTTTACTAATATAATCCTGGTAGTCGTATCTTGGTACCATAATTTGAATATCTAAAAAAAAAAAAAAAAATAGAAAAGAGATATTAGGAAACGTAAGACAATTCCTCACAATCTAATCTAAACCGCTATGTTTAAAAACTTGGGCGTTGTAACGTACCTACGTATGCAGATATTTTAAAGCAGGAGTGTACGTAGCGTGCTTACGAAGCTCTTGCGAAGTACATGCATACTAGAATTACTCAGACAGAAAATCACTCATGAGGTTGAATCGTAGAGGTTAATTGACAGAGGTTGACCGAGCTTGTGCTTGCAAATTTTGAATTTATGTCTACTTCGGTTGAGCGAAGTTCCTACATTCGTCTGCTGCATACTTCAACGGGTAACTGGGTCACACTTTGCGGGTTGTTCCAAACCAGTCCACGAAAGAGAACAATAGGGGTAGTAAAATGTTTAAAACCATAGCTCATTTAGTACAACACACCTTAAGGAACTGCTAAGAATATGCTTGTAAATTACTGTGTTATCGGTTACAAGCGAAATATCGCTGCTATATTTTTCATTTTAACTCGGAATTGTTAAAATTGATTATTACGTTGGTAATAAGGTTACTTCCCCTTTTCATTACAACGATCAATCATAAGCATCGTTTACCAGTATGAAAAAGTTTACAAAAATACATTTTAACGCGTATTGTTAAATATATAGTATCGTGTAGCGTACTTAAATAATAAATTTAACACAATGAAAGTGAACGAATAAACGTACTTTATAAAATAAATGTTTAGCAATTGTACCAATTTATTTATGCTTTTAATAATTTATTTATACTTTGATTAAATCGTCGATGCGAACAATCGCGACCAATATTTGACCCCTTGCAACCAAGATGACGTTTGTTGTTTTATCCCGACCGATTCATTTTGAATACCACGTTCAAAACCTGTTTATAATTAGAATGAATTTTCATATTTTCATAACCAACAATATATTTATGTTGTCGTAGGTCGATTGAATTAATTCGTAACACGACAAATCGAATAAAATAGAACTTTAAATTTAGTTCAACTTGGAACTGCAAAAGGTTGACTACATGGTAATCGTATTATCATGCGAGTGATCCATATCGAACGTAAGACACGGTTTACGTTAATTAATAATATTTCATAAGTTACTAGCGTCCAATCTCAAAATAGGTATGAGCCGAACTCAGGTTAACGAGTTCTACAGATTAACAAAGTTTGATTAAAAAGTAGAGAGGCCTGTGGGAAGTTCTGTACGCGAGCGTGATCATCACTCAACCGTCACATTCCTTTAACCGAGTCAAGCTGAATTAACTTCAAACCTATATCGCACGGTGTACATCTCACAATTAGCAACGCATTAAACGTACACTTTTCGGTAAATTGGCGGCGAAAGAATTTTCGAATCTCGGAAATTCGACATTTTCCATATTGAGATGCGACATATCCATTTACGTATCTATCTTTTGTACACCAAATACGCAGGAAATCTTGAGAATGAAGGGATACTAATTCTCTGGAAAGGGTTCAAGACCGTATAGAATTGCATGACAAATTGCAGACGACTTTCTGTTGACTCGCGATAGTGGTATCTTCCAACGTAAACACTGTCCTTGCGATTTCCCCCTATTAAGTCGACAGTTTTATATTTCTCAGGATGCAATGCACGAGAACGTGCAACCCTGTTATTGGAGGTATAAACCTGTCGAATCGTACACCGTTATCAATGGAAAATCGCAACGACGCTCGATGCCTGCATCAAGCCTAATTGGCTCTTCTGTCATAACGATCTGCGTGTCACTGGGACGTCCATCACAATCGTGTCATTCGGACGAATGAACGACGAACAAGAAACGATTGTACGTTTTGGTAAAAATCGAGTAACGTGTAGTCAGATACCTTGGAATTTCAGAATCTTACACCGGTTGCTTTATGTCTTTAGTGTGGAATAGCTTGAGACAGATTAATCTATTAGGTTGTCCCGAAAGTTTCTTTCCTTTCGCGAGGAATTTTCTTCTATTGCTATTGGTACGATCGTACACGATTCGACAAAAATAATATAAAACAGAGAACGTGATGCATCCATTATTTCCTTACGAGACGAAAGAAACTTTTCGGACAACCTAATATATCATTCGTTTAGATATAGAATGGTGCTATACAAGACAGAGACAATTCAGATTTCATTCAGAACGAGCGTGGTCTATAATTATAGCTGTTACGTCATTGTCTCAACAAACGACCGATTTATTTGATATATCGAGCATTTTGTACAATTGCGTGCAGGGTGTCCCATTGAAATCGATCCCAACGCCAGTGGCCACGCTCGAGCATTTATAGCATTAGCTGAAAAAATGCTGGCTTCCGGTCGGCCGCTTGTTATCTTAACGTTCGTACGGTGGCAGACACACGGGTATGCTGTTAACGCGGTTACGTCAAATTAGAACGTTAAATTAGAACATAGGAGCGACTGCGTTCGCGTAAGTTCTGGCCTCGATAGAGTTAGCGCGCGAAAACGACCAAGAGATGCAGGGAAACCCGAAATAGCTGAGCGGCAAATAGACACGCGCACCGAAACGTCTATACATAAACGCACACGATACCGTTGTGCCAAGTGAAAGTGACGCCATTCTATAATTCGCAACGCATTCGCCCGAGTAACGGCGATCGTGTCTAGACGCGTAGACTGCACCCGTTAACCCATCTATCGCATCGTATTTAGGCCTGTATGACCCAATTGCGTTCTCGAGTTTAGAGATTTCCTATTCTTTAAAATTTAGAAACGTTTTGCGGCCCCCCTTGCATGTAAGTTTGTTTCATTATATATATATGGTATATTTCATTATATTATATTATATATATTATATATATATACAATGAAACAAACTTACATGCAAGGCGTATCATATATGGTATTGCAATATATATATTTCATGGATAATTATTAAAAGCTCACGTAGAAGCATCATTTTTAGTTGCAGTTATAATAAAGTTAGGAACACACGGATTATTACGAATAATTTATATATCAGTTTTTAATTAGGAAATTGTTTATTCGTTCAGTGGTAGTTAATTTACTTGGAATGTTAATTTTAAGAATGCTTTTTTATTTAATACAATTGGACATAAAATTGATTATATGTATGTATATGGTATTTTGACACGCCGAATGAATTTTTCGGTGTATTTGTTAAAAACGTATAGATTGGAAATTAACAATAAATTGGTTGGCGCGATTGCATGAGATTCGCAACAAACACCTGATCCTTCTTTTCTATTATTCTCTCGTTGGCAAATTTGATCAACGAGATGACGTATTACTATGTAGAGATAGTTTTCTATATTTTCTAAAGAGTTCATTGTCGTCAGTCTGTTGAACTTGCGTTGTACCGAGAATTAGTTTTAAAACTATACGCTGAGTAAGTAATCTGGAAAAACGAGACAGTAACGTACACTTTCCGCCGGCTCATTAATTCAAGAACTTAATCATGAAATGTTAAGAACACAATCGAAATTATCAGCAAGCAGATCATAAAAACTATGCTTTAAATCTTACCGCGGTCACGCGAGATGCTTCATACAATACAGCACAATATCAACACGATAAAATCGTGATCATATATCACGTGTCCTCGAGAGAAAACAAAATATTACAGAAACTAGATTTGCATTAGAACATTTTCATCGATAACTTGAGAACAAGTTACTGTACATTCGAATCTCGCACCCATTTTTAAATTAATAACGATGAATCCTATCATATTTCAACTTTAGATCCGGAAGTTATCTTACGAAAGAATTCGTGTATCTCGCAGATTTGCACAGGATTTTACAGGAAAATCTGAGCCGCGTCAATATTTTGTTCATCCACCGTTGCAAAACGTTCGACGAAACGAATTAAAGTATCTCAAAAACATAAAATGTTCTCCCAACCCTATTTCCCCATGAAGATCAACAAAAGCGCTGACCAAACAAACCTCGTTTCGAGATTCGTGCTAAGAGGGCAAGCCGAAACGAGCGTAGTAGGAACGCGTGCACTGAATTGGACTACAAGCCGCTGTTCACGTGGACCAATTATAGAATACAGTAGCAAGTTTGCAGCAACGAAACTTTATCCGTCACGGTCTTTGTCGCGAAACGAAATCCAAGCCCAGCTGATTAAATAATTCTAAACGCAAGTGTTCTCGTAGGGTGGCTCTTGTTTTTCCTTGATGACGATTTTTACAGAAATTTCTTAAACTTTCTGGAAAAGAGCGCAGGATCGAGAATGAAAGAAGCACATTTTTTGTTTATCCTTATCGAGGAAAAATAGCCCAAGCACATTTCAATTTCTAAAATTAAGAAAGAATTTGACTATTCTTTTCCAAGCTTTTCTCACCGAAACGTTCGTCGCACGACGAAAGTTAGGCAATAGAATATAAAACACGTTGCTTGTCCAGATTTATATCTTTTATCTGACGTGTTTCTTGATATAATCTATAACGTGGAAGGCAATGAAATGAAATCGACTTTATGTATATTTAAATAATCATTTAAATGTTCAAGGGCCTAGGGGCACGCTTTCCCCTTATTTAATCGAGTTCAGATTACGCGCAGATTGTTTTTTATATTAATTGGAATTCCTCTAGAGGGTGGCGTGAAAAAAATCCAAAAGTCGAAAATAACAGACATCCTAGCCAATCGTATACCAAACGAATTTTCAAATGCGATTTTCTCGGAAACAAGATGCCGCACGAAAATGTGTTCTATATGTTCGATTTATTTTTTTCTTTTTCATGCTGATTGTATCATGGTTACTGGAACAGCTTGTATGAAGGAATAACATTTCGTTGAGCCAGCGATCGTAAAAGCCTTTTACGACGTAGAAACTAGTTTCAACGTCCGAAAACGCGACGACCAGCCAGAAAATCGGAAACAGGTGGCAGTCGTTTAACTAGCAGGGCCGGCTGTTCGTAGCAAGACAACGTAACGCACGTAATCGCGTTAACAAATATCGTGACGCGCGCGGCACGGGGCACATTCGAATGAGAAAATTGGGTCGCGCAATTATTTTGAGCGACACGCCCGAGAAAGCAAGATGAATCGCGCCGTGGGATAAGCCAGGTATAAAGAGAAGAAAGAGATTTCACTGACGAAAATTCGGTTTGGTTTTTCATCCCTTTGATTTTTGGTTTCCTACGCAACTTTTTGTCCTTCTGCTTTTGAAATGGAATATTTAACGAAAACGAAAATGATCTTTTAATGAAAGAAGGCTAAAAGGAGGCGAAACTTCAACATTATTATTATTATTACCATTATGTATGCGAGGGTGGCACTCTTTCGTACGAGAAGAATACGATAATATAAAATGAATAAATAATTACGATTACTAACGACAACAGGTCGTAAATGGCGCGGAAGTATTACGTACAGAGTTTCTAGAATTTTTCTTAAATGCAGAAAACGATCCGCGAAAGAAGCCTAATCGATGGCCAAGTAAATTAGCATGTTCGCAAATACGGTTAACGCAAATACCAGTGGCATAGTTAGTTCTGCACGGGAAAATGTGGAATATTTGGAATCTCCTAAAAGACCTGGATGTAGCAGTAAGCTTAGCGAATTGAAGAATCTCTGGGCAGTCGGTATAATGGTTTACAATTTTGTATGCGAATATAGGATCAGTTGTGAATCTTCGTTGCTCTAAGGTGAGTAATCCGAGTGATATTAACAGCGGGTCGAAATTATGGCAAGAGATGGAAACGAGCATTTTATGGGAAAAAGACGTAGAAACCTGTGTCGAATCCTCTCAATGGAGACAACATTACGTGGATGTGCAAAGGATTTCGGATGGAAGAGCGATATTCCAGATGCGGAGGAATCAAAGCGGTGTACAGAATTTTGAAATTAATGGATCCCTAAAATTTGCGGACATTCTTGTAATAAGATACAAGACTCGAATATATATTTTCAAGTATGTGTATGAATATATATATATATATATTATTTATGAAAGACCGTCCGTTTTCTGGTAGAATTAATATATCCGGATTTTAATACGAATTGACGATTTTTATGAAATTTAAGGTTTCGTGTAAATTTGATAAGGCAAAGTAATGAAAGTGTCGTTTTAAAAAGACACGAAAGTGTCAGTGCAAAAATGTTGTAACAATTCGTCGTTGATTGTATATCGCGATTATATCCAGTTTTAAATATATCTGTGCATTTCGCACAGAGTAAAAACTACATAGAGTTGTGTGCACTTTCCTACGTTGATAAAATTTCTATGAGAGAACGTTCCTAACTTCACATGAAAACTGTTTCTTTAAAAACAAAAAGTACGCAAGTACTAACTTCTAATAACATGTGAATTCTTAATTTATATTTACGGTGAGATATTAAGAGGTCTTATGAGAAATCTAAAAGGTTGCAATATAGAGAGTGGTTACAGGTTTAGGAGCTCTCACTTGCGGCCAAGTTTACGTCGTAACATTCTTCCTAAGAGAGTGAAAGGAAATGTATGTATCTTATGTATCCTAAATAGGTTCGCTCGTGAATCGAAACCCACATATACAGTAGCGCACTATCTTTTTCTTCATCTATAAACTACATGTATATTCATGGAACACAAGTAAGTTGAAGGCAGCAAATAATTTATTTAAATGTTTGAAGTGGGACATAATATGTAATAACAATAATAATAATAATACGTAGTAAATTTTATATTGTATATTTAGATTAATAATTTATATATATATATAATATAATAATATATATAAATTTTAAGTATCCGATAAGGTTTAAAGAATCTACAACTTTGAGACATTATATTTTTTGTAAAAAAAAATTTTGTAAAAATACTCAAATTCTCAATTTACAATTTACACTTACAATTTCTAACGTTTCAAATCTGAAAACTATAGATATAAAGTATATCGTAATATACTATACTGTATTCAATATTGCATCTATATACTATATTATAGGTGTATATTCTATATTTCAAATAGACGACAAAGATACAATGTAAAATAATGAAACATACGAAAGCTATAGGAAATATTCTTTATCTCGTAAATTTCTCTCGTTTTTTTTTTTTGCACACGACGATTATGTAGTAATCTAAGCGTAAAACTGCTTGGATAAATATAATGCAGAAAATATTCAGGGCAGTAAATTCGAGCGACTCTAGTTTTAGAAAACGTCAATCGGCACTAGGGATGAGAGATCTAGACCCTAAAATAAATCTTGGCTAACAAATTTGAATTGACCATAATACACGGCCCTGTGAAAATCCTCGAACGTTAAAGTAATTGTGTTAAAAGTTGTGCAGTTAAACATCAAGTGCGAAGAAGTTCGTAGGAGTTAGCAGTTTTGCCCGTTTAAGGCTATCGAGTGGTAAAACTCATTATGCGTGTTATGCGAAACACTCTGAAATTTCATTAGCATTGTAATGACATTCACCTACTATGGTTATGTTGGTAAAGTTTGGAAGCAATCCGAAAATACGTATAGAAATTAGAAGATATTTAATGCAAGTGCATATACATATGTATATTTCGCAGAAGTCACAAAATTAATTGATCAATTAATTAATGAAGCTCGATATTCAGAGAGACTGTATTTAAAACATATTATATACTTAAGATGCTCACGCTGTACGACTGTCGACTAGTTGTTTACTGATATTTACTCAAATTTGTCCGATATAATCGTTACAATCGCGTCTCATTATCATAATCATATATCATCGTACATCACTATGCAAGAATGCATAGAAACGCGCGGAAGATATCCAGATATTAGCTAGCAGTTAGTAACATATTTGGCAAGCGAAACAAATTTCCTTTCAGGTTTCATATTTTAAAATACGCTTATAACAATACGAATTTGCATAAATACCCACGCTCTACTCGTTCCTGCGACGATAAAATTTCAAAATGTCTCATATTGTTTGCGTGTTTTATTAACACACACGATATATGCATAAAAATTTTCTACAGTAGGTGTCCGAATATTTTCACGAGCCGCTGTATATACACGCGTACACACATACGTAGTTCATTTGCATCGTTAAGAAAGAGGGAATTTCGGTACTGAGTTTTGAAGGGTTGTTCGTCAATTGATACGATGCATCGACAGCTAACATTCTGACAGTGGCGAGAATCGTCAAACCGGCTTTCGTGAGTGCTTTCAGAGGAGAAACCGAGGCGACGGGAACGGAATTTCAATTCTTCCGGTGAAACGAGCGCGCGGCTGCAACCACAGCTTTCCGGGATATCGATACGAGGACCTGAACAATTCTTTTCTATTCGGGATCGACGAGACAGACCAGGTGTGTCCGCACAACCTTCCTCGAATTGACACCGTAGATGCGAACTCCTTCGAACAGCGAGCAACGAGGGGGATTTCGCGGTATGTCCGCTTCGCGAAACCTTCGTGAAACGGTACGCGAATGTCTTTCGACGTGGATAGATTTTGAATTCCATTTTTCCTTGGGGATATAAATATTTATATGTAACTGGAAAGGAAGTGGGACCTCTTATAGTTGATTAAAGAATTTAAAGATTTGTAGGATATATATAGAGTTAAGGAATTTCAAGATAAAATAATTCTGTTAGTGGCAGGTTGGAGCAGTTAGAGAATCTTTAGGTTTAGAAGATATACAGTCGTGATTTCCTATTGTGAATTAATCAGAGTGAATAGAAAGAGATATATTTAAAAAATAATTTTTACGAATGTTTCGTTAATTGGGTATTTGTGGGTTAGTTACGTTTGGCGAATTAGTTCATTGACTTTCTCACGGGTTACAAAGATTTCCCATCTTTCGTAATGCTGAAAGTCTAATATTTAAAAAAAATGATAGTAAACGCATCGTTTCTTACGAAATGGCATATTTATGCGAGAAATCGCGATGGCATCGGGAATCAGGCGGTGAATGGCACGCGCTAAACGCTGCGTGTGCACAGTCTCGTTTCCTTCTTCCTGTTTACTACATATGTTCTATACGTGGTCGCGTGGTCGACCGTTGGCTTTTTGCCGGCGTGTCTACGCCACGACCGCCTCTTTTTTCCTTACATTTCCGCCACTGTCATTGACATAAAGCTCGTTACTCAATCTCAGATTTCCAGGAGCGGCTCGTTTCGCCCCCGTGAACAGTTGCTTCCCTGCAATCAATGTCACCAGTTTAATTCGGTCTAATTGATCCGATTGAATTAAACAGTACGAAACAATTTTCTTAATTACTGTCCCTCGGTTCACTTGTACGATATAATTTGCAGATAGTTTAAATGGGTTCGTTCGATAGAGATAGCCGAATTAAAACAAACTTTATTATATCGTGATTATATGTATTAGCAACTTCGAACGAGAGAAAATTTCGTTGCTTACGCGCAATCATTTTACGCGCAATCGTGGAATAAAATTTAACTGTAAAATGTTTATAGAAATATTCCAAGCGATAAAAGTTAGCACGAACACGGCGAGAATATATACGTGTATACAGGGTGTATCAGTGACTCTGTTGTTGCAAGGCGATATTTCTGTTATTTTTCACGATACGATGAAACGTTTCAGGAACGAATTATCGCATTGTTAATAGTAGCAGAGATATCGCTTTGTAACATAGTCACCGAGACACCCTGTATGTACGTATATCCAAAGCAAAGCAGAGCAGCGTGGTGAACAGAGTGGGAGGAGGACGTTGAGGGCTGAACTGTGCTCTCATCAACTGTCCTCTGCATGATGTCATTACTTAATTAAGATGCAAACTGCTTTCTAACTTGAACGCGGCCAAACTGTTGGTAATATCGTCACTTCGCTTAGCCACTACTTCCTGCCTAGGTTTAGCTCCCCGTTTCGCCGTGTTCATCCATTTCACGTGAAAAATCCCGCGAAACAACGAACCACGAAGGACGGCGTGAAAGAGCGTTACGTCCCTCCGTTGTTTCAACGAGCCATAAGCCGTGGCAGTTCCTCGCTGAACTTCCTACCACTCGATAATGGCCAAATTCTCTTGGTCTTTTACGGCGATCAAAGATTTTACAACGGAAACTCCACCCCCTCCCTCCCACCCCTGTAACAGTCTAATGGGAATTTACGTAATTCGGCGTTTAACTCGTTGCGGATTGTTTCAGCTCGCAACAAGGTGATAAATCGTAATTTGTAGATCGTGGATTTACGTAAAATTTAAAGGCGCAAAAATGGATAAATACGTAATATTTAGGAAGTGGTATATTTGTCGTAATGTTCTCTGAAATGAAATAAACCTCTATTTGTATTGCACGTATTTCCCTATATTCACAATGGTACAAATTTGTATAAAAAATTTGATCAGACTTTGTAAGAATCGTATGATTTATCGTGGTGTAACGTTAACATGATCTAACGTTTTGTTTTAACAAACAGTCGCAAGAGTGGAGTAATAGCTAGTTTATCGGGTTGGTTCGTGTTACTAGCTTTGACTCCGATTAAAATTCCATTTCGATCTTTCTCGCATTACAGAAAATGGATATTCATAGTTGTATTCTTGGTATTCTTGTAATAAAGATTCAGATAGATCATTTAGATGAAGAGATTAGATAATTTAGATGAAGCTCAAAGTTCATTTCCAACGTCGACGCGCCGTCTGTCTGCAAATGTATTTAAATCAGCTGATCGTAATAAATATCTCGTACACGAATTGGCGAAAGAGAAGCGAACTTTTCATCAGCTAGCAACGATATCGTTTTCTAGGATAATCGGCCGCATTTTTTCAAAATAATATCTGCACGATATGGTTATGCCGCTTTATCGCAGGTTTTGTTTGTACCCGGAACGAATTCATTTGAGTTTTCAATATTCTTTGTGCAATACTTTGTTCAAAAAGATAAAAGAAATCTTTGGGGAGAGATATTGGAAAATCCGTAGAATATTTTTGGCGCGAAAGAGATACAGCGTATTTAATACGTCGACTTTTTCGCCGGATATTCAACATCGCGCGTGTCATCGTATTGAAATGTCTCCAGGCATACAGAATCAAATAAATTATGAAGTTATTCCGCTGGATGATCCTTTGATCATTTGAAATAACGTATTTTCGCCGTGTTTCTTGATTAACATTTTTAATCTACTTGCCTTTGCAAAAGTCACCATCGTTCAAATAAATAAAATTTAAACCTCGATAAGGCAGACACGTACACGTGAATAGTATCGCGACGGATGATCAAATATTTATTCTCGATTTATAAAAAATGTGTACGAAGTAACTAAAACAAACACGCAGATAAATACAATATATCTGATATGATATGTTCTCGTTCTGTATGGGTAAAAATATATCCCAACAAAGGAAGAAAAATACAAGAGACATTAACTATCCTAAAACACTTATTTCAGTGGAAACGAAGCGAAACCTCTACGATAACTATCGGACAACATATTTATGATCTATCTGGTTCTAAAGCGAAAAAGTCAACGGAAATGTACTCGTCGTTCCTTTCGCCAGAAATATTTCAGTCAGAAAAATTCAAATAACGTGACAACGTTACTTGAACAATCGCGAATGCATAGAACTGTGGATCAAATATTCGTGGCATACTTAACGACACAACACAAAAGTATTGTAAAACGAAGCTTGGGGACCGATGATTTCTTTACAAGTAAACGGGATTGAATTTCGTGCTGTAGAAGGTTTCTTTTAAAAGACCGCGACAGCCACGTACACTTTTTACCGCTTGTGCTTGGACGAGCAGTTTTCCAATTCGATAAAGCGTTCCACGAACGACGCATTTCCGACGTCGTTGAATTGTCGTCGGGGCGGAAAAGAATTTTTCTGTGCGTAAGAACGAGAGAGAGAGAGAGAGAGGGTAGCCACGGTTTCTGTGCATCGCATTATGCGACCCACGGAATTGTAGAATGCGTATTTCATAGGAATGTTTCCGAATTGTTCGCGAAAATGTGTCACGACTCGACCTTTCGTCTCGTCGTGCCACCAATCGCCCGTTTATTCGAATAATAAATGCAATACGCTGCCTTTCACAGGCATCGAGACACTTTTTGGTTTTGTCTAAAAGGCGATTGTTTATTCGTTTAACGCGCGCGATCGTCACGCGCCGAATGGTTTTCAAACGGCGCTGAAGAGTCGACGACTTCTTAAGGGAAAAAATTTGGAAGGGATAATGAAATAGCTGCAGAGTGAAATTTTGCTCGTAACAGGTCAGCGAAAGGCATTCTAAATATGTGAGATGATAAATTTCGCGGATTCTCGAGCACGAAACGCATTCATGGCATTATGAGTAGGTACTTGTTGCATTGAGTAATGGTCCATTTTTCGATTGTCTCGCATTTTCTATTGTTCCCAGCAATGTACCTTGAAAAATTCTATCAAAAGACGCGAAGAAAATTTCTGTTAACTAGAATTTGTGCCACGTTTGAAGTTTAATTTAAGATACACGTAGTAGTGTACGTGGTTGCAAAGCATCCATAAGAATGAACTTTTGTACGCTTCAGGAAACGATCTGCTGCGTTTATAAAATACCACGAATATTATCTAATAACACGTACAAAATGAAAATTCATCGTCAATTGAAATCTGGGAAATTCTTATGTACAATTTTCATCGACCGATCTGTACAAAAGGTAACAGATATATAAAGGGTCACGGTAATTGTCATACAAAATCAATTCAATCTTATCATTAGCCTTAATTTATTTAAAATCGTAATGAACCGAGAGAAACGCAAGTCTAATTATCTCGAAAATTCAAATGCCGACATAAACGATATTTAATTCACATAAACGTTCTCATAAGCCACTCTGAAACCGCTGAAATAAATAAACTTCAATGAAATCCAATAGAATTCGCTAACGAAATTCCAATAGAACGCTTGAATCGCAGGAATTGTTTCCTTTCGGTAAATTCGCCGGCTCTACCTATTGCCGAGACGCAAAGTAAATTCGGCATTCATTACACCGAGTCGTTTGTTCGTTGATTTCTATCCGGTGTTCTTTCAAGTTTCGTGTAAATTTTAAAGTCTACACTTGCGAACTGGAACCTTTCGTATCGCTTTATAATAAGTACTTTTGTATAATTACAAAAATTTGATTTCGTGAAAACGAAATGTTGTATCCGGTAAAAAAGCGGTTTATTGGTAGATAATATATATATATATATACCTGCCAATAAACAATTATTAGCCACGAGGTATTTATATGCGCATAAGTATGCAATGCCGACAAAAATGTGATAATTGAGCGATAATCGACAACAGAAATCGCACTTTCTCGTTTCATCGATTTTCATTCGCTTGAGAGAACGTAACCAATTCGCGGCTATGCTCCGCGCGATCGATCCGTCAAATCGAATACAATGCCTGCTAACTACTAACTCATTAGAATCCTATTATACGCACTGGTAATGGTGTTCATAATTATATTAGCTGATGCTTCGACTACGGTTAGCCGCTCGCTTCTTCAAACACGATGGCGATCCGTCGTCGAACATGATTAATGGGAAAAGCTTCAAGAGAATTTCAATAGATTCGATATCTCCGTTTTATCGATCAAGTTAAAATTGATTCCTTGCGCGTTTTGAAAATCGTGCAAAATATTTTATTGTTTCTTTCAATGAATATTGTACGTTGAGAAAGTATGTTTGGTATGTACGGATACCAACACCTTTTCCAAATAGCAACATCGTTACTGTTATCGAGTATTCGGAAAGTAAAAGGTCACGTTGGTTTCGTAAGTCGTGTGGTTGCCAAGGTGCGATGTCGGTCCAGGCAAGGGTCTGCTATCGTTGGTTTCCGGCTTAATGCATTTACAACGTCGCGACCATAAAACCGAGGCACTAAGGGGTTAACCGGGCCAAGTATCGCTTTCTAAGGGCCAGCCAGCACTCCTCGATTCCCTTGAGAAAGAGGCAAGGCGTAGTTTCGATGCTCGTTGCCGGTTAAAAGCTCAGGTGCTCTATCGAACATCATACACGTAGCAAAAGCAGAGGAAGCTTCGTTTAAAGCGGACCAAACTTGGGCCAAAAGGTCGAAGTGGTCTGTGCACCTCGGTTATGATCGATTTACCAGCTTCCAATACTTTACGAACGACAATAGACGACTTTTAGGATGACACGATTTTCTCGCTAAGAAAAATATGTAGCACGCAAAATTATCTCGATCTATGTAGTATAAAGGATGTTTGATAAAAGTTTTATTTGAAAAATACAAAACGAATTCACAATAGGATGTAATCAATGCAATTTGCCTATGATCGGCGTAATTCCAGCGATAAGACCAATTTCTAAGACACGAAGCCCAGCTTCTATTTTCCGATTGGTCAGAAACAAACTAGCTTTGATCGAACAAAATTTACTTTGGTAGAGGAACTTACTACTCTTGTACAATCAACCTTTGCTCGGTTACACTACAATTCTCTATCCCGTCCAGTACACGCTTGCTTTCCTTCGATAGTGGCTTGGCGTGGCTCTCTGTCGTTTGCCTCACAGAGGCAAAACCGTAGTCGAGATTCTGTTTGCGGTTAAGTTCTGGGACTGTTTGAACGAGGAGGTTTCCAGCGTCGATGTCTCTACGTTTGTGTAGGCACAGGTAGAAAGGAAACGGAACGCGATAGGAACAGTTGAAAAACGTCACCATTCAGAGCGCTGATAGTCGCAACTCTTCCTATTCCTTTTATTTTATCATCAATTTTCCTCTCTACTCGTCCAACTGTTTAATCATTTTAATGCTAGAACGGTATCATTGAGATATAAATGATAATAATGTATATAAGGTTTTTTAGGTTTATTTTTTTTATTTTATATTTTACGATAAAGATTGTTAATACAAGCCTAAAATTGTAGCACCGGCTCAGTTCACGGCGATAGTCTTTTGATAAATCAACAATAAGAACACAATATTGAGATTGAAATATCTTCCAAATTAATGATTTTGTTTTAACCGAGTTACAGTTAAATTTTTTTTTTTTACAAAAATTGAGTTGCATCGACATATATAGCAAAGAATACGTGGCTTCGTTTAAAGCAATTTTAACGTGTTTACGTATAAAAATTAATACGTAACATCAAAATGTGTCCCGTTTCTAAAGATTCCGCTTTGTTCTACGATATTTTTCGCTAAACGTAGTAATATCTCAGATACTATATAATCTCCTGTATATCCGTATTTTTTCATTTTTACTTGATTAATAACAGTTTTGTACACCAATAATCATTAGTTCCGATGTTAAATCGTGCATAATAGGCGGCGACTGGAGCAACGAATCGCTAGATGTCTGAAATCCCGGGGATCTTAAGCATTCTGCCTTCCTTCATAATTGAGAGGTTAGCAAGATGATGGTGTAGGTTAACGGAGGGACTAGGTCTAAGGAGGGCGAAACCTGTGTCCACAAATTGTTCGTGTGTATCATGGGTCGTGGGTTTAAACGCATACACGTATCGCCATTGATCGTGTGATCCTAATTTATCCGGCCCTCAGAAATGCAAACCTCCTGCAGTTATAAAGCAATTTACAAGCTAATTTTTAGATTGAAATGGTTATGGGCCGTAGCATAAAAATGCTAATTAAATCCAGCCAAGTATAACGTAACGTCGACTTAAAAAAAAAAAGGAGAATAAATAAAAATTCCCATAAATAGGTACATAAAAATTCTGAATTCGATGAAATTATAGTAACTACCCCATAAATATCCTAACAAGGAGAAACAATAAAAATCTCAATGATCGTCCCTTTGCACCATTAGAATACTATTCTTTCTTCGTCAAATTATCCCATAATAAGAGCGTAACCGCAACATCGAAGAACATCCATAGAATTACTACGTGAACCACGGAACCGTCCACTGAAGAAACCACTCTCGTCTCTGACCACTTTCTCTACGTTTCTCTACGTCCAGCTTCTCGAACGACAGAGACGATCTCGAAATGAAGAGGTGTAGAATAAGTCGAAAAAGAAGACACGCTGAGAATAGACGGGCTAGTGAAATTGAAACAGTGTTGTGACGTATCCAGTGTCTACTTGCACGCTCAGTTATCCTAGCTACTCCGTTTCGTCCACATCCTCTGTTTTCGGCGCTATTTCGTGTCCTTGTTGACTGTTGTACAAGGTGTTTCAAAATTAAGATGCAGCGATAGAAGCAGGACAGTGGAAGCATTTGTTAAAACAAACAGGAAAAGCTTAACGAATGGGCCATTTGTTACGAAGTTGTGCGACTCTTCGATAGATTTGGCTACCTGTTATTTGGAATACAAGTAAGAAACAGGGGAAACGCTTACGACAAACAGTGTACGGTATATTTTATTGCTCAAAGTGTCTCTAACAACGTGTCAAATGGTCTATTTTCAAATGTAGGTGACTTTAAAAATGATTTACAATCGAGTTTAGCGAATTACGGGGCAAATTAATCAGCTTGACTGAAATAGCGGATTCTTACGCGTCTATGGAATATTGAAAAGCGCAAAGATGCATAGAATGTAGAAAAATGTGCGTATAAAATATTCAAAGAACTCTCTTCTTATAATATTACAAAACGGTATTATAATATTTAATAAGTGAAACAAATCGCTGGTTAGCCTTCATTGGTTTCTTTTCTTTTTTTGATACACATATCCATAAAAGTAAAAAGAACTGCATTTCTACTTGCAACCTAAGGTTTACAGCTCCGATTGTTTGAAACATCCCGTAGAAATTGGTAGAAACGCAGAGAGCGAAGAGAGGAAGGCTTAGCGCGGTTAGGTTAGTTTCGAGGTTGGTTAGTTTAGGCATGTGTAACGGGGGCGTCGCAGCAGTTCCGTGGTCGCACGAACCTCGTCCACCACAGCTATTTGCTCCTGGAAACGAGACGCTTGTTTCATAAGCGAAACAAGACCGTTGCTGCGGGTTGAGGGAATTTCTCTACTCGCGCGCTGCGAATCGAACGATTTCTGGAACTCTCTCTCTCTCTCAGAACGGGGCAGATGGTGATGAATGCGAACAGATTGCTTGCCGGAGCTTTCGTATGCGCGGCCTCCAGACTGTTCGCCAAGGAAGAAGAAGCAGGACCCGATGGAATGTCCGGGACATTGACTGATCCCACCACCGAGTGTTGTTGATGGAATGCTAGGCTTTGGATCGAACGTTTAATGTCCCAGCTTCTCTGCCCCTTTTTTCGGTTTCGTCTTTTGTTTGCGGATTAGAATGAATTGATTGGAATTGATGATAGGGTGACAAATTTTTGAGGGGAGGAATTGGTTGGGGAGATTTCTGATAAAAGAGCCATTGTATTTGTTACACGTAACACGTAATTAAGACCAAGTATCTTACATTTCGTATCGCTTTGTAATACTTTAATACGATTGTGCCACTTCATTGGAATTACAGATCTAACGTTCAAACGTGCCAGTAAGATCGATAGGTAAAGGCGATAAAGACACTATTCTCATAACACTGTTTGTCTATAAGATGGAATGTAAACCTAATTAATTTTATTATATTGTATAGATTAAACGCAGCTGAGAATGAGATCGTTTCAATGAAAAGTTAACTGTGCAGTAACGTACATATGTGGGAATAGATGGTGAAGATATTTATATTGACCTTGTATTATAAAAATTAATTCTTTTATTCGTTAGTGTCTATTTATTCGTTACCGAATAAACGCTAATGAATTTATATTCAAGCACCGTTTCATCCTCGTTATTATGTATTGTTTTACTTTGAAAACCCGTGGTAGCGATTTTGTAACTCGGTTTACTCGTCTTTGTAAAGCTGTAACCTAACAGTTCCAGAAGATTAATGTCTATGATTGGTACTTTTCCTACAACGAAAGATATACGACGCGTTTCAAAATAATCTTTCCAAAATTTTTCGAAACGATTCTTCGAAACGATTTTCACGAAACTCAAAATTGTATAAGCGTCTGCAGTCTAGTTTTTGTCAAGTATTGGGCGACATTTTGGCAAGCGACAGTTGTTCGACGTCTCTCAAAATAAATTTCGCTCCACGTACGAGCGATCGTTATTCACCGAGAAGAGGTTGTCGTGATCCTTCATATTCCTTCTCATTTCGAATGGACGTTTTACGAGTGACAGGAAGAAACGATCGATAGTTCGATAACTGTGAGACCTGTTCTCTGGTTAAACAGACGAAAAATAGAAGCATTCGACGATCGTCGTGATGTCGTTTAAAATAAAATCATCGAAAGTCGAAGGCAACACGTGCAAGCCTAATCAGCATAATTATCATATAACGAGTAATTTTACATCTATGCTACATGCACACAAGATGATATATATATATTTATTAATATTTTCTACGCAGGGTGACAAAAGTTATAAGCTTTACCTGTTTTCGATTGCAAAAATGAGTTATTTCCAAAAATCCCAGCGAATTAAAATTAGATGTTAATTTTTTGTTGACGGTTCATTATTATAGTTCTCAATCGTTTGCTAGCATTTTTTTCAGCGGGATTTTAGGTCTTCCTCGTCAAATTTTAAAAGCTGTATTTTCAAATAAGCGATGAAATTTTAGCTTTATTCTGATTGTGTAAGACATTTTTCATCCTCGGAACTCGTCATGTTGTTAAATAATTACAATTTTTAATGAACTGGATGTAACCCGTGCCGCATAATGCGTACTGCGTGTTTGCAAAGCTTTAATTCACAGAAGTGCACAGGAATAGTTGGTGTTCCAATCGCTATTGATGATCTTTTGATACTAATACAACGTTATGATATTTTTTGTGTCTTTCGCTTAAGTGGAAGAATCTACCATATAACGACGAATTATTTACTAAAACGTACCTTCTTGATTACTATCAATGATCTCTTGAAAAAGCTTTCAAATCACGACAGAAATTTTAAAAGCGCAAGAACAGCACTGATATCAAGAAAATACTGTCGCCCTACCTGCGAGAGATTAGAGCACTCTCAGACTGATTATTTATTTCTGGGCTCTCTAGCCACGTTCGAGTATACTTGATAAATTTTCAAACTCGATCTTCTCGAAATCTAAGCCCGGAATACAAAAATTTCACTCTATATCTCTTTCTTATTTTTCCACGAGGAATCACGTCGTGTCCACACTTACGTGTTATTCGATCAGATCCTGTATACGTATATACGTATATACGTATAGTCGAATAGTCCAGCAGCAATTAATTATTCGAGTCATATCACCATATAAATTTAACGAAAGTCTTTGTTGTGCATAACGCGACGCGTCACTGCATTGTCACAACTGTATGCTAATGAAGCTTGGTAAATGATAAAGGCGTGGAGGCGCATTGATGCGCAAACACGTAGATAGGTTGAGGGGCCTTTGTTGGGGCTATGCGTTTTCATTCACGCGTTCCTACGAATTTATCGATGCCAACGTGTTTGTGCTTCGATGTAGAAACATTGTAATACTAAGTTCAGCATTTCGATCGAATGTGTTGATTGATAGGGCGCATAAAATTTATGTCTTTGTGCCAGAGTTTTAATATTTAAACGTAGATTGATAACTTTCAGTCGCTATGCAGAATACGACACAATTCGATTGGAATATCAATGATTCTTTGGTGTATTGTCAAAGTCAATATTACGAGTAATCTGATGCATATATTTCCCTGTTTTTAACGATTATGGCATTTACCAAAAATTAGGTAAACTTGAATAATCGTTAGGAAATTATTAAAATGATCTAGAATTATACTTATAATTCTAGATAGATGTAATTATATGTATCCTAATTATAACCTAATTATACGTATCAGTCCTATACCTTTAGCGAGCAAGTACTCGGAATCTATTTTACAGGAATTTCTATCTTCGCTTTTTATTAGTAGAAAAATAAATTTTCCGTAACTTTCGCGTGCTCATTGAATTTTACTATCTAGTACATCTATTAAGATTATTCGACATGGGTAAAAATAAAATAAAAGAATAATTTAATTTATAATGTAATTAATATAATAATATAATAAATATAATTAATTTATAATAGAAAAAGGAGATTATATCGAGAGCGAATATAATACATTATACGAGCGTGTAATGGCAATAACTAAGAAAACTTTAATTTTTAATTCGAATTTTTCATTTCCAAAGAAAATCATCCACAGACAGTTTACGAACAGAATTCGCAATTCTTTATAATATTACGATAAAATACAACATCTTTATTCAAATGTAAGAAAATTATACGAGATAAAATACCATTTTTCACAAATATACCCTAATCCATTATATTCGATCAAATATACTATAATCCATTCTTTCGTATATTAAAACAATTTTTTATAATCCACGACGCCAATGTATCCCTTTCATCGCGAAAGTTCCGCAGAATGAACATCCACAGAATGGATGTTTTTCGCTGAGTAAGTCGCGCGATGTTTAATGGTAATTGGCATATTCGAACGACGTGATCTTGGTCAGCCTTTTATTAAAGCGATATCACGCAAAGAGGTGGCAAAAGAGCAAGATGAAAAAGGGAAAGTGGGAAAAGGTGGGATTTAGATACAGATACAGTTCGTTAGGCGATGACATTAAAGTTTCCTAGTTTTATCTTTAACCTGTTCGCCAACTAAGGGAAACGAACTTAATAACGCCTTCGATGAAATTCGTTCGGTTAATTCGCTCAATTGCTTGATGCTAACCAATGAATTACGTGATTAGGTTAGTACATACTGCTTTGAGCCCCGATAATATGAGATCCTTTAGATATACGTTTGATCCTCTTATTTTACTGATCCTCCGTAATCTGTATTATGGAATGGATATTATTGATTAATGAATATTGAATTTGTATTCAGCATAAAGATATATGATACAAATAACGATAAAGAAGACGAGATACGTCGATGTTATTAGTTTTGTGTATTTTATTCTATATTTTGCGGATTGTAGATTAGAATTATTATAAAAAGTCGTCTCTTGTTGTTTAATTCCTGCATTCCATTTTTGAATGTCAGTTGAATCCACTGCTCTTATATTTACACGAAGAACAAATGAGATATATTTTTTAAAAAATATTCGATATGTATGAGAATACGTTGAAACTTCTTTCTCTTTTTGTTAGAGGTATGTTCTAAGGATCGACAAATAATCTCACAGCTGTATTCGTGTAAGCGGTATCACATCAATATTTATTATTTAATAAAGCGGAAGAATCGTTAGCAAGGAAGATTACATCATTATATTAAAATTACGTCAGTATATGAAAATTCAAATAAAAGATTTAAGCTGAAACATAATTAGAATTCTGCAAGGCACGTAAAAATCGCGCTAATTAATACCTATAATTTACCTATATCTCTACTTCAAATTTCATTTCACAACAATTCTTCACAAAGCTACCTCCGCACTTCTACTTGAAACTGCTCAATTCCAAGGAACCATCCACTGCAACGCATCTTTTACTAGACCATAGCAATAAAATTTTTTTATTCTACAATAGAAGCACAATATCTCGCTGCAATAGAAGCACAATCTTCATTCTTGCAAAAAAAAAAAAAAAAAAAAAGAGAGAACCAACGAAGAAAGAAAATGAAACTCACTGCCGTGTCTTCGCGCTGTACCATCACGCTTGTCAGTGAGCGAAAAAAAGTAGAGATAGCGATGGGTTCGAGTACGTCGCAAGTAAACTTCCAACATTTCAAAATCCTTCAACTTTCCAACTCCGACATTCTAAACTTCCTAGACTGGAACATTGGAAAATTTTCTAACTCGAAGATTCCTGCAATTCAACCAAGTTGTTGTCGATTTTCGAAACTTGCGATTACCCGAACGAATCATCATACCTTGCGTGTAGCATTCGAACTCCATTGGAACGAACCTTGAACGTCGAACTGGAATTATCAAATTATCCAGAATATTTATTATTCGGCACAGCAAACTTGATCCCATCGCTAGATATTAAGGAAGGAGGTTGGAGGTCGCGAAGGGTAGAAACACTTAGGAGGAACTGGAACAGTAGGAGAACAGAGTTTTCGAGCCCATGGCAGCCGGCTGCATGGAGGCGGACTTTTCGAGGCCATCAGAGCCGCTTTTTAGCTGGCCACGGAAGACAAAAGTGCTTTTAATGTTTTAACGAGCGGCGCTGAACCATTGTTCCCCTGTTCGTGGCTCGCTTTCGGTTCGCTTCGCGGCGATTTCGAATGCCGAAACGTTTTTACGGTCTCTTCTCTCGTCCGCCGTCTTTCGCTGTGGCAACTTATTTTCCTGCCTCTCCTGTTATTTTTTTCCTTCTCTTTTTAGTTTGCTTTTTTCTTCAGTGTTTTTACAGGAAGGTTGAAGGGACTCGCGTGTGTCACATTAGTCGACAATTTAAAGAGTTGCCCGCGAACGAGGCAATTTCGTGTCGAGCAATTCTTCTTTCTAGCTTCTCGCATTTTCAAGGCTCGTTTTTACACGGCGTGGAAATTAAAAGTCGTGGAAGTTGTAATTAATTGCGAATATACTTGTAAATTTCTCGAACGTTTCGTTTGAACAAAATACCGTTGTTCGCGTTAATCGATTAGTAATATAAACGAATATAGTTATGCACAGTTCAATGTCAAGACTTTGAGTAGCGAGACGTATATTGTGGATTGTAAAATTAATTAGAGATTCGTTTAATTAACCAAACGTCAAAATTTCCTACATTCAGCTTCTTTATTCCAAGTATCCTTTCTTCGATGTAACTCAATAATAGTAACTTAACTATACGTAACCACTGTCGAAGCATCGTATTTAGCACGCGAAGCCCGAGTTGGAGTCTACGAAACTCTTGAACGTACAGATAATTTACGTCTAGATGTAGAACATTTCTGACAATTCTTCTTACTGAACGAGTTATGTAGGTCTATTTGCGCGAATGCGTATGCCGTATTACCGTAATAACAATAAAAGGTAGACGCAACACAAATACTTAGTTATAAACAGAATGAAAGAGAATAAGATAAAATCGGCGCAGTGTCTGAGACACCAGCTCAGTAGAGGAGGGTAATACATCAGGTTGTCCGAAAAGTTTCTTTCATTTTATGAGGAAATACTGAATGCGCAACATTTTTTGTTTTATATTGTTTTATTGAATCGTGTATGATCTATTTTGTTCTATTATTACAAAATGAATCATACAATAATAATTCAATAAAATAATATCAAAGAAAAAATGTTTGTGCATCTATCATTTCCTTATAAAACGAAAGAGACTTTTGGGACAACCTAATAATATCACTACCGTTCGACTTAAAATTAACAGAAAGAATGCGAGATATACATTATATCGATATCACGATTCTTAAACAATAATTTACGACTTGGAAGAATTGAAACCAAACTATTATTCCGTTTTATTCCATTTTACGTAAACCCCTTTTAATTCATATTTTCCCTCCTTTCTCGTTCGCCCATGAATTCCAATGCCAGTTCGGCTAATGGTAAAAGAGTAGCGAGATCTTCATCGCATTAAAATCTCGGAACAGAACCACGGTTACGGAATATCCCAATTCTCATCGGTGGTTGAAGCACGTGCGTGGAACATCGACGTTCTTTAGGGCGAACATTAAACGAGATATTCGGCGGTTAAAAATGCGAAATCGCGGTATATGCAGTGCTTCTCTCGCCGTGTAATGAATCGAAAGGCGACGAATTAATTGAAAGCGACGATCTGCCGATGTATAAGGTTGTCCCGAAAGTTTCTTTCCTTTTGTAAGGAAAAAAATAGATGCACAACTTCTTTCCCTTTTATATTATTTTATCGAATCATCTACGATCCATTTTCTTCTATTTCTATCATTACGATCGTACATGATTCGTCAAAAATAACATAAAACAAACATATAAATATAAAATATAAACATATATAAAATAATATAAAATCATTTCGTTACAAAACGAAAGAAACTTTTCGGACAACCTAATATCTAATTTATCGTTCGAAATCGAATAACGTTCGAATATTTTCGTCAGCTATTAGATGACGTTTATAGGAAATCCATGTGTTTAGCTATCCGACTTACTAACTAACTATCAAACTATCGACAGGATTAGTTTGTAGAAACGGTGCAGTACGCTTTACACGCAACGAAATAGTGTCGCGTGGGGGGCGGCTTTTAAACGCTTATCGATGACCGTGTGCGGTCGTGGCTGGTTCGAACAAAGGCGAAGAGAAACCATAGCACGAGGTACAGTGTCGCGACACTCGGCCGCGATCTATTCTGGTTCGACCATGGTTGGTGCATCGATTTTTCCACAAGCTCGATAGAAATGGCCGTAAAGTGGAACGGCGTCGTTGAAACAAGCTTAGAGTGTCGTTAAACGCGATGCAACTTCTGTTGCTAATTCCTAGCTTTTCTCTACGCGGTACACACCGTATGGGATATTAGATTGTATAGTTCCGTTAAGCTCGCGGTAAAGCTCGGGGCAGAGAAATTTGATGCACGCAGTAATATGCCGAATTGTTATTGTGAATTATACAGTGCGTTGAAATTCTCGCAGAAATAGTTATATAATTCTAATGTTTCTCTTGCAAACGTAATTGCATAAAACATAATTACACGTTTCTGGCTTCAAATTGAAATTTAATACGAAGAAATTTAATAAATTCGTCCGAAGAGATTAAAGAATCAGAGTATAGACGTACAATGTCCTTTTATTTATACCGTTAAACGGTTACAACGTTTTTACGATATTGCGAGATATTGTATAACACGGTGGAACGTCGTGCGCTGTATTTTAGTCGATTACTCGATTCGCTAAACTTCTGTCGAGCTGTTATTATTATGTTTCTATTACAAACTAACGGCAAACGTCATTCCAATTACAATTATATTAGCAGCCAACAGCACGGTCGAGCATACGTTAGCAATCTACACGTGAATTCCGTCTATTTGATCGGCAAATTATAGTTAATATGGAAAATCAGCGAACTTCTACCATAGGAACGATTCAGGCATCCCGACTATTTTATCTCCTATCTACGCGAATAAACCAACTTCCAATGTAACCTGCTATGCTACTAACGGATCACATCGCGTCGCTATACTCGATCATTTTTCTATCAGAAATATTTCAAAGTTGTCGATGGTCCGCTAAATAGATAGATAAATTGAATTATGCGTTTACAACGTACGATATTTGCAAACACGAAATATCGACGATAGATTGCACGAGTGGCAATTTAACCGATGGCAGGAAGAACTTTGTGAGACACGATTTAACAGCACAGTGGTGGATCAAGATATCAACGTATCATCCTATTTCCACGCATCGTGGATTACGTGGCCACGCCACTTCGACGTGATGGTGGCTTCTAACGAGCTTAACGAGAGAGTATCGCGACGAGAGTAGGCAAACGACATTAGCGACAGCTGACGTGTGTTAGGTTGTTGTAACGATTATTATTGACGAATCTATGGATGAGACGGGTTACGGAGAGCCAACCAGCCGGAGGAAATACCGATCTTGGGACGAGCACTGCAAACGGTCAGCCCGTGTTCAAGGGTGACATTTATGAGAGAGATTACGACAAGGGCATCCTACATATTGGATAATTCGCAGTTAACTATTCCAACGCTCTCTACGCTCGTGTCGTCGTATTACCTAATGAGGATCGTCGCGCGTAATGCACGAATCTGCACGATTGTCGGAACAATGAACTTCGATGAATAGGTCAAAATGCAAATGATATCACCAGCATTATACTCCGGATAGCAGCGCAAAACCATATATCTAGATATTTAAGAGTTCGGATACTCCGAGTTTATAACTTTCTTGATTTATGAAAAAAATTGTATCGGCAAATTGCTAATTAATATGTACGATAAATAACATGTACATGCAGGATGGGAAATTACTTTTGTTTTGTATTACAAACGCTCAAAGTGACACGATTATAAATAATAGCGTGTAATATGGCGCATGCAACGTATAATCGTGCAGAACGTATAATAACCGAGAAATGGACGTTTCGTTGTACAATTACCTTGTAACGAGTTGACAGATGTTTCGCTGACAGAATGAAATCGTTTGGACAGTTTCGGGGAAAAAGGGTGTTAGGACAAGAGAATGAAGAAGTGAAATTAAGGGCAAGTTCTTGAACGATCGTATGCCATGCTACTGGCACCAACTACCGTGAGGCTGGCGCCACACTTCATAAAGTTAGATCGAGATTTCAAAGTTTCACGAACTGTGCGGCCCCTCTCGAAATCGCGCTCCTCGATAGGCTGCTTCTTCGAATGCCAGGAATGCCCCTAATAGGACGAGTTCCCGCGATAAGTTTTGTTCTCTATTCGCCTACGCGAACATCGTGCCAATCAAACTTTTTCGGGACGAAAGTTGCTTACAAGGTGGGATGCAAGATTCTTTTAAACGGTTTTTCTACCGGGTTCGATCCCACCACTAGGATTTCTCATATGCTCCGCGTCGATAACAGACCTTCTGTGCGAATGTTAGACCAAGTTCGTTGAACCAACGTGTTAGCTTATTGAAGAAGTCCGAAGAAGATCCTGTTTCCATGGTGGTAGGTTACAGCGTTCTTTGGCGATTTGCATTTGCCGATTTATTTATCTCCACTGGAACAAAACGCTGATTATCGAGGTACCTATAGTCTGGTAGATTCCTGATTTATCTAATTTATGAACTTTGGCTTATTCGAACAGTAATCCTGCAACATCGTTTACTTTGTTCAAGTACGTTTAAAGGCAATAAAATATTGATTACGGAGACACCGATCGTCCGAGTTTCCAAGCAATTTCGTCCACCAAATGTTAGATTATTTGAATGCATGTTAATCTCGTAGCATTCCACACGGCGCAGTTCTCCGTTTGAATTTCGCGCGCAAAGTAATCGTAATGAATAAAACATACACCGAGATCGTACTCTTCACGCTGGAATTGTAATTAAGAAGCATCTGCGTTCCACAATAATAGTAATGTTTTTCTTTTTCGCGACGTTAGAATTTCTCAAAGAACTTTGAAAACGAAGGGAAAAAGTCGAAAACGGCCCAAGGAAATATTAAACTATACTGCAAGAAATCTTAACAAGGAGATCTATTTACATATTCATGAAGGAGATGCGTACTCTTCTATTTATTAAAAAACTTTCAGAGAAAGTCTGTCTCGCCTTTAACTTTGTTAGATCAGAAGTATAACCACGCTCTACCCTGCTACTTTTCTTTAACAGTACGTAAATGTTACTACTCCTCTTCTTTCGTTACATCTGTCATTTTTACGGTTTAAACAAACGTTAGACATTCGACTATCGATTTTGAAAATATTTACGATCTGACGTAGCTGTGAGATATACTTTTGGAATAAAAATTTAGAAAACATCGCGAAAGAAAGTCTTGCGTCGAATAGGAAGGAAATGCGAGGAAATAAGTAATTTTTTACGTGAAAATACAACAAATTGTGGACATTATTCTCTGTGTACGCTGTTATTTTTATATTTATATATATATTTCTTTCTTTTTAATACAAAATTTAAAGTTTATTTTGTTGACTGCCCCCGTATGCGCAGCACTTAATTAATATTGAAATTATCGAAGCAAACTTTCGTTGATTGTTTTTAAATATATTACATGCAATCGGTGCTTAATTTTTTACGAATAAACAACAGTCATAAAACCGATTATTGTTTGTTTACTTCACGAAGTAGCATTATATTAAAATCCGCATCTCTGTTATTAATTCGTGAAACTTCTATAGCGATAACAGGCAGGGGAGAAAAATATTATTATTATTATTTAATCTTTTTAATTTCTCCGACCACTTCGACGATATTGAAGTTGATACGATAAAACGCCAATTGTACGGAAACGCTTGGAAACAGCTCATTATCGGTTTAATATATCCACGCTAATTTACCAATTATCGATTATTCAAATTAGACTTTCAGCTGGAGGAAAGAGTGAATAAAATTTTGAGTATAATGAACTTTATATAGTTAAAAAATACTTACTGTAACTGAAAGAAATGTACCAAGAGCTTGGAATTTTCAAAGCTATCGAGTGTTTGAAAAATTAACATCTTAAGCATCGACGACTTAAACTCGACTCAAACTTGTATCAAAGAGATCAATTTTACGTATGTAATTTGCCTTCCCCCCTCCCCGTAAAGACCTTATTATGGTCGTATCAACGAGTTTACGATTCACCATAAAAAATTGACTGTATTCAACATCCTCGTTTTATTTGAATAGCGGTGAGATATCGCGGTGGCAAAATAGCCGAAAAACGTTGTCGTAAACCAGTCTGTTAGCGAGAATAATTCAACGATCTCGCGCAACACTGTCAGTTACATTCCCTTACGACAGAGTTCGTGGAATTTCCGAGCTTGTTCGCCAGCGGTGTATAACTTTTGCAGTTGTAATACAGGACTTACAGCTTTTCTTAATACGAAGCTCGAACGATCGTGGTTTTCTCAAGTTTGTGTCAGCATTCCTTGTAAATCTTTCGAGAGAAGGAGATATTTTAATTTCGAAGGTATTTTCAAAACATGGACAATTGGAAAACTTTCGTATTATTAACCGTTTGATACTTGACGATCTTTTATTTTTCCATATAATTGGTTACGTTTAATTTCTCATTGAGAAATACGAGAATTTTAAGTATTTTCAGAAGCCGCTATTTCGTTCGAATTTACATATAGATTTGATTTTAGATTTTTTAGATTTTTTAGATTATTTTAAATCCGTAGATTTAATTTTCGATAGATCCGAATGTTTTGTTTTCTCTTTTAGAAAACATTCGATATATTTTGAGCGAAATATTAAAAATACGATGGTTCTCTCGAAAACGTTAGAATCTTGCTTTCACGTTTCCCCGAATTCCTATAAACGCGAACTCATCTCGAGTGCAATTCAAATTCCAAGTTTCGAAAACAACGCGCCGATTTTTTGCACACTTTGGAAGAGGGAAATTTCCGTAATTCGGAGAATTACGAAAATTTCGAAATTTCTTCGGAACTATCGAAAATAATGATTTTTGAAAATATTCCCAGGAAGCGTGCCGATTTTTTGTTAAGCTTAACAACAGCGTAGCCACGGAACAAATCAAAACGCCAGGTGTTAATCTCGATTCGAACTCATATTCGAAATCGACAACACGGAAGAGCAAAACTCTCGAAATGTTAAGAATTTTTGATATTTGCAAGTTCCTCCAACACTATCAAACACGATGATCTTCTGAAATATTTCATGACGGCAGTTTCAGGTTTTAACTTCGCACTCCTCGGGGCCGTTCTCAGTCTTGTCGTGTTTATTCCATGTCGTAGATTCAAATTCACGTGCTTCGAATACTTGTTACTTTTCACGGCTAACCGGGATACGAGCTTTTGTATTTCCGAAATAGCGATCTCTGGACGATCATAAACGTTTCTACCGGTTACCTCCGCTGAATCTACCACTCAGCTGTTTAACCCCGGACAACGGAGGGCTGTTTCATCCCCTAACGGAATCCCTTGTTCCAAATTCTCCGCGTTTAGCCACTTTCCAAGTTGAACGAGACGCCACTCGAACCTTACCACGAGATGCGCTCTATTTACTCTTTCACAACTTGCGGTTTCGATCAGCGGGAACGGTTCTTTATCGATGATTAATTAAATATTAACGAATAGATTGCGGACTTTTTATTCGTTTGTGGGAAATCTAAAGGCGAAAGGGCGCATACGGTGCATACGATATGCAAAACTGTATAAAATATTCAAAGTACTTGTTGTAATATTTAATAAGTGGAACAAATCGCTATACGGATCCCGAAATTTTTACTTCTATTGACAAAAATACGATATTGCGTACAAACGTGCGATCTATAAGTTACATATTTACGAAGAACCGGGGGAAGAACACGAAAAATAAATCAATTTATTTCTCTCTATTTCTTACAGAGTAGCAACCCTAAAATTCAACTCGTTTTACACCGGTGATAAAAATGTTGATAAAATTGTCTTTTGTATCGTCTTTAAGATTCTTTAAATATTGCTCGTCTTGACGATCGTACCTTCGGCTTTTACAAAACTTTGTCAAACACGGTTTGCGAAACGTCTCTAACGATATAAGTAATTTTCGGAGTTTAAAATGTTGCAATGAAAATTAATATAATAGCGCGTATGTATATCGATCGCACAATAAAAAAGGAAAGAAAATATTATTGCACCGTGTAAAGAATAATTGGTTGGGAAATGAAAAATCCACTTTGACAGAAAAACAATACCAAGCACGCGTCGCTCAGATCGATGATGATTTTGAAAATATACCGCGTCTGACGAGCATTTGCGATTGCCCTATTGCCGGAAATGAGCGTCGATTAAATAAACGGACTAAACGCGGCATGTAGCATCCGCTAAACGAACAAACAAAATACAGACGACGCGTTCGTTCGATGAGCAAACAAAATACAAAATGATGTATCGATCGGAATAAATAGACGAAATGCGACGCAACGTGTCGATCGTGTAAATAAAAACGACACACTTGCAATCGGCAGCTAGTGAACACGCAGGGTTACCTATATTTTGTGAATAACTTATTGTTTTTGAAGCGATGAATTTTTACACGCGAGGTATAATACACGATTCGTAATACGAAGAAAAATAGAATATTAGACGAATAATGTAAAAGTAGAGAAATTTGTATAGCTATGATTTATACAATGTACCTTTATAAGGTAGAAAACTTTTTAATAATAAGGGGAAATAAGTATGACGTGTAAATAAAAAGTTGGTTTCACGAAATAATCTATTAGTAATTTTTAGAGCAACGTAAATATATTACAAACATTTAATCCTTGTGATACATTAACTTTCCAATTGTTGGTTAAGTCTCTTTTTTTCAACTTTCTATGCTACATTATTATTCTGTATATGCAATTCTATTTTTTACGTTAATTCAGTTATCACATAGGGTCATGGTTAAGGAAAGTAAGCGATAAATTCAGGTTTATTGCTAGGAGAGGAACCATGTTAAATTTAACTTCGTGAACTAAAATCTACGTAAATATGTAGTTGCTTCATGATTACTATGTTACATAAGACTTGAAACAGCCCTAAAGGGGATATCAAGAGAAATGGCTCATTACGAGCTCTCATAAATCTAGAATATCAGTTACAACATGTGGAATTCTAATTTTACAGCATCGTCTACTTAAATTTCTCTGGGAACATAAACACATACACGTATGGATCAATTTCTTGACGACGTGTCTTGTTTTACGTACTTGAACGATTTTAGACGTTTTATTGCTTTCCTCGATCGATATCAATTCATTTCAATTACTATTACACGAACGTTATTGTATCGTATTTATTTATTTCAGCCTGATGACCTAGAAATTGTTCCTGAATTTGTATAATTTATAAACATAAAAAAAGACTAAAATTAAACTTGCGGATAACTAGAATAGCATAAAAACGTATCTATACGTTGAAACATATATCAAAAACGTATCAACGTGGCTGTTATTAATAGAATCATCATTGTTCTATTATCTAGACGAATTGTACTGCATATTTACATTGACATTAATATTAATGCGTCTAGATAATAACATACTTTGCATACGTAGATCTTACGTTTAGAGGAATAACCAAAGAGAGTAATCAAAACTAAAGAGATGCATAGATAATGAATATCTATCACGTGGGATTTACTTTATTTCCACGGCAACAACACTGCTATACCTATGTGCATCTTAATCCTCATTAATAATTATATATATATATATATATATATATATATATATATATATATATATATATATATATNCAAACTCCAATAAAACAAAATCACTCAAATCACTTAAGACCTCGTTCAACCTATTCCAATCTCGTTTATGCTTATTCAACCGTACCAAGAGAGTGGCAATAAAGCAATCGGTTGTATCGAAGGTATAAAACTAAAGTCACAGAGAGTGAGAGAGAGAGAGAGAAGGGAAGGGGTCGGGGGGAGAATCAAATGCATCGTCGATTCTGTACAAGGTACGTGGCACTATCGACGATTTTCTGTTGCATGCATACGAATGCAAAGTGCGAGCCACGCTATTCTGCGGTGCTAATTACTGGCAGCTGCAGTAACCAAGCCTCCTCTTCCGCAACCACCGCTTCTCCTCTTACACGGCATCGTGGCTCGGTTGGCTGCGCGTGTATACGTATAATTTTCGAGCAAACGCGCGAAGGGAAATGCAAAGGCTTGCAGTGTATAGGCGTCAAATCTCGCTGCGAGACGGATTCGCCGTCTGACGTCGGTATTAATTCCCTTTGTGCGGATCCCGAGAAGCTGCGTTCCGTCTACCTAAAGCGGTGGATGAAACATCAGCCGTACTGGAAGCAGCAAAACGACCGAATTATCGCGTTACATTCGAACGACTGTCAGATTCGATAGACGCGCTCTCGCAGGATGTCGTGGTTTCGTTGTAATTGCTTTTGAATTTATCTGTGGATTTATTTGTAGATTCATTAGCGGATTACAGATTATCAGGAGAGAGGTGTTTCTCGAAGAAATAGCTCAAGAATATCATGGTGAATTCGGGAACTACGTTCCAAGAGATTTTTCAAAACGATGCGAAAGTTTCGCTACGAATCTCTTCCGCGATCCTAGCGTTAAAATAAACATCTGGATCGCGCATCAAGGCCTAATGGTATCTCGAACCGAGGAAATTCTTTGAGCGTAGGCTGTGCTCTTATTATGTACTCGCTATATATCTGACGATTCGATCTCTTACGAGGGAATGGCGCACACCATGTTTCTTTCAGATATTTTCAATCCTCACGGAGGTTATTTCTGAAAGCAGTCCGCTGAAAATGATTTTCTCGGATTGAAATAGAATAAAAGGTAACGGTGGAATTCAGAATTCTTCTCTTAATTATAACACGGAACAACCTACAATAACGCGATGGCTATTTTCATTTGCAAATGCATTCAATTGTTTCGCCTCGATATTTTAATATCATTGTGTTCTATGCAATAGTAGGTAAATTAATGTTTCGCGATTAAAGTCGTCCAAACTGTGCATTTTTTCACCGGTTAGATCGGAAGAAATTGCACGTTGAGGTTTCTCAATGATTTGTTCGATGACTCAAACAAATTATCGCATCTTGCACGAAACCAACGAGATGTCCTAATATTTATGAGCAGCGGAGAGCAATCTCTTTATCTTGAGTTTAGTCTACAATTAAAAGTAACACGCAGAGAACATTTGTTCTATCAGACTAAATGCGATAATTAAAGGTACAGGCATAGCTGAAGTAGCAGATAACCAGGCTCCATTAATAAACGTCTGTTCGTTCGCAAATTACCTTGCTCACGAGTACCACGAACCACGTGTCACGGCGGAGTAACCGTCCAGAAAAATTACGGCCTATTTCGTGCACTGCTATGTTCTTTTTTTTTTGCTCTCTCTCTCTCTCTCTCTCTCTCTCTCTCTCGTCACGAAACGAGCAAAGAATCTTCCCTACCATCCAACAGCTAGCTCCTCTTCCAGTAAAATTTACAGTTCTCACGAAGGGTTGTGGCGGCTCACTGCTCGTAAAGCATTATCTACTAATCCGGAAGGTCGAAACCTTCGTATTTCCCGCCGTTTTGCTGTTTAATCGCGCGCCATCTAAATGACGGCCAACTTAATTAAACTTCTGGAAAAGTTTACGACGTTTTCGAACGACTACTGATGTCCTGTTGCTTATTATGGTGCGTATAATGGAGAATTTTTCATCGACTTCGATAATGTTAGATAATATCGATTATAACTTAATCGCGGATTTTGATGCGTTTATGCAAAATTTGGAGGTACGAAAATTCGCAGAATACAACGTGGATGAACAAACGTATAAAGCATCCGAAATAAAGTATCCGTTATGGTTTTTAATAAGCGAAACAGATGCCTGTTTACATTTTATTTCTTTAGTTGTAACCGCAAAAATATAAATCTGCACACCGATACCGGCAGAACGGAGAAGAATTTCTATTTAGTAACGTACAATTTTAGCAGTAGCTTTTGCTCCACCGAGTTGAATAAATTTAATCAATTTAAAAATTATATTTCGACTATTTACGTTCGAGCGTTTTATTTTTCACGCAATCAATCCCGTTTCAAACAAAAGAGCAATCGAAATATCAATAAATCCTCGTTGATTCGTTCTTTCAAGGTTGCGTGTCAGATGTTAAGGATGAAGGAATGTTCTTGGTCCGAAATTGACGAAAGCTCAGCGATCAGACTTTTCATTTAACGAAACTCCATTCGTCTTTAATTCGATAATTAAATTAACCGCAATGGAGAAACACTAACGTTCCGTTAAATTCCATTAACCGAGAGTTACGTAGCACGTTCTTTTCGTGGTGTCGGATTTTCCAGTGAATTTTTCGATCATCGTCCATCCACGATGAACGAGCAGCGAGCCGTGGTCCCTGTCTGAGAAAGGAAGGAGAAATGAGTGGTTTCTCATGAAATAATTACGCGAAAATGAAAGGAAACGAAAATAACCATCGAAACTTCAGACATCGGTCAAACCTGAACAATTATTTTCGTAGAACGTTATATCGAACGTACGATATTTTTTATCGACAGAAGTTATTTAACCATCTACAGGTGTTCATTTTGAACGTGCAAAATCATATCATAGAACTTAGTTCTGCGATACAGCGTACACGTCCACTATAAGGCACGTGCTTAAAAAGAAACAAATAATTGAATATATTTAGAAAAATTGTACTTTCGCGTTAATTTACATTGTATAACTTTCAGCAGAGGCTAAGACGCCATAAGGGCACTTGTGTAGATTAAGTTATTCGATATTTGTATCGAATATATTTCTCGATTCTGATTAAACCATCATCCCATGGAATTCCCCTTTCTTATCTGACATCGCGATAGAATTATTCTCGTCTATGAATCGAGTGAATCACCGCAATGCGAAGATTCGCGTGAAATAAATTGGCCCCTGTCTTTCCTCGAATTATATCCATCTATCTCTCGAGCCTAATTATCCGTTTAATCGAAAGCACCCTCGCGTCAGCCGCGAAACCTTTCGCCACTTAGAATCATCCCCTCCCTATCCACTTTTCGAGATGTCTTCCAAGATCTCTCTCTCTCTCTCTCTCTCTTCCTTCCTCTTCCTCTGCCTCTCTGTTTCTGTCTTTCGCCCTTCTGTTCTTCTTCTCGCTTGCGATGTGTTTGTAGAACGAGCAGACGGTGGTCGGTCGATTTAGATTCGAGTGGATTGCAGGGAAATAAATGAAAGTGCGAACCACTTAACCGCAATGAAGCCGTATTTATGAATTCAATAGTTCAACCAGCGTAAACACTGGAATGAATTCCGATTGCTGATTTAGGAGGGCCATTTTACGCGACTTGGGTCTTGCAGAACGCGTAATTTTATTATTGGATAAGAAAGCCGAGTAATTAATTTAGTTTTCGCGTCCCAAAGTGGTTTGGTTCCTTCGTTTGGCATTTGGATAAGAATTTTCTCCATTTTCACCGAATGGATTGATATTCTAACTTATTCAACGTTTTGCCCGCTACCCGCGCATACGGCGCGTGTTTTTACATTCTAATAGTATTATAATATTTTCACGCATTACATATTATTCATACATATTAATATATGCAAGTATACGATACAACGAGACAAACGGAAGAAATAACTTGAGGACTTTGCAAAGAATAAAGGAACGGGACGCGTGTGAGTGCGCGTATGCGCGCGCAAAAAACGCAATAGGGTCAATATTAATTTTTCATCAATGGAAAAATTATTATTGTATATTTTGGAACTCTGGCTGACTTGAAGCGAATCCATCTTTATAGCTGGAGCGGTGATCGTATTGGATCAATGGAAGCCCGCAGCAAAGCAACATTTCGACAGTCGGAAATCGATATTTCTCGTTTCAGTAGGTTCGCTATTCCTATTTTATAAAATCTCCCTATTGTTTGTGCGACGACAATAAAGGTAGCAAACGACTCGATATCATATTTTTGTGTTTGTTGACAAACAACGGGCCGCTGTTTGATTCCGTCGCGATGATCGATCGAAACCGGTCGCAATTGCTAATTCACTTCGGTTTTCGAAAGGCCTCTCCATCGAATGAATGGCGATAGTTTTCAAATTCTTTTTCCTTCTCTCTCATCTTTCTTTTTTCCTTTTTCTCTTTTTTTTGTTTCGTTTCTCGATTTCACTGTATCGAAGTTGGAATTGGATTTATGAAAAATGTTGTCGCTTTCAATCGAGTGTACACGTTTGAACGATGCACCTTTGAAATCCCGACCTTTTTTACTTCCGGACTATTAAAAATTGCTCGGCGATACACCGAAAAATCTAAAGGTCGTAATAACATCGTGCATCGAATCAAATGAATCTTCCACACTTTTGTTCCACCCGAGTAACGAACGAAGTAAATAATTTCTTTAAATGCGAAAATACATAGATACTCCCGTACACGAACATTCAATATATTACACACATCGATGTATGTGATAAATACCATAAATACGATAAATAACGTTACACAAAAATTCTTTTACTCGCCGAAGCAAGAGCGAGATTGAGATACAACGATTACTGACGTAATTTTCAGATCTTTCGGTCGACACGTCTTGACAAAAAGATTTAAAAAGGCAAAACGAAAACAGCCAGCAAAGTTAAAACGATAGTTATTGGTTCGACTGTAAAAGCGTAAGAAATGTGTACAGTTTTGAAAAAGAAACAGTATTTTAGCACCAACGATTGCGTGAAACTGTCGTGAACCTACATAGGGTAAAGGGTTGAGCGTGTCGTTGAAATAAAAATTGTCCGGCAATCGTAGCTCGGTTATCTCCGGTTCGAGTCGGCTAAAAGTATGCGGATTTATTTTCGATCTAATCTATTTTATTACTCGGGACTGGCAATGAACGGGGAACCGATCCTTTTAACGTTTCACGGTTGTCCTCTCCGGAGGGGATTTCGGACTTCAGGAAGACGAACGTACGACGATAACACCAGGATCAGGTCGACAGCTTAGAAACAGAGTGCTTCCAATCACCGGGGATTTTTTCACCGTAAGAATCATCCTATCTCGGTCACGTGACACGCCCTAATGTCTGCCTAAAAGTTGAACGATATCAGCCCCGAGGCCACGATAACCGGTTGTCTCTTCAGATTTATACGATTTTTACGGGGATCGTATAAAATTCAGAACAGAAAGGAAGGTCTGGTGATATGGCAGGTTGGACGTTGCGTTCGATAGATGCAGCCAATTTGTCAACGAAACTCGTCTGTTTTTTCTTGGTGTCCGCGTTTTTAGCGGGCATTAGCCGCTGACTTATTTGTTAGTTTCCGGTGCTCTTAAATCTCTCGACCGAGAGCAAACGTTTATCGCGAATCCTCTGCGAATATCTCTCGGCCTGTGTACCTATGAAACAACAAAAAATTCGACAGGAAGCGACGAGCATCCGCTTACAGATATATGCAAATCGAGTTCGTATCGGGAACTATTTGGTTTTATAGTGTTTTTCGTCGATTCCACTTGTTCGTATCAAATTTTTACCAGCCGATACAACCTGGCCGGGATCTAATTCGCTACGTGCGGTGCTACAGTATCGGAATGTCCTGGCGAATGAATTTTGTAGAACTTGCTTCTAGCGTTTCCTGGGCTTATGTTCTTCCAGTGTTTGCACGGTTTTTCACCTGCTCTCTTTCTTCTTTCGTTCTTTCCTTCCACCTTCCCTCCTCCGTTTTTTCGACAGAGTCGTTGGCTTGTAAAGCGTTAAACATTTACGCGATTGTTACAAGTGCATGGGGCGCACGGAATTGACGTAGCGTAGTCTGCAATTTCGAGTGAAAAAATATGGCTTACTCCGATGGTTGTTACGGGTAGCTTAACCGCGTTGCTAGTAGAAATGGCTGCGTTTCAAATAAAAGAATTATCGTCTGCATGAAGTGGATAGACGTTTAGATTGCGATGGTCGCGCGACTATATATATATATATATATATATATATTTTACGTAATTAACGAGTGAGTAATACGTTGTAATAATACGTAGTAACACGTTGTTGCGCAATTAATAACCGAACGATCATTATACCGCGGATTTTTATGCATTCACGGACAATTTCAAGACAACAGAATGTTTATACCACGCGCAATAATCTTCGTAGGAAAATTACTCGTCGCGATAACGCGAGCAGAAACAAACCTTTACGCGTAAAGCGTAAAAGTTGTAAGCGTGAAGACAAAAATCTTATACCATGCAGAGATATATAAAACATCCAACAGTCCGTAATACTTAGGAGACGACAAAGTTCTCCGTTCTGTTAATTACGTTCGTAGAAATACGTACGTAGATATCTGCAAATCAATGATCGTGTTTCCCTTCGAATAAAAAGAAACACTTGCATATTTGCAAAAAATTTTCAAAGCAAGAAATCTGGTATCAGTCGTTGCGACCGATTCTACGGTGCTCCTGTTAATTATCCTATTCGCTAGAACACCAGGTGTTCCAATAAAAAGAAGAAGAAGAAAAAAAAAAAAAGAAAACGGGTCAAATTCGTCAAAAATCGTTTCATCCACTCGAAGCCCGACGTGTCTCGATCGAACCATAATCGAACTATCCCTGTCTTTCTTGCTCTGGGCGTGAAATCCTAACGCACGAGGGTCGAAATTCTGTGCGTCGAAGCGGGATTTATCAGAATGACGATGTAAACCGGCGACGTTAAGCGCACGTGCATCCTGGTCCGCTCTGGTCCCCCGTTGACATGGACATGAATGTTTGCCCGCGCATGTACAGGCTCACGTAGACGCTTATTTCAGAACGGATTGCCTACAGCGAGATAATAAGCCAACACGCGTGCGAACGCGTGACGAGCGTATGGATGCCGCCGACCCTCTACAGCTGTTGGAATAATGAATTTAATAATTCCCGTGTACCTCCTCCTACCTGGCCACAATTTTGTCCGGAGTCCTCGGTATAGAGATTTTCTTGCTTCCTAACGCCGTGAATTAAAATCGACACGAACGCTTTGTTCCTCGCAAATTGTATCCAGAATTCGTGATCTTTTTTATATGTGGCTTTATTGGCTTTGATGGATGAATATTCTAGGATTCTGCTTTTTTTTGTCAATTTTTTGTGTTAAGTTTTAACCGGTATGATCGGTATGACACTTACTATAATTTGCCTAAGTTTCTTTCGTCTTGTAAGGAAATAACGAACGCATCATATTCTCTGTTTTATATTATTTTTGTCGAATCGTGTACGATCGTAATAATAGAAATAGAACAGGAAATGAATCGTACATGATCGAATAAAATAATATAAAACGAAAAGAGTTATTTCCTTACAAAAGGAAAGAAACTTTCGGGACAATCTAATACTTACCAGAACTTAGCAAAACTTCTCTGTTCATGTACGTGCGCGTTATATGAAATTTGTTGATGTTTCGTTACCATTAGAATGAGACACGACTGTCAAGATTACATTGGTCAAATTGGATACTTAGCCGAAATATGTACATAGGATAGAAGCTGCAAATCTATTATTAGTACATAACACGGATAGCTATTTTAAACACGTAACGAGCGTTAATTGACCGTTTAAACATTTTTATCGTCCCTGCAAAATGTATACTTAGTCTAAATACCTTTTAGCTTCTACGTATGTACATATTCAGATTTGTTTCGGCCAGACTAGTATAATCACGATAATTGAGTGCGCTGATAATTTTCGAAATGTTTCATATACACGTACAAGTGTTTCACGGCACATCATATATATATATACACACACATATATAAGATGCATAATATACACCTGTTCGCAAAAGGTTTCTACATATGTTGAAATACTTTCGCCAACAACTATTCCATTTCCATCTTACTTATCCATTTTCATTTGATTTCCATTCTAAATATTACGCTCGTTGAACCCCTTAACATTTGTACATAGCCTACGCGTTGGAAAGGCGCGATGCACGCTCGAATTTAATTAACCAGCGTGCAGATCGGGGCGGCTAATGAACAGCGCGAACGCGTTACAGTTCTAAGAATGCATCTGCAGAGTGCGCTTGCAACGTCAGCTTCGAAACTTTGCGCCCCTGAATTACGTGTCGCAAGAGTGTTCCACCGGATATCATATTAAACCTATTTGGAGACGCGAAACGCGAAAGGCATGGTCGACAATGCGATTCCCTTCCTGGCCGTAATATATTCACCGTGCGAAACTAACTTCGACCGGACTCGAAGCGTTTATAACGGTGCTATTCAATTTATACATCGGCCAATCCTCTTCGAGGAATTAAGCAGATAAAACGCAATTATCTTGGCGACGAATCCAAAGCAGATTGTACAGTTGCCGCGGCTGTCCTCGTGATTCCGCGTTACGTCGTTTTATTCAATATGCTTCAGATGCATAATTTTCTTCAACAATGGGAGCAACGTTCGCTCTTTTGTGCGGCTAATATCTAACGTGGGAAAAAGATAATATCGAACGGTATTCATATCAGGGATATAGTAATCTTTATTATGTTAGCTTTAAACCTCGAACGCGAGATTTATTCAAATAGGTTAAAACTACTGCGAATCGGTAATTTTTGTATTTTATATAAATATTGTAAATTGTAGGAAAATAATTGTAAAGCTCTATTTAGCAAGGAAATTAAATATTGCGGTAATGCGATTATTTGTTTTATTCGGTGCAACGCGGCTTTTAAAATAGTTTAGTCTTGTAATAAGAAATAAGAAATATAAATAGAAGAGGAGCCAATAGTTATGAATAATATGGAAATATCAAATGTTGCAGACGTGCACGTGCAATTGCACTCTCCGAAATAAGAATAATAATGACGTAGCAAAAATAAAAACGACGTAAATACTTTATTGAAACATTCAAGAACTTTGAAGAAAACTGCAGGGCAAGGTACGCTCGAATTATTTATCGCGTTCTCCATTTACTCTATTATTTTCAATTTCTTCCAATACTAGGTCAAATAACGAGTTCTCTAATACAAATTTACTTAATCCTGAAAAGTTGAAGCTAATTGAAGGTAAACTGTGAAATTATACGGTAAATTAATAAGCAATCCTTGAAATTATCATTTGAGCTTCAAACTTGCTCGAAAGGGTAAATCAGAAATCGACGCACTGAAGTTTTATTTTTCCGAGCTTCTGCAGTAACAGACGAGTATCTTGACAATTGCACTCGTGAATGGAATGGAAATAAAGAATCCCAAGATTTCACGACTATTCTAAGGTTTCGAGAAACGATAAAGTTCTCGAGTTTATCAGCGAACTCTTATCAATTCGAGGGCTTTTTTCTCTCGAAACGTATTCGCCGATAATCCGTTTCCTACAAAACGAGCGGGAGATCAAGAGATCTTGCCGATTCTGGAACGTGCACGCGCTCGTCGACATAATACAGAATCACGCGCAGTAAAGGAAACGATGCTCGTTCGAAAATCCAACCACGATCTCGTATCACCTACGAAATGCGTCTCGATGACCGCGACAATAAAACGAAGAAGTAAAGAAAGAAAGAAAGAAAGAAAGAAAAAAAAAAAGAAAAGAATAATACAATTGCCATGAAAGTCGATGTCGAAAAGTCGGGTGAATCTATTACGAACGAATGGCCGAGGCGATCAATCTCGACGGTTTCAGGAGGGTCACGTAGCATCGAATTGTGGCTCGTTCAACGAATTGATTGCGTAGGACGAAAGAAGAATTAGCAGAAAATTCGACCCCCTTTTCACCTCTGATTCCTTCTTTTATCACGTTGTTCGGAAAAATTTGTAGCAAAAGTTAAGAAAAATGTAACTATAATTTTTTTATCGCGTATAATTTCGCGAAACATTGTTCTGTCCTTTTCGCTGATGAATTTTTTTCGAACAACTTTCGCAAACTCTTGGCGCTCGTCGCCCAAGTCTTTCGAATAAGTCTCGTAAAGATCACGAAAAATGATGACAATATCCTGCAAATGTAAAATAAAATTATTATGGATCCTTTTACCAACAATTTTGTAATTAAATTACACCATGTTGAAGAGAAACTGGTATCCAAACATCATGTACATTGCGATAGATTTCTCTTCTCTAATTAACTGTACCTTATGTACATTGTACTCTATTATATGTTCGTCGTTTGGAAGAATATTAAGTAAACGATTATTAAGACATAGTAAAGTATATGGACAGTTATTAAGATATTTATAATGATTAAGTAGGTAGATGTTACAGTTAGGTTAATCCGAAATATATAGCTGGTTTAATGAATGTCGATAAGATAGGAGGAAGATGGTAATAACAATAATAATAATAAAATATAACGACGATGATAATGACGTTATAGCTACGTTTAGAAACCGTTGATAGTGCCTGTATCGTACTTAATGTTCGCAGGCAAACGAGATACCGATAGTTCGAAAGAATAGAAGATTATTACGAAATAATTATAAATGACAGGGAAGAAGTAGATTACGTATTTCGTTTCGAATTCTAGATAGAATATTTCTGTTTCTCAAACTATGGCGAAGAATAGATTCTTTTTCTCACAGAAATACATATTGCAGATTTATTCTAGCGAACCTATAGAAATCGTCGAATTAAAAATTTGATTTAAGAATGAAATATCGCTGAAGAATTTAATTCAAAGAACTACAGGAAGAATAAAAGCCGAGGAAGAAATACCCGATAAAAAACACGATGCGTGCCTGGAGAAGCATAATCCTTTTCCAAAATATTCCTGTCTACGTTATCGACGTGGATATTCCAAGTGGAGTAAAATGGAACACTGCGCGTGTAAATCATTTCCATTCGAATTTCTATTCAATTTGTATCGAAACGCGGCGAAGATATTGAGGAACGCGATCAGAACACGCGCGTTCTCGAAACAAAATCCGATATCGAGGTCAAAAGCTTCTGTACCAATGCTGATAAGATCGGCGACTAATCACAACGTTGTTATTAATTGCAGAAGAAACAGCTTACCAATTCTCTAACTAGATTTTCCAATTTTGTTTCTTCGCGATCGCCTAAGAACTTCAGATGTTCGTTTAACAAGATTTGTCTCTTACTCAAATAATCCTTCCTTATCCCCGTATACACGTGTAATAAATAATTCTGTCCAAATTTTATCGATTCATTCTCTATCGAATCAATCTATCCGAAGAATATGTATTGGAAAAGCACAATGTCGTCTCGTTTGTTAATTTTTTAAATTGTAAGTAATATTACCGCTAAATAAGAGATAATGAAAATAATCACATGGATATTGGTATCGTCGTGCAATGAAATTTCTCGCAAAATCGAAACCCAAACTTTCCAATTCTTTGATCGTAGTTTATAAGTTATACGATTCTATTCTATATAACCGTAGCGTGTTAATTTGGAAAATACCAAATGATGAAGTTCTGCTCGCTGCAACGTATAAAATTCTGAATCTCCCTTCTAATTCTGCCGTGACAAAGCTTCAATCTACGAACATGGGACAAATTATGACAAATGAAACTGGCAGATGAAAGGATCATATACCAGTGACAAAACCAGACAATTTGTCATATATTTATCATAGGAGCAGAAATTGAAGCGCGTTGAAAATATCTATGAGTCGTTCGTTCCCCCCATCATCAGTATAGCTCGATACTGAACAGTCAATCTGTTGAAACTACATTTGTGTTTTCGATTGCTAATTGCTGTCGCAATCGTGGGATCATTTATCAAAATTCCAGCCGCGACGCGAGCATTCGTCTCTCGGCATGCGACAATGCTAGCATGTTTCATTATTCCATCGAATCGATATGCAGCCGGTCCAGCCGCATGAATTTTCAAATGTTCGTTCGTTATCGACCGTGTGATAAGTTTTGGACAGCCGCGCGACTGAATTCGCGAACGATACGAACGACAAACGGCCTTTTTTTTTACATCAATAACCGGAAAAGCTGCACATTTTGCGTCCCACCATTGTTACAACGATCGAGCGATATGAATGAGCGCATGAATATTTGCAGTCTGATAATTACGTCGCGCGTCTAAGTTCACTTTGCATACCTTGAACGTGCTGCGACAAAGAAACCTTCCATCAACCATCCATCCTCGCTTAATGCAATCAATCGGCCAAGAAAGACACGCTTAACCACACACAATCGACTGCACCTAACCTACTCCACTCTCTTTGGAAAGCTGCTCTCTCTCTCTCTCTCTCTCTATGGTCTCGATCGTTGGCGCCAGGAGCACGAGTCCTGTGCCACAGCTTGATCGTTCGTCGATCAAAGTTCCCTAGGTTACAACCTTCGAACACAGAATAATCAGAAACTGAGGCGTAGTGGAGAGAAGCTTTGTCTCAAAGCGACGACTCATATCCAATTACCAGGAGAAAATCCGCGGTATTCTCAGGATCGGAGAGAGGCAGGATATCGGTTATTCGGTTTGGTCTGGATGCAATTTCGCGGCTCGACTCGGTCTTGAGGAATAGTAATCTACACGTTCCACTTGGACAGTCGATAAACTGGTTGGCCGCGGACTCGTTTCGCCGCGGATGCAATAGTCGCGATACACGACGATAATATACGAGAGGATCGTTGCTTGATACGCGACGCGATTCTGCTGCGAATCGGATCTGGATTATTGTCCGAAAGCGAAATGCTACGTGTTTGCTCTATGAGCTGTATATACTCATTTCGTAAGTACATATTAGGACATTGGAAAACGCGCTGGCAAACTCAAGTAAACGTAACGCATCATTTTGAGGTCAATATACGAATTAGTAACAAACGTTTAAAAATCGGAGCGAAACGAAATGGGGAACGGCACGAGCAGATTTTTCGTCGCCGTGCGAATCGCTGGTATAAATGTTTTCAGCTCGCTCGGACGTATTTAATAGTGCTTAAAACGATATAAAAATCTCATTTCTCGGACAGTGTTTGACGATGATTATTTTCTCTGTTTGAATTCTAGTCGAAAACGTTAAGAAGAAAGAATAATACTGTTACTTCACGGACGAATAAAACGAAACAATTGCGGGGGTGCGGTAACTTCTTCGTATAATACGAACGATCGATAAGTTCTTTCGTCTTATCAAAAGAATTATTAATGGCGAGTTAAAAAAGCCAGAAGCCAATAATGCGTTAACGCGAGCCAATGGAATAACGAGTTTAGACGGAGCAAAGGAATCGATTACAAACAATGCAGCCGTTCAGCAACGTGGTTGCACCGGGATTCTTTCGCCAATCGATTCGGAAAGGTATTCAAGCGCAAACCGTGGTTGCTCGTGTCGCACAGCGAAATGAAAATCCCAGTCATTGCCAACGATACGATTTCACCAACGAAGAAACTGAAATTAATGGCATTATGAACCATTTGCGAATCGATCGTTAACTGCTTGTTTCAAATTACAATCTAGATATTAAAACGCTCGTTCGGTTTTTCCCGTAAAATAACAGTAGCGGCGTTTAGCTGTCTTTCATTTACATATTGATAATGTAAGCGAAAATATTTTGCCATGCGTCGATTACCTTTCACATGCAGAAAGAAACTGCAAATTTTTCGACAATCCTAGAAATTGGCAGTTCTGGCTACGAACGAAACTAAAACAAAATACGTAAAAATGCCAGTAGAAGACGTGAAACTTAAAAATAGCAAAAATATCTGATCCGCGTCGTAAATCCGGCCTAACGCCGATTACCGTTGCTGACGCGCTAACGATCTTCATTTAGGAACAAAAACGTAGGCTCCCTTTTTATTTTGATTATCAAAAGCTTATGTTTGCGAACCGTTGCACCAGCAACTATCCGTTTTATCGCGGACATCTCTTATGCATATTTCTTCTACTTCGTTTCTCCTCATTTTTTCGTAGCTCGGGGGTTTCGTTAGTTGGCCGCGAACTTGGCAGCATACCGCCGTAATGCAGTCATTTAAGGTGAAGCACGATGCGATAATATGCCACGATAACCGGCATCTTCGCCACGGCCAGACGCAATTTTCCTTCGTACGCCACGAGGCCGTGCCTCGGCCACTTTTAGATTCTTATCCGTGGAAAAGTTTTCTTTGCGAGACGTCCGTTTCCGGCTCGTATCTTCTTATTGTTACGCCGCGCAACTTACGCGCTCCGACCGACTGGTTTCTCTTCTCACACCCCTTCCACCCTTTATTACCGTTTATTCGGGACGCTCGTAAAAGTTAATGCAACTTGGCAAATTATTTCTCTTCGGTCGAGCCAGCGCGTGCTTAATGCGACCACGATAATGATAGGCGGATGCTCGTTTAATGCGCCGAATAAGAAGCTCCGTGGACTACAGTCGTCGATAAATTTTCGGCTGAAGTGGTGCTTCGTGGAATGAATTGCTTCGTAAGTTGTGGGAAATAGGGCCTTCCTCGGCTGATTTGTGTCGTTGACAGTGAATTTGGGTTCGAGAGCTCGAGAAAACGGAGAAAACTTGATTCTCGGTTGCTCGTTCTCTGATATCGAGTCATTGGTGGTATAAGTATCATGGGTCGAGCGTGTCCGATACATGATGATTTTGTAAAAACGCACAGAGTGCGAATAATAAAAGCGTAGAAATATATAAAGCATCGGAAGTGTCTAGTTTGCGAAGGCAATCTCTGCCCAGATCTCCGTTTCTTTAGTAGTTCTTTAGACTTTTCGTCGCAGAGACTGTACTACTAATAGTCAGTTTCTTAAAACTGTACTCGTAGAAACGTAGAAAACGGTCAATGTTAGAAATTGTTTTTGCGAATCATGTATTCGCCGTGATTAACAACTTTGAGCGGAACAATGGAAGGCACGTAAATTATCCGATGAGAAAGTCACGTTCAAAGTGACGGTTAATTAACCTACTTCCTTGTCTTTTTCTCTGATCGATGGCTTTTTCATTTCATTTCATTTCACTTCGCTTCGCTTCGCTTCATTTCATTTGAGTATAGAAATTACAGAACGCACGAGGCATTTATTCCCTATGAAATCAGGATGCGTCCACCAAATTTTCCCATTTGAAGTAGAAACGCGTCGTCTCGTATCTCGCGATCTATCGACACCTCATCGGTTTCCGAGAAACGACGCTTTCCACGGCGATTTGACACGTCCAAGCGTTAATTTGTCCGCGTCAACAGCACTCCGGCCATTTTTAAGGCATTAAGGGTGCGCCCTCTAATAACATCGCTGTTAACGGCGAAGAAACGAATGCACAGCGAGGTCATCGCAGGTAGATTAAATCCACGCAGTTTTTTCCATTTAGGCTGACGCCGTTGCACCCTCGAGACCGTAAATCTTCGGTTCTAAACGTACAATGTAGTCGTTTAAAGCGAGGCATAACGCGATAATGCGCGGCTATACGTATAATACATGGCTACCTCCTTCGAAAAAATGCAATTTTCCTGAGCAGCCGAGTGCCGGCCTTTTAAATTGCCGCTCCTGGAAAGTTCAGGCCGCGCCATCCGTTTCTTCAACTTTATACAATTACCGGTATGAGGAGAAGGAGCACGGATCTATCTCGGCCGTATGGCGACGACCACATTATCGCGCTGGATATGAGAACGATGGCTTAATTTGAAACTGCAGTTAGTTTCGTGAGACGTTGGAATAGTAGGAATGGAAATTATCGTGGGGCGCGAACAACACGAAGACCACGGGCGAAAAACGTGGTAGTCAGATTTCTCGTATTTTATAGAGCTGTTTCAGGACGAAAAGTCAAGCATCAAGATTTGATCAAGAATTGTGACGCTAAAACAGTTGTACGAGAGTCGGGAATATTGAATATAAATCGAACACAAATTGAATATAAATTATCCAAATACGATAAAAATGCCTGTGAAATCTAAAACTCGAAAATAGCAGGGTTAGTCAGGCCCGCGTCATAAAACCGGCTCCAAGCTAATTACGTTCAACGGCTTAACGACATTTTCTACGCTGCATTGTAGTCGCATAAACGCGTAACCGAGTTCCCAGCATTCGAATCTAAAAGAATCGCGTCTCTTACTTCTTTTACCATAGTACTTTCTTGCGATTTAACGTTGACCATGAGGATACTAAACTCTCGCGGAACAAATGATTCCCAGAACTTTTACGATCGCTGTTCGTATAATGACTTCCGCGGGACACACGGTCGTGTGTCATGTAGATGCGATATTGCCGTACTTCCAGGACATGCCGATTTGATGGGCGTTTTATGGTCGTTTGTAGTTAGCTGAGACTTCACGTATGCATCTAGGCTCGTTAGACCGGCTTGTATCGCCAAGTATAAAACCAGTCGTCTTGTTAATATGTACATGAACGGACCTTGTGTACGTCTTGTTTGAAAGGAATGGATGATTGGAGGACTTGTCGATACATTGAGAGATTGGACATTGTAAGCCTGTGGCGAAATTTGCTTTTAAACGGGCGGTATGATGTCGCTGTTTGGTAATTTTTGAACGAGATTTAGCAACCTCGTAAATAAAAACGTATGAACGATTATTATAAACAGAATCAATCTCTTTGATCCTTTGCTCCTTTGCGAAACAACATAGACAACAAGCTGTTTAGAATTTGAACGTACTTTTTAGTTCTCGTAACCATCGAATCGGATAGAAAAACGCTCGTCGCTGATACCGTTGAAAGCCGTGCTATTCTCTCGGCCACGCGATCACTTGCAAAACTGGAGCAAGAACGACACGCCCAAATTTCACGAATTCTGATCCCATTCTCTAATCAGGTTCCACGATCCAAGAGGGCAAAAGAAGGAGAAGCTAACACCGCGTACGAGCGCGCGACACGTAGCCGGTTCACGAATGTGTTGCGGGTCACAGCGGGAGTAAAGTCCTGGCGTGCTAGTGCACAGTTTCAGGTGTTAAAAGAAGGAGCCGAGCGAAGGAAAGCACGCTGACAGAAAGACACTGAACGTGAAACGAACAAAGAGAGAAGAAAAAGAAGCAAGAGAGCGACGAGAGGGAGAAAAATCGGAGAAAAATCGCGGATAGAGAGGGAAAGAGCGCGATGGAAGAACAGCCCTGAGCTGTAAGGTTGCGTCGTCCGTTGGTCGTGGGCGATATGCATCGCACGCTTCTGATGTCCTCTTTTTCCCTCAGGTGGCGCCCGCAGGTAACCGTTATCGATCTTGCAAATAATAGCGGCCATGTACCAGCCGATGTACCCATCCGCATAACGAGGCTGGATATGCGCGACGACCACCTATCTGATCCGTAGCTCTTCTCTGTACCCTTGTTTCTAGACATAGAAAAAGTATAAGGCTACGGTTACAGTAATTACGTTTGCTGACGAGGCAACGTCCTCGCGAACACATTAGAACGATCAAACTCGTGCAGAAGTTTTAGGACAGTAGCTTTATACGATGGGATTCTTTCTGGAAGAAGCTAGAGGTAGCGATGAATGATTTTAAAGAAACGCGTAAATTTATCGCGCACTCGCGTCGTAGTCGTCATCCGAATGTCCGACTGTCGTACATCGGTCGCCATAACGTTGATGTCTTCGGCGATAAAACGAGAAATATAGAAGAAACGTGCAGAAAATCGTAACGCTTATCTCCATAACTAATTCGAAGAGCACGCTCGTTTGTTAACGACTTACGACAAAGTTTAGTTACGTTTCGTCGGAACATTAATTTTGACAGCAAACGCATTCTCCTTGTAATCATAGTCCAGATCGAACGGTGATCGCGTACAAGCGTGACCTGCATGGAGACGAACTTAAGAGGAAGTCACACGATCGCGACACGAAACCTGGTTGTCGATCGTCGCGCATCGGTTGATGATTGTCGCTCATCCTCCACAGTAGGATAGGATGATGATCGTCCTCGATGAATCTGACGCTTTGTTGGTTTAGATGGGAGGATTGTAGGTCGATACCGATGATTCGAGATCGAGGCTGAGGAAGTTTGTGTCACGAAGCGATTGAGGATTGTGAATGGGACTGATTGTGAGTGTAGGCTTGGCTGTTTAGATGGATGTACGTAGGATAGTGTAAGGATAGTACGAGGTTGCGTTGTTTCAAACGAGGGAATATTAATATTATATATATATATATTAATATTACCTTTCGTATATGTATGTTGTCTTCTCGAACTAGGGATTAATTCTCCTATTTCAGATTTCCACTTTTTAAAAGAAATATTTTCTCTACTTTCCATTCGCCTATTTTTATTATCTTGCTATATGGTACAATGTTTTTCTATAAAATAGTCTGAAAGTATTTTTACAAGGTATATTGGTTGCTTGTTTCGAAAAGTTGTTCAGTAGATTTTCTGTTCAGTACATATCGATTCCATTTTCACTGGTAAATAATATATACTCGAGAAAACATAGAAAACATTTTTTACCGTAAAAAAAACTTTGGAAATACAATCGTGAAAATAGAGAAACAGGCGCAAACTTGCAGACACCATTTAAATTTTACAAATAGAGAATAGCAAAGTCGATACATATTATACTTTGAGGAATAAAGTTCTACGATGCTCGTTAAGGTAATTTGCACACTTGCAAAATTGCATTTGCCGTTCGGCCGGGATTATTTAGCCTTTGTTTTTGTTTCATCAAGTATACTATATCGATTTGTCGACGACCACACAGTTAGAGAAATACACGGCAATTAACAGGAAAACGCTTTCCAAAGGAGAGGACACTCGTCTAAATTGCGACGTGTTAATTCCTTTCCTTTGATTAAAACTTTAAAACGCGAATAAAAATAAAAAGGAAAATTGGAAATTTGCGGGACCATTTAAGCGCAACGTTTCTTATCCCGCATGGTTTGCATTTCGTTTTCCACTTAGGCGACATCAAACGATTTCGCATTTCCAGCGAATGCCTTTTGCTCGAATCACTATTATTGATCTCTTGAAAGTTACTGATGTCTGATGGCTCTGATTATTATTAGCCCAATGTTTACCTTAATTTAGGATTTAGAATTTCTCTTCTTTCTCCACTGTGTATTACGATCTAGCGTAGACGAAGTTCTAAAATCAAGAATTATTCTCTTACAGCAAATTACACGTTAATTATAGTAAAAGAATTTTCTATCTAAATCCCCCTTTCTTTCTTTTTTATTTATCTTCATAAACGTATGAATTTTCATATAAATACGCGTAGTCCGCTAAAATCATCAGCAAACTAAAATTACGAGTTCTTTTAGCTACAACCAAATTATTTTACAGAAGCATCTTCTATGTATTATAATTTCGAGAATCGTCTAATTTTCATCGTACCAGATAGCGCACGAAGTTCGACACGCTTTATCAACAACGATCGACGAGAATGCGTCTATGCCCGGATCGTGGCATTGTTCTAAACGTTCTGATGGCCGCATGCTGGTCAAAGACTCATTCATCTCTAATCCTCGGCTATAGCTGTGATTACGACGTGGCCTCGTCTTTATGCTGTGCACGATCGGATGCGTGTTTCTCCGGTTTTGCATCTCCACTGCCGGATACCTAGACTGAGTTTGATCGAATACACACATTTATGCACGTTACCTTGGGCCAAAGACGACATCCTCTTTGGCCAGACTTCCTCGTACATGTGACGATTGAATAGGATAGGATAGGAACTGACAGTCGTCAGTTATCGCAGATAGAACATCTTTCATGTCTCAGATCAGATTTGGTCGTGATAACGATTCCTGGAGAATTTCAATTTTTTAATTTTCCAAACCTGGCATTTTCTATAGATAGGAAATAACTTCTTATAAGGATTGCATTAGTTGAAACTTTTTTTCTGCAAAATAATTAATTATAGCTGTTTGATTAATTTAAGTCGGAAAAATATTAGTATTTAAATTACTACGGCTGAAATTATTCTCAACACGCGCGACGTATTTTCCATTTATATTTCATTTCAGAATTCATAACGCAGAAGACTCTTTTATATTCCGGGGTATACTATACATCGAATTTTAATATTCGTTCGGAACAAAAATCAAAGATCGTTTAATTAACCGCGAAACTATTACGTACGTACGTGATTGTTCATACGTATCAGGATGCCTTCAGAAAACGAGGTTCTCAAAAATACTTGGAGACACGTTAAGCCCCTTAACGATTATTATCTGATTTTAAACTTACGTTGTAGCTATTAAAATTTTATAAAGACGTGACTGCTTCATTATTCCTGTAGTTAAAAAATTCATATATAACTTTCCTATATTGAGTTAATTATGCGGTTTAAGGCTTGGAAAACTCTACAATTTCTGAGAACTTCGAGTTTCAGAGAGGCGATTGATGTATCGTAAACTCAATCGCTGTCGCAAGATTTACCACGTAATAAAGTTTCGTCCTGATTTATTGAGGTTCCGCTGTGGAACCTCTCTACTTTCCATAAACCGATTTTTATAAAATAATACGTTTAATCATACTTCGACATTAATTTTCAATGATTTGCTGAAATGTGTTTGGAAATACGAGCAAATCGAATTTCTTGAAGAAAATATTATCCATCGTACACGACTTGCGTTCTTAGTTGATTAACATTCTTAACTCTTTTCTTAATTTTTCCTAGCTTTCCCAGTTTCTTTCCTCTCAATTTCTTAACCTTATAAATTTCTTTTTACGAATTACTTTTACCATTGAGCTTTTCATCTACAACGAACCTCTAATTTACCTAATGATGATAATAATAATCGTTTTTACTTCTTTTTCACAAATGTCTATACTCCTTCTATATTCTTTCAGTAAAATACACGCTTAACCCCTTTAATAACCACGTGCACGTTCGATTTCGTATTCGCTTTCAAATTCCGTAAAACTTCCACATTCTAAAAAAAAAAGGACCTTCTCTTTCCCAACGGAAAACCACCGCAATAAGACCAGCGTGAATCGCAAATAATAAAAATCAACAGCTGGCGTACATACTGAAATATTCTTGTTTCGCGGACGATGCTACATAATTAGCGTGTTTTCGATTCGATAACTATCGAATTGGCACTTCGTCGGGAGGCGTATCGTCAAAGACATCGGGGCCTTGTTCAGCATTTGTCGACGATCGCGTTTCAACGTGGAAATTTGCGGTAATACGGCTCGTCAGATTCGTGTCTATTAACAGGTTTAGTCAATCACCATAGCAATTATGTACATGCGATATAAACCCCGTGAGCGGCAAAAGCGCGCGCACGCTTGGATCTTGCCCTGGAATACGTGCAAATAGACGAAGAGCTATAGAATGACGTTTAATCAAACAGTGGCCGAAACGGACCCTGGGTACGGATGTGTCGAACGTGTCGCATCAATAGATTCTAATCCGCTTAATTATGCACATCTTTTAGATCGTTGCACCGGACGTGCCTAACCGGTTTGGTATTCATTGATTGCAATGAAATAGGCCGAGTTACGTAATGATCAAGAAGTTAGAGTAAGATTTGCTTTTCGTCGAATTTCCTTTTCCCTTGAATTGCAGTATTAGACGTGGAATTAATTTTCGCGTTAATTAATTATTCGATTTCGTCTGCGATCAGCGTCAGATGATTGAATTTAATCGTTTCTCTGCCATTTTGGTATCTTATAGTCCAAATCTTGATATCTCTATTTTATATTTAATACTTGTGAAACGCGACAAACGTAATTGTTTCGATAGTAAAAAGTCGATTGGTGAAAGGTATTAATAGACACGATGACACCCGACAAGATTTATATTGCCCATTTTTAAGAAGATTACAAAACAGATTAAAAGGAAATCGATGGATTTCAGTTCGCTTAATAATTATGGACGACGCGAAGGCGCAACAGGTGCTACGAATGATGTCAAAATTTTTAGAACACGTATTTATGCGCGTCATTTTTCGTCGACGGTGGTTAGAGCAGAGTTGCGCGCAAGGTACGCTTGGTTAGTAAAGCTGAGTATTAGACGTAACGATGTCGATCGATAGACTGCGTTGGTTGGGTCATGATTATCTACCCTTTCATATGTTGACGTAATATCGTATGGACAGTGGTATCAGTGTATGAACAGCACTATTCCGATGATGGATGTTTGAAGATATGTATAACTGTTGTCCAAGTGACTCCTGATTAAGGATCAGATTTTATTTCTTAACTAGACGCCGCACGTCTCTATAGGGAGCCTAAGTTCTTCTTCCCTTATTCGAGAAATTTCAGTATCTGAATATCTGTAACCGAATCTGTAATAGAAAAAATCCTACGAATTAAATATATATATATATATATTTATTCGCTATGATTAACATTGTATTTATAAACCAATCAGAACAGCAAATATAATATATTTTTAAATATATTATTTTGATTAAGTATAATATATATTAAATATATATTTTAATTAAAATGTATATTTATATTATATTAATATCAATTAATACTATAATATATTATAATTATTTATAAAAATGATAATATATAAAAATGATAAATGATAATTATTAATATATACATATAATATAATATATATAATATAATATAATAATATAATATAATAATATATATAATATATATACAATATAATATAATATATATAATATATATATTATATTATATTATATTATATATATTATATTATATATATATATTATATTATATATATATATATTATATATTATATATATATATATATTTGCTATGATTAACGTTGTATTTGTCAACCAACCAGAATAGAAAATCTTTTATGCTAAATAAAGACATATGGATGAAGCAATGGAACGATGAGAATCGACAAAGTTCAAGGGAAGGGAAGGAACGCGGTAATGGTATAATTTGCTCGCGTTTCGAATCTCCGCGAATAAACGCGAATAAACGCGAACGAATAAACGTATGTACTTCGCGCAATCATTCCTTGTTTAGATACGGCCAAACGCAACACACCCTAGCCGATATTCTGTGCTTATGTGTATTATGCTCGCGAATGTACAAACGCGAGCAAACGCGAGGCAGATGAATCGAAATGTGTCGCGTAACTCTTTGATCTATTACGATCGTGGTGTAGTTCATCGGCAATTCCGAGTTATTTGACGGAGCAAAAGGATGACGGAAATTGCACGAGGTTAAACGACAGCGGATGAGACCACACCGATTACACTGTTTCGCAGTCATTGCGCGACATTTTTGTCGATCGTTATGAAAAGTGGAACTGGTTCGAAGGAAATTTTGTGGATGAAATGTATTTAACTCTTCTTGGTCAGGGGGGACATAGACGACCCCGAGAAAAGTTTGAAGCTTTACCCGTACAATGTTCACGTTTGAAATACATACGCGTGTTTCACAGAATTGCAGATTCCTTTTTCTTTTTTTTTTTTTTCACAAAAAACGAGCCTCTTCTTCACATCGAAGCGAATACCTTTCTCGAACGTGCGTTATTTCTTTTCTTAAAATAACGTACGTATCTGCAAAGCGCAACGTTCTTCTAGAAAAAGATCTGATAACTAAAAGTTGGAACGTTTTTCAGCGGAAAGACAATCCCCTTGAAGGATTTTCATTTTCGCGATTTGTTTCTTAGATTCGTTAAAATTATAACTTTTGTCGGACGACTGTTGCCCCCTGTGTTTTACAATCTTTATAGATCGTTTAACGATTTTTTTATTCCGATGGGACGATCACATAACAATATAATAACTGTAGATAGCGTGATAATTCTCTTCAGAAACGTATCCAATGTATTTTATTCGAAATAACGGTGCAAGTTAAATTCGCGACACGTTCGCACAATTCGCCCATCGAAATGAGGCTTAAGAAGTAACCAAGCCTACCGCGATACTCTTAATTTATTCGTTTACCAGAACGTGGAGAGTGTAAATTCTTATTGAGACCCGAAGAACTTAGAGATTCTTTTTTGCATGCCAAGAAGAGGCTGACGCGAATTGCTTCAGGAAAGAGTCGTGTTTGAATTAGAATTCTTCCGGACTTTGGTAATTTAACGCGGCGTGCCGACTAATTCTCGAACAATGTGGTTTTACCAAGGACAAAGAAACAGATACGAGGTTTATTAAGATTTTAGAGGAAAGGCAGAAGGAATTTTTCAAAGAGAAAGTAATAATATATCGTAAGTGACGTTTCAAAGGCTACGGTCGCGAGAAACGATAAATTTAAAGTTAGCGACTGGTAAACCAAACTTCGTTCGAAAGATGATATTTAAGGCAATAAGTTGATCGAAAAGTCGAGCCAATTTTTACATTGCTACGCTCATTCGTGCGATTTGTAGAAATTGACGAACGAAATGAATTCGATGCAAACATTGAAATTTAATTGGAATTATTAAGATGGCTCGAGCAAAAAATTGTTAACGCAAGGCAAGGTGATTTTGAAATATTAGAATTATTCCTCGGTAAAATTTTCACCGTATTATATGCGTGTAATGTTACTGGTGTATTTGAATTAGTTTAAAGTCAAGCATATATTAAATGTAAATATGTGTTAACAATTCCTTCGTTTCTGTTTCAGGTATGTTACGCGTATTTTTTACGGAAATGATCGCAGTAAGCCTGGAAGTGATTTAAAGCTGTATGTATATTACGAAAAGTGAGCATGGAAAACGATTTCGGTAAAGTAACGTGGCGTTGCACGAACGTTATTCCGACTAGAACGAAAAATATATTATTGACAAAAGAAGTGCGAAAGAGAAATTGAACACCAACGAATTCCTTTCTTTCGAAACTAAAATTACTGAAAAATAATTAAAGAAATTAATCAGTTACTTTTTATATATAGTTACGCTTTATATATATATATAAATTAATAAATCGAGGAAAAATTCGTGCTTTAAGAGATGAAAAGGTATTTACAATTAGAAATTAATCGTACAAGACGTCTACGTCGAGAAACCAGAAAACACATCAAAATGAATCAAAAACTCTGTACTACCCTAAAAAGTTCGCAAAGTAACTGCATCTACCAGTCTCCGGTTACAAGTTGCCGACGTCCAGGCTCTTCTTATTCGACTCTCTGTTTTTCAGACTTTTCCCTTTCTCTCTGTCTTCGTTTCTCGCGTAATTACATCGAAATTAACCGAATTACACGGACGTTGACGCGTGCCGCGAGACAAATAGCTGGCAGAGCACCGTCCAACATTTTACCGTCGTTTTCCTAATTTTCGATGAGACGCCAGGAATTTCTGTCGGTGCGGACGCGGGCGCCGGAAAAGCGGCGAACAAAGTTTTCGACACGTTGAATCGTCCCCTTGTTCTCTGTTGGGCGTCGCGACGCGACTAACGCGGCGTCTCCAGCGTGTTTTTCGCCGCGTGCCTTGCTTCCGCCTGGCCTCGTCATTTTTCCAGACCAGGTGGAGGCGGAGGGACCTCGCAAGAACGCGTCCGAAACAAAGACGAAGTTGTTTTGCTTAATAGAAGTAGCTTCTGGATAATGGCGACGCGTCTTGATCCGTGGCCGCGCGCGTCTCGAAAAGTTTCGTCGATGTTTCTTCCCTCGCCGTGGAAATTCCCTGACGAAACGCTATCTGTGAACTCGCAGAATCTTTTTACTACGCTCTGTAGATGATAAAATTCGATCCTTCGCGCGGAGCAGTGGAGTTGGCTTGCGGTGGGATAGGAACGAGCGGATTTCTTTTTTCTTTTTTTTTTTGCAGATTGGAAGTTGATTAAATAACTAAATAGTTATTAAACAATTGGTTACTTACAACGAAGGCGAGAAATTTGCAAAAAGAAATCGACAGTTTCTGCTGCTGAGATGCTCGTATAATACTAATACAATACGGTATAATATAATGCCTTGCGATGTTTTAATATCCTTACGAAGGAAATTTGATTCAACGTGGAAGTTCTGGTTTCTGATGCTCGCATAATCTAAAAGTTAGATGCGATGTGATCATGGCGAGGTCGCGAAACTGGACGAAATTTAATATGTAAGTGATAGGTACGCGACTTTGACGCAGCTTACGGCCCGAAAGATGAATATCGAGCAACTGATTTGAATATGGAGAACAAATGAATTTACACGATACATGGTTGAATAGCCTTGAACACGACCGATCGATTTGTGATTGACTCTGAACGACCATCGTACATATTGTTCGTACGAGTACATACGCGTGCATTCGAACGATCGTCTTCGTTTGAAGGGATCTTCTTAAAAAGTCAAGTACGACAGTCTTGTTTCTTCTTTTTGAAGCGATGCATATTCCTCTCATACATCCTTTTATACGGGCGTTAAAAGTAGACGGACGAGGTTAAAAATGCCTCAATGTTCGTTTTAATAGCCATTTATACTTTCTCGTTTGTTTCGGAGAAAGAAATTTCAGTCATTGAATTTGTATACACCGAATGGTACGATAAAAAAAAGAGCATGGATATTGTTGGATACGGAGCATGGAGATTGTTATGGATATTGTAAAAAATAACGAAGAAATCACGTCCGTGTCATAAACTCGACGCTGTTCGTTGCATTTAACAGCCGCTGGCCTCGTTTAAAAATAAATTAAAATATCGTGGTCCTTCTCTTTTCTCCATTCTCTTTTTCAGCAGTATCGCGAAATTTCGCCATTCCCTGATTATGAGGCTATTTCGCGCGTCTACCTATTTTTAATTTGCCTGTTAAACGATTACGTATATACCCAGAAGCCAGAGCTTTCTCGTATTTTATTTATATCTTTCGAGTAAAACAGCCGCTGTCAGGAACGAGAATACACGAATTCCACTACTTTTTTTCAATTACGTTCGTTCGAACGTTACTTACAAAACTCCCAATCAAATCCTAAAAACTCGAAGAATATCAATTAAATTGTAAAAAGGAGAATCATTTTCCTTCGAAGAATATTCGAGTAGTTAGTGATTTTATTCGAAATTCCGACGATGCAACGATTCCAAGTCGCGATACGAGATAAAGGTACAGTCCCCCGTTATTGGGCAAACATTTTTAAGCGTTTTCAACGTTCCACCGCGAACAGAAGGTTTCGCTGACACACGTTCGCCCCCCATCAAGCGAGTTCCCGGTACCGAGGACAAAACCTCTTTTCCTTCTGATTTATACATTACGTTCGAAAAAAAGTGCTCGTCGGTGTTGGTTGTCGCGTGCGTAGCAGCGATTCGTCTGCGGCTTTCGCGAATAAACTTTTTTATCCTCGCAAACCGACGTCGCCTCGGGGCTTACTAACTTATTTAACGTCTCGTAAACCCGTACAATGTATATCAAAACTGATGTAAAAAGATTTAAAAGGATCGTTCGACGTCACTCGTTTCGAGTGAAACATATTACCTATATTCGAGGCAATTTCTCGAGCTTGTTGTTTCATTGTTACACAGCGATTGTCTCGCGAACCTACAGTGTATAGTATGTCGTTTATTCGCTATAACAACGACACGGCTCGACGTTTCTAGCTTTTCCGTTATCACGGTATTCGAGAAACGATTATATCTCGCGTTTTTCAACGGTTAAGTACTTGCAGCGAATTTCCAAAAGCTACCGCACCAACGATACTGCCTAAGTACCTGTAAAATCCATAATCTAAGATCAAAGTAGATTTCGAATCGTTTTGCAACTATCGTACAAGCGAACGGATTAACGACGAAATATTCAAAACTCCTCGCGCGCTCCGACGCTTCTATTCGACGGATCGATTTTTCTAGATGGAATGAAATTTTTCTATTGAGAAAATATATCGTAGCCGTAACTCGTGTGTCGCTGCGCCGACAAAGTACCGATCGTTCGGGCGAAAAGTCAAATACTTTGGCGCGATCGGTGAGGAGACTTTATCAATGTCTTTGTACAGGCGAGAAAAGGGATATATCGGGAGAACGTACTTTGTGCTTACGTACGATCGAACAATCGCAATTTATTTCGCCGTGCTATCTGTTCCGGCAAACGCGCGTAAGAAAGTCTTGCCGACTTTCGGGTCGCGAGATAAAACACGAAAACCGCGATGGAAGCCGCGCGACGTAAAAGAAACGTAATTACACGATGTTCGCCGCTTCTACGTATTTTCTTTTCCACTCGAGTTTATCATTTTTAGTGTCCAGTGGCGAAAGAGTTATATCTGTAATTGCGGCAAGTTTCTGCCGCACATTTATATATTCGAAACGTAAGAAAGTATTTATTGAAATAATTCCGACGCACGTGTTAACGTCTGATACGTCGCACAACTGGTATCATCGAATTTTCGTTTCTTAGTACGCTTCCATTTCAACGTATAAAAGAACTGTTAATATTAGGTTGTCCCGAAAGTTTCGTTCTTTACGTAAGGAAATTATAGATGCACAACCTTTTCTCGTCCTATATTATTTTATCGAATCATCTACGACCCGTTTTCTTCTATTTCTATTATTACGATCGTACGTGATTCGACAAAAATAATATAAAACAGAGAACGCGGTGCATCCATTGTTTCCTTACGAAACGAAAGAAACTTTTCGGACAACCTAATATTCGATGGAAATCTTTAGCCTAAAATCCAAAGCAAAAATTAACCGTACCAACAACGACTTCTTCGTATCTCTCTCAAACCAAACTTATTGACGGTTAACCTAACTTACCGACAGTTGAAAAATACACTTGCATTGAAAATGACGATTAGCGTGACGACGAGAATCAACGAATGACAATCGTATCGTTCGTATTTTTCGTATTTTTTCTTGTTACGAAACTCTATACGACGGTCGACGATGATGGATGATCCAGTTATCGAATTAACAGAAATAGACCAAAGTACGGTTCGTGAATATTGTCGATATAAGATTTGATTTAAAAATTCGACATAAAAAATGTAGTACTTGTCTTGGTGATTTTGAAAATTCGTGTTCGCTTCACGAGCGTGACTTTCGTGACCCATCGTCGGTTCGTGCATATCGTTCGACCTCGATCAAACAAACTGGCGGAGATTGGTTCTCGAGAGGATAGAGATGGCAGCCTAATAAACCTGGAATTATTCGAAACATCGTCTGTGAGTGTACTCGATCGCATCGGCTTCTCGTTTCTTAGATCGCGCGAACAATCAACATGGAAGGATTTAATTTGTTACTTCGAACAGGCAGAATCAGTTTATCGGAGATACGCGAACTATGTTTCGTGACTGGCGGAACGACAGGTACCGAAGCGCTTTCCGATATAAATCGAATGATTTTTCAAGTTTTGCAGATCGTTCAAACAATCGCCAGGCAGAATGATCGAATTGGATGGGGAATTGGCGAATTGGAAATGATCGATGTCGAGTATAGTTTGACGAGAGTGTAACTTGATATATTGAATATGCATATACAAGGTTTCGGAATGGTAGTTACGTTTCATAGAATTCGAGGAGAGATAGAAATAATAAACGGTTAAAGAAGCGCATAAACGGTTTAATGAATGCGATTATTGTGCGCTAATATCATTTTTGAGAAATACTCGTGAAGCTATAGAATGCAAAAAGTCTGATTCTAGTCGAGCCTTTGGCAATTTTCGCTAACGAAACCCTGCGGTAAGCTAATAGTGAGAGAGAATCGTACGTGAAATTATTTTCTGCTTGATATAAATTTGCATGCAATTATGTAGCTCTTGATTTCTTGGAAGTCGAAGAACACTCATGTCGCGAGGCAATAATACGGCCATAAAGCGTTCCCCATTCGTCAAGTGCATTTCCTCGAATCTAAATCGAAATCAGCTCGGTATTAAGCTTAATGTCTGCTAGGCGCGCCTTAAATTCTTTCATCGGCCGCGTTTTAATCGCTGAAATAAATTTAACGCGATGATATAAAAATTATTTCATCTTCGCCCGATTGCTACGTCGTAATTATACGTCCGTTGTGATATTGCCCGGAGAACTACTCGTCGCGCGTGTAACTTCGTTCGAAACAAATATTTTTACGAGGAAACTTTTCCCGTTGTATTTTTTATGCATCTTTTTACGCAATTCCGCGCAATTTCAATGCTTGGCAAATTAGCCATGTTCTCGAAGAAACTAAACACTCGTCTCTCGTTTTTATTTCCTTTGGTGCCGATACGTCGAACAAGAAGAGAAGCTCGAAAGAAAGAAACGTAGTATTAGGTTGTCCCGAAAGTTTCTTTCGTTTTGTAAGGAAATAATGGACGCACCACATTCTCTGTTTTATATCATTTTTGTCGAATCACGTACGATCGTAATAATAGAAATAGAGCAAAATGGATCGTACGCGATTGAGTAAAATAATATAAAACGAAAGGAAAGAAGCTTTCGGGAGAACCTAATAATTCGCCAATTGTACCTCCCTACAACTATTGGTATTGAACCATTTTCAAATTCCGTTCGGCAAAGGAAACTACTTTATAGAATTAACACGAATTACGTTATTTAAAGAAAGCGATGGAAAGAAGGAAATTCTTAAAAAAAAAAAAAAAAAAATAATACGGTAAAAGGTAAGTTTCAACTCTTAGTACAGAATGTTAGAAGGAAAGTTGAGGTTCTGGTGGAAACGATCCGGTATTCGCCAGCCGTGTCACGGCTACACCATCGAGGGTTAAAGATCCCCCATTTTGTTCCACCTGTTAGAAGTTCTTTCGCGGAAGAGATTCAAAGTCGTTAGGAATTTTTCTCTGAACAAACGAGATCCTCGCTGGATTTTCTTGGCAATACTGAAATCTCTGGTCTTTCTCGTCCGACACGGCACAGCCCAGCCCAGCCCTTCTCTCGTGATCTTTGTGCTTACAACCAGGCTGTCCTGATAAATATTTCAAAGAACCGCAAGAATTTCCTGCTCTATTTCCCTCGCTGATTTTATCTAGCCGGTAGAATGTTTCGCGCGAGACAGTTCTCCACAATCGCGATACGATTCGCTTGATTTTTTTTTTTTTTTTGCATAACCTATTTCACATTTAAAATTGTCAATGTAAACCATCGACTACCGCGAAATAATCGAACGAATAAATAAATAAGCATGGAAATGTATAGAACGCAACGTAGAGACCAAGTTGCCGTCAACGGTTGCTTACTGTCCATGTTGGCCAATGGAAAAGTGAGGTAGACAATCGTACGGGGCCGTTATTTCAGACGAGAAAATATAATCGCGACGTTACTCGTCCACGAGAGTCGCTCGTCTCTCGACGGAATACGGAGGAAAAGTCGATATCCGACGAGCGGTCGTCGGATAGCACGTTCTTGATATCGCTGCAACATGTGTACGTACACGTCCCGCGTGAAATAAGCGGAAAAGTCTGCGAAAGAAGGAAAGATAGACAGACGGAGAGATGGTGGTGTACTGAAGCAAAGGGATTGAGAAGCAGGTACGCGAGAGAGAGCGTGCAACGATAAAAGTGGAGACAGTGGCGAAAAGAAGGAGGTGAAAAAGTATTGCGGTTTATAATTCGAAACTGGACCGGAATAAGAATGGAAACTAGGTTCCAGCGTGATCACACCCTTTCATACACGGTATTATTCGAAACACCTATCAACGATATTAACGGACGATGCTTTTTATATAGTCTACGAAAAGGAAAGAGGACATTTCGATTCGACGAGTATACTCTTTCTTCACTTTCTGGTTTTACGTATGCTCGCTGATTTCTTCGAAATGGCTCGACCGATCGAGATGATTCGTCTCTCGTATCTCGTAGGTTATGCTTTCCCGTTGTTTCCCGAGTTTCTTGGATCTCTCGTTTAGCGTAAGCTTTTTTCTTCTTCTTCTTCAAAAAACCAATTTCTGTTAGTAGAAAGTGTTTTCATGTGGCGTTGTATTCGAAACGAATGCTTAGATATTTCTACGTCTATAGAGTACATCTGTCATTTGGAATCCTCTGTACGACTATAATTTCCTTTCCTTTTTTTTTCTCTTCCGTTTCGCTGTAAAAACTTCTGTAAATCTAAATATAAACTTCCTTTATCTCGATTTATTTTCTCCGCGTTTAGATGCGTTATTTTATCTCCGCAACTGGAATTCGCAGAAGCTCGACCTCTACAAAGTTGCGAGTCGAAGTTTTATCATCGCTGTCGCTGAAACTATCCTTCCACCGAAACTATCGTCTTTTGCCGTGTCTTTGCTACTCGCGCGCAAACTGATTGTTTTTTGTCAGTCAAGTCAGAAGCGTATACGTAATGTCTGCCGTTAGATTTCTTACACGTCCCTGCTTCTTTGAATATTTATGAATCGACAAACCTAACGCATGCATAAAGTCTGCGCAAGATAAATTTTCCTTCGTTAAACGTCCCTTATTCGGAAACTGCGATAAGACGAAACCTGCGTAACTCGAAGATCTAAACCCTCGAATGTTATACTGTATTTTCTATTCAGTTCGACAATCAAGGTCCTACTCTGTTTTCTGGATTATAAAACTATTTAAGCACTCAGAATAGAGCCACCCTAATCGGAACACCTATTACGGATGACTTTTTCCATTTCAAATGCATACATATTTTATTAGTGCCCATATCGTGCGTATTCTTTCGCGTATTCGATCGAATGAATCGCGAAGACAGGGATTTAGCATGAAACTGACAGCGTTCCAACTATCGAAATAAAATACGGCGCAATTAGAAAACTGGAAAGCATAAAGTAAACAATTGCGAAAGAAAGGAAAGATAAAATGAAAATACACGGCGTTGAAAAAGCCACAATTACAGAAATTGAAAAACAGAAAGACGACGTTGCAAATTATTCAAAGCGCAAAGATTCGTCTGCACTGTACTGTACTTTATTGTACTGGCAGCAGTAGAAAATCCTTAAATGTACCGATGTATTGCAACGGTTTCATGGCGATAGAGACGACGTTAACGACGAATTTACACGAGTGGAAACAAGAAACGTGAGTGGTAACGAAGAGTAGCCTTCTCGTGCCAAAGCATTCGTAACGTTCGATGGTTCGCACGTTGAAAGAATTATGTGACTCGACTATAGGTGTTTAAAGAAACCGTCAGTTGGTTCGTATTCGTCAAAGCGAATGCTCTTCCTCGTATCAGAAGAGCGATGCTTTTTTATCGAACAGTTCGTGCAATTAAAACGTTATGGACGTTGGATCGTAAATGTAGGATTTTGTAGGAGCTTCCGCATAAAGTAGACGCAGAAACGAAAGGTTGAAGAGGGTTGAGAGGCCACTTTTTCCCCACGATCGATCTGCAGCCGGTCACACGTGCAGCATGCACGCGTGGCCGGTGTAACGTTGCCTCGGTGTTATCAAATTATTCCGCGTATTATCGAACGGATGCAATAGCGCTTAAAAGCTAACAAATCGACCGAGAGACCACGCATATCCGGCTTGACGCCGACAATCACGTCGATTATCCCTGCGGAGTCTGCTATTGGTCGACCACGTTTTGCCCCTCGTTCTACTGTCTCGCTTTGATCATGCAATTAAATTTCAACGAGATATTCAATTTTAATTAATCCTGCTGTAACGGCCGTTCTCGTGGAATCCGTGTATAATTGAAGTTGAACGAGCGCTAACGCGATTCAGAAACCTTCGTCCTCTGTGTTCCTCTATTTCATATATCCCTTCTATTCGAGGTTGCAAGTCGCCAATTACCAGGGTGTGTGTATACTCGCGTGGTGTACCACTGGCCGGATATTTAGTTTCGGCCGAAGGGGTTGAGAAAATATTTTAACTGCTGCGTGATTGATAGAACGAGGCGCGTGATTTAAAGGTCACAATAGCGAAACGAATTTTATTCGTTGTCAAGTTGACTGTACGTCTTTGTAGTTACGAAATTAACACCCACACGATTGCGAGTATGGTTCCTCTAGCTGCTCGCAAGAGCTGGACAGCTCACCGAGTTCTTTGATAAATGACTCGATCGACAAATATAGGGCATACGGAATATGAATGGTATAGAGGAACGTTAAAAGTCGTAGAAGAATAAGAGAAAAATTAATCTTGTTTGTAAGACGCGATAAATTCTAAGAGGGTGTCCTATAACTTATAACTTATTATTATAATATAATATATAAGATTATAGGGATATCGATAACCCCGTTATTACTATTATTTAGTTAATTAACACCTCGATAAAATTGAACGTTGCAAGTAGTAATTATGTTAGAGAAACATATCGATTTCTGAAATTCGTCGCGGAGAAAACATCTTCCATCGTGTGAATTAACGTAAACAAATATGGTAATTTAATCGTTATCTTCGTTTAAGAAGCTAGTGACGATTCTCCAGGAAGTTTTCCAACTTTCGAATAGTCTTCAAATTCAAATTCTCAATAGGCAAATACCAGTCACTTACAACGTGACCCAGGACTTTTACGACGAGAACAGGGATATCAGAGTGGCGCGCAACATAGAATGCAAAGGGGTTAAACGATAGAGGACTCATCGTATGGAAAATCGAGGAGGATGCGACGAAAGGGATTTTCCATAGCTCGTTGGAATGCGAAATTCGAGGATAAATCGATCAGCTTGAATCGCTGTGTTTTCCTCCAACTATTCCACTTCAGATTTAGACAAATTTTCTTCTTTACATAGCCGTGGAAAGTAGCGCTCTCGTGTAACAAGAAATTGCAACCAATGATTTTATTATCTTCGCTTTAGTCGAGTTTCTTAAATGCGGCTCCGCGCGAAACCAGCCGAATCCGCAGATCGCATTCCGCAAATCCTCGGCAGGTATTGAAAAAGTGGCGATTCTTTTTGCAAACGAGATCACCGTGGCTACGAGCTGGTATAACGGATGCTTTCGTACGGTTCCCGTGACATCAGATATTCGGTGAATCGAACGAACGAATTGTAAAAATGCGATGACTCAGTGGCCGCGTGTCGCGGCGCGTACCTTATTTTTCGCGGCGTTTTCTGTCGACCTAAGCCGACCTATCGACTAGACTTCCCTTTGTAGGTTAGATCCGTTGTCCCAACGGAGTAATTTAACAAAGATGAAATGGCAAGAACGTTGGTCGCCTTCTATCCCGAATGTTGTATCGAATGTACTGTCACTTTTGATATTTCTATTCGATTCTATCTATTTTCTCGTATTTCTGGTTTACGTAGAAATCGGCATTTCAGTTATTAAACAAAGTATAAATTTGCTTGTAAAGACCGAGATATAATTAGAATAGTGGTTAGAATAAAATCGGTTAACGATTAAATAAAGTAATTGTAATTCTTCGACGATGGTATTTTTGGAAAGAAAGTTTTGATCCGCACAGTTTCCAAATTATTTCGCGCGTTCTGAGAAATCGGCGGGTGGACTGCGGCGATATGATGAAATTAACTGTTTGTTCGAAACGATATTTAGCAATTGTAATGTCAATGTTTCGCATACCAGTAATGGTATAAATCTCGTGCAACCGATTACGGCCATTGGTAACGCTGTTTGCCATTACACGCAGCCACATTAATGACGCACGAAGAATAAATGGTGACGATTATGCATCGTTGAATAACGAACCACGATCGAGATATTTGATTTCCATTAGTACGATACGATAAAAATAATCCGCTAGATTGATGTTCGTGCTTTGACACTCGATGTCATCGTTTATAATTAATCGGATCGATACTTTCTCGATACTATGCGAAGTCTTTTATCAAACAGTTGAAAAAACTCGCAAACGAAACTCGAGGAAAATCTAATTAGAATTAGAGTTTTTGCCGTCTACACCCTCGCGAGTTGTTTCTTGAGAATTTGATAAAAATACAGGATAAAAACGCTACGAGCTTTTCGAATGATCCAACAATATCCGCCTCTATCATATAATAATAAATAAAATAACAGAGAAAGGTCAACGCTTGTTTGCTCGTTCGAGCTTAGGATATTATTGGAAGATATTATTGAAATACAAATTTCTAACGAAGTTGAAAACGATCCTCGAAGAAGAATCTTCGTGGAATTACTATATTATCGAGAGATAGAGATTTCGACGAAGCTAAGAACAGGGAATCACTGTAAAAACTTTAAAGTATAAAGCAATTCCGAGAGCCGTAGGAAACTCTTCCTTAAGAAACTTTATCTGCTGTTACCTAGACGGACTGGTTTTAGTAAATGAGAGATCCGATGGAAAGTTGTTAGACATATGCCGAAAATCCTTGAAAATTATTGCTTTTAGATTGTCTTACCGCGGGCGTCGTAAATTATAAAGTTCGTTTATCTCACAACTGCGACTTGAAAAATTTCAAACAAGATATCGTTTGCTTTAGAATCCTTTCGATTTTCAAGCGACTCGTATAAATTATCCTTCAGACGGAACACCTGTCAAACGTCGCTAGAAATCGTTTTTCTTGGCTAAGTTTCGTTCGTTCCGAACCGAACGTTCTACGATTGTCAGTTGATAAAAATCGCAGCCAATAGAGTCGCGAGCTCTTAGTAACCGTGACCAAGGATTTCTGGTTCGTTAGGAGAAATCCATTCGATGTAATTGATAGTTTTGAGCCTCGTACGATGTCGATGGCTTTCGATCAAATCACCAAAGATCGACTTCCCGAGTAACGTTCTCAAGCAGACTGATAATACGCGATTCGTTTACTAATCTATAATCGAACTTAATACAAGAGGAACAACGAGGAAAGTTGTAAATTATAAAAAAAAGTTTCAAGCAACAACAGGCTTCGTTACGTGTTAAATTGTCGAATGACGATATAATCTTTGTATCTTCTGTTTTATTCGAATCAAGTTTCTCGATTGTCTCTATTATAGATGTTTCTTTGCGACGTGTGTGTGCTATTTGCATAAGACACGAAACCGTCTTGTCTCGCTAGATTTGTTAAAAATGCCTACAATTTCAGCCGTTGTGTAATTAGCGAAAGTCATCGTGAACACAATAGAAGGGTTAAACTAAATACTAGTGCTTCGTAGGCGAGCTGCGTGAATCGTTGTTTCACTTTCTACGTACGCTCCTCCAGCCACGTATGCAGGCCGCATGCACTAAGAGAAAGTGGCGTAACATCTGTAAAGCAACTATTAGCATGAGTCGCGTAGCACCGAATTTTTGAAATTTATCGAGCGAGCAATTTCAAATTCATAATTTACCAAACGTAAAAAAGTATTATTAAAAATATATCCCAAGGCTTTCAAGCGGAAGTTTTAATTCTTTCGGTAACAATGCTTATTATAATAATTACAATAATACGTAGGAAACAATTGCTGGCAACATTTTTGATCGAACTTAGGCGATTACGTTACTTCTCTGCCGTTTCCTCAAGCAAATTTATTAGTCCTTCGTGACACATACTCGTTTACCGAGCGTTTATGTTACTCTTATGCAAGTTCCGATGCCTTTTCAACGTTGATAACGAAATGTGCGAACGCTTTGGCGATCCACGATCTACAAAGTCTTAACGAGACGCACCGCGTTTCATCGTGCAAAAATTATGCTAACGTTTTAATTTTCTCTGCCAAGAATTATTCCGGGATAATGGAAATTAGCACGCGATGTGCTACCACGTAGTAAGATTACGGTTTCTGATCGGCTCAAGTGAATTAAAATGCAGCTCTTTAAGAACGATTATTACTACAATTTGGAATTTATTACTTCGTGGCGTAAGTGTTTGTCGTATGCGCATTCATTTGTATCTACAAGTATAACAACAATTCTAAATATTTTCTAATCTAAAATAAATATCGTTGCAATCCCAAAAGAATTCTTCAAAGTAATTTCAACTAAAATAAACGCCAATTCAAATGTTCCAGAATTTTTGCAAATAATTCAACTTGGAATAAATACGATTTAAGCGACAAAAAAAAATTTAATTCGAGCGAAAGGTTAAAGTATTCTTCAACTGTCCGATTGTCAACGTCTCTCGAAGTTGAAAATCCAACCTGTGGAAACATGGCGCGTAAATCAAAGACAAAAATCTTCCCTTCGAGATGATAGTTTTCTGCGTACAAGTGTATACGAGAGTGCACAGACCAGGAATGGAGTACAATTCACGAGCAATCCAGGATAGCTAATGCCTGTTGGTTTAGAAAGTCCTGTTAAAGCCTTTGATTATGTGCGAATTTATGACACGTCGGTTTCTGCTAAAAGTCAGAAGCCGCACTTAGCGAACGAACAAGCAGATTGTATAACGTTTATAACGCGAAGATTATTGTGGTAACTTACCTACGTACGCGTACATAAAGTATAACGATATGCCTATTGCCTAAATTCAATTATTTAATCAAACACTGGTTCGGTTAAGCTTCTAAAGATAGATTAGAATTTCGTCTTATAATACCGTGTTCTCGTAACATTTACGAAGAATCAACGATCAACCGTGAATCGACGATCGTGGAAATAAATCGTTGTCAACATGTTTGCAACCAATGAATAATATCTGGTATTCAAAGACTCCGAATTATTATTCGTAGGTACACGCTGTTTCCGAGTGTGAATCTTAACAACCTTTTGCATGCCGTGAAACGTAAAACGTATTCGCGTAACGCGGAGAATTTACGTGTCCGGCAATTAACGTTATTCCGGGTTGGCGGAAGATAAAATAATTGCTCGATAGTGAACGTAGGCGGCGACTGTCTAGGCGTATTTTTACTTCGGTTCGTGACAGCCGGACGAGATTAATAGCATCCGAAACACAGGCGCGATCATTAATTTCCTTGAGCTGCAAAAAGGCGGAACAAAAGTCAACGGCGCTGGCCTCTTGGCAATTAAAAGAGACCGCAGCCCACTTAACGTATCATCGTGCCGCGTGGATCTTTTTTCGAGACCCGTTTTCACCGCACGTTTTTCCTCCAGTGTTGACCAGTTACAAATAACGAAGCTACCAACGAATCGTCCCCGTGACGTGCTAATTTGCCACGAACGCCGTTTACGATCTTAATGGCGTGAATTTGTCATGGTTGATTTCGAATCGTGGCTATTTGCCAGTCTAACGACGTTCTACGTTTCTGTTTTGCGCGAAGCAAGCGTTTGCCGACGTATTCAAGCGCGTTCGCGCGGCTAGTTCTTCAAATAATAGGAATATCGTGAATTTTGAGAAGCGTAGGCAAAGTACGTTTGGAGGATAATGATACGCGTGTAACAGTGGAAATATAAAAGTGAAGCATATATATATATATATATATATAAATATCATTTTGGGATTGCAACGATATTTATTTTAGATTAGAAAATATTTAGAATGGTTGTTATACTAGTAGATACAAATTTATATATATATAATATTATATATATAATACTATATTATATAATATTATATACATATATATATATATAATATTATATATATTATATATATAATACTATATTATATAATATTATATATATATATTATATTATATTATATATATATAATATTATATTATTATATAATATATATATATATTATATATATATTATATAATAATTATATATATTATATATATAATATTATATATATAATATATATATAATAATATAATATTATAATATATATATAATATAATAATATAATAAATATTTATAATATAATATATTATATATAATATAATATTATATTATAAATATATATAATATATTTTGTATATATAAATTTTGTACAGTTTGAATTACGTGTATCGATAAACAGAAAATACGATATAAACATTTAACGAATCTTATCGAATTATAAAAGTTTTAATAAGCGAACAATGAGATGGTTGCAGCGTAGCCAGGTTAAGAACCACCGGTCTAAGAGAATTGGAGTGCTAAAAATACAGAGACTCTTTGGAAACTTTACTACCGCTTCAGTCTTACAAATCACCGATGGATCTCTTCGAAAGCTATGGACCTATTTCCAAAGTCCATAGAGTCTGAGAAATGACCAACGATGCGAATGTTATTCTTGATATTCGATCCTCCATATTCTACAACGCAATACATATTCGAAAGATTCAGGATTTACAATAAAATACTTTCTCTCAAACTTCAATACCACTTCTACCGCGCGGACCATCAACAAACTTTTCCGAACCAAATGGCCATTTTTAAACTCGATCGGACGACAAAGATTACCGCGAAACATTCACCGGTTTCGTCCATAACCCATCAGCGATACATCGAACATAACCTCAACGAAACGATCTAGAATCTATAGTCGAAGTTTTAGAGCTCGCGTCGAAGCTAGCGCCATCTACGCGACCATTAAATGGCCCGTAGGAAACGTTCCATCCATTAAAAGCGATATCCAATTGACTAGAACTCTCTTATTGTTAGCTTCTGATGGAAGTGGAAGAAATTTCTGCGGAACGTCGTGTGGAAAGAGGAGTACATCGATCCCCGATATGGACCATATCTGTCCTATTAGCTTAGGAACTCTGGCGATTCACGAAATCTGTAGGTGACATCACGACGATCCGGTGTAAAGCGAAACCGCGATAAAACGTATATTCCGACGCCATTCCCGACACCGAATGAAACCGGGGGAATTTAGTCCCCTATAACTCGTTATGGTTTCTAGATCTCGTTCGTAGTTGCCCGAGAAACTAATTTCATTCGGTTGGAGTTTATGGTTGGTAAGCTAGAACGGCTAAAGTATGGCGGATGTGTCACTATGAAAAAGATTTGCACATTGTACGCTGAGATCGGGTCGTTATTTGTTCGAAGCTTTAGTCATGCCGCTTGAACCTTGCGATCCGTGAATTTTTTGAACCGTATTAATCTTGTTCCCACTTCAATGGGTTGGAAGGCTTTTAATGAAAACTTGAAGAAAACGTTTCAAAAAATCTACTTTATTTCAATATGATAAATGTGGCGTAACGGTTATAAAAATGAAAGGAAAAGTAGTACTGGAAGAATAAGAATGAAATATCTTCATTGTAAGGAACGTATTATTCAAAATTAAGCATAAAGTATGCATCATCGGCGTGTAATATTATAAAAAGTATAGCCCGTATTATTACACCGAATTGTTTGATCAAAAGTGTGCTTAATGAAGTCCCGTCTAATAAAGATTTCATTAAAGGGAAGTTTCTAAATTACTTTTATGAAATTCGCTAACTTCCTTTGTAATACCTTAGAAAACGGCGAACTTTTATATTACAGTAGCCAACCTTTTTCTTTTTTCCTTAGAAAAAAGACGAGGATGCCGTTGCTTTTATCCTTCGTCACAGGCTTCGGCTCTTATCGATCTTTGTATATTTTCGCGTGCAATTAATTCAATCTCACGTGTAAGAATGTCTGTAGCAATGTGTATTCAATTTTCAAGTGCAACATTCTCAAGCCTTATCTAATCCAAATTTGTAAGCAGCCAATTATTTAACTTCATTTAACAAATATTTCATAAGATAAAATATTTCACAAACATTGAATAATACATAATGTAACAGAGTATATTTTTATTAAGTGGAATTTTTCGAATAAAGTACTTCCCATTCGTTACCAAGAAGCGAACATAAATTGTTACAAAAAATACTTGCTTAACACTTACTGTCTTCCTCGTATCCGACCAGCAATATGGATGTTCAATATTTCGATAGATAGCATCAGATTACGCGTAGTTATTAAATATTTGATTTTACTATTCGCTATAACTTTTATACCTTTCGTGTGTTCTACGTTTTCTACGAGTACATAGTTCAAAGAAAGGAAGATACGCGAAGAGATCTGAAGATACAGAATGAAGAAGAAGAAACGAGGAGAACAACAGAGTAAAGTACTTTATATGACGGATATGAAGTGCGGTTTGTATGACGGATTGTTAAGTTAATAATAAACTCGTTCATTTTTAAACAGGTTTCGAGGATCTTGCAATTGGTCGATCCTCCTGACTGGTGTACACTGGCATTTATCGCTAGTTTTACACGTTAGAACAGCCGGAGCGTAAAATTCCGAAGTTCGTGTAAAAGTCGTTCGGAAAAATAATTTCCTCTGGTAAAATTACGTTCCTGCTTGTTCTTACACCTGTAGGACCGTATTGCTGGAAAAGCAGAGGAAAAAAGAAATTTACAAGTTGCCCTTTGGCCAACGAGAAGCGACAAATACCTTTGCATCGAATCGACGCGGAAAGGAACGGTCTGATCGTAATGTTCAGCCGCGCATTAAAAGTTTTAGTGAGCTCGTAAAGATTGAATTTACGACGGGACAAAGTTACTCTCTCAACTTTATCGCTAGAATTTTGGTAAAGCTACCCAACCAGCAATATCTCTCTTTCCTCGTTGTACACCGTAATACACGCTTAGGCATCCGAACTTTTCCTTTGACAACTGTGTATGCCAATATTAGCTCCTCGTCAGTTAAGTTATTTGATATTTAGTACCGATGTGCAAAATGGATATTACACGAATTAAAAACGACATTAACTTTTGAATAAAGCGGAGATGAGCGTGGAAGAATTTCTGGATGAGTAAGGATCAGGAAGAGAGGCCAGTGAAGAACAGAAAAAGGGGAAAAGGGAGGGCAGGAGGAAAAGCTGAGAACGGAGATGGGAACCTGAAATTTTTTCTTTCGATTTATTTTAACTATTTAATTGTTCAATTGGAACAGCTCTGGGCACGTATTAATTAGTTGGGAACTATGGGATTCGTTGTGAACAGTTCCAAAGACATGCACAATGAGAATATATTAGAATATGACGTAGCAAAAATAATAGGTCCAAGATGTGTTTATATTTAATTGTTTAATATGTCCAAGTTCAAGCCGAGGTTTATGTTAAGCATACTTTTGATTTGAATTCTAATTTAGTGAGATTATAAGGACAGGAGATAATTTGTGAAGAACGGCATAATATGAAACGAGATATTGTAACCGCATCAATCACAAATAAATAAATAAATGAAAGCAAAAAGAGAAAAATAATTTTTGAATAGAGAAGGAAGGAGCCAGAATCAAACAGTTTCGTTTTGCTTTGAGCGCGTGCTTGTTACGTGCTTGACGACGCAAGATTGCGCGAAGCACCTTGATCCCTCGATGATTTCTTTGATCAGTTCACCTGCTAGCAACCGTGACCATTAATTACGAGTTGGACAGATGCGCTGACCATTATTCCCGGATCGTTAGACGCAAATTGAAGAGCGAGCCGATTTCGAAGCGGTTGCGCTCTTTTCGAACTTGGATCACCTTAATTGCCCCATCGTGTAAGATTACACGGAAACATACGTTCGCGCATTTGTCGCAGACGTTTCCAGTGACTTAGGTTCTTTTCACCCTCGCAATCCTTGCACTCGCCAAAATCAACGAATCCTACGTTTGAAACCTGCTTTAACGTCTTCACGATGATTCTGGATTTTCAAGAAAGTTCTCATTCTGGAAGATCTTTCAATCTGTAAATTTAGATAAAACGATTGTATCGCTAAGTTTCATTAATGATTCCACTGATGATGCGCGTACGATTATTGCACACAATTGTTCTTCTTGAATTTCTTGCATATTTAAGAGAAGTAAAAAGAAGAAAGGATGGAATTATTTTTCAGGCGTGTTTTATTTTACAGAAAGTAGCCGAGAGTAGGTTTTACTTCAATTGTGAAAGATGAATTACAAGAAGCAATTAGCGAGAACACTCGACGTCTGAAGGGAACAATGACACGTATTATGCATTGAAACGCGTATAAAACAGGAGAATAAGTATAATAGGTTTGAAAAGCTCAAGAGATATTCAAAGCTGTGTACTTCTCGCTGTATTAAAGAATCCACAATTTTACTTTACGTTTCAACCATTAATTTCGTTTCAATTTCCAATTTCGGATTATTCAATCAAAAAACACTCGTGGTACGTAAACTATAATTTATGAAGATAAAAATTACTCATAGCAATCGAGTGCGAAAAGAGCAAGACAGTAGCGAAAGAAACTATAAGGTCGATATCCTTGAACAAATATGTCTTTTAAACAGATACTAATATATTTAATTCGAACAAATTTAATCGAATCAAATAAAAAATTAAACTAAAGAGAATAATTGCCAGTGCGCTTTTTAAACTTGGGCTATCGCAACTTAATACATATTACGTCACCAATAATAGTTAATTTACTATCGCGTAATTTATAGATTCGTTAAAAAATATAATATAGATCGATTTACGATAAAAACACATATATTTACAATTCAGCCATTGTACCGTCATTGCTTCTAAAAATATTCACGCTCCAAGTTAGTTTTTTCTCAAACCGTAAGCCTGATAACGCTAAAAGCTAAACCAGAAGAGGAGAAAAAATTGTGAATAAATCGAAAACAAAAAAAGAAATTGAGTTTCATGAAAACACAGTAACAAACGCAATTCTTTCAGCGATGGTTCTGTCAGTTGATTGTGTGAAATTTCGTTCGCAGTTTTCCAAGAGGTCCCAGAAACGAGGTTGACAGTGATGGATACTGTTTCCTTTGTTCCCATGCGCTATCGCGTTTTGCAATTTAAGTACGTCGACGATTTCGCCATTTACAAGCTGCTCCGGCGATTGGTAATTACGCAATCCAATAACGATTAGCGTAGATTTGAAATCTACCATGCAAAGCACACGTTTAGTGCTATTTATCCATAATATTCGATTAAATAACCAACTTTATTTAGATTTGATTTCTGTTATAGTATACTGTTACATAAGTACAGTATTATCGTCGTTATTAACAAGAATAATTTAAATTGGATTATTTTGGATTTCGTGTATCGTTAATGACAATAATTTCGAGTATGTTTCCTTTGTATTAATCATGTAAAATTCTTTTTTCGTTAGCTGTATAAGAAAATGCTCGTTCGCGTATCGCGAAATTGAAGCAACAAACTATCTCCTAAAAAATGTTGGAAAATTCTGCCTCGCGCCACTATTATACAACGCATTTCGTCGAGAAAAGGTTTAAAAAAAAAAAGAAAAAAAAAATAGCGAGATATTCGAGAAAATTCATCGACGCGTTCGGCTGCGTTTACGAGAAGAAAACAATAGGAACTTTTAGATTAAACTTAGTTTTTGAAAATTTTTACCGAAAGGACAATCATTATCATCCTATCGTCCGCTTCATGCTCGCGGATAATGAAACTGCGAATGTACTTTATGAAATTTCGTGAAGAAATCCCTTTTCGAGGAATTAAAATATTTTATAGTTGAAGCTACGCGCAATAAGCCGGCAAAGCTCCATGGCGATTAAAACTTTTCCCATTTATTACAGCCAGGTCAAACGTAACACTAATAAAAACGACAGAACTTTTTCACACATTCGACGTAAAATGACGGATCATTCTAAATTTTATATCGCTAACCATTTGATTTGCGCGCGAAATATGTAATTAAAATTGAGTAGAAGTTAGAATTGAACGAACATTTTGCGTAGAAAATACAAAATGCTTGGATAAAGCAATTTGAAATGATTCAATTTGCTTCTCCCCGTGAAACTTCTAAGTACGAAGTTCGTTTTTGATCTCTCAATTAAGAAAAGTTTTTAATCTTTAATTAAAATTTGCCCTCTTAATCTTTCTATTTAAAATATTACTTTGGCTATAAGTGAATTTTCCAATCATTTTTACTAAAATCAGCGATATACACGAAGATGTGATCCGATATAGAAGAATTTGTTCGCGGTTTCTTTATTACGATATATTTATAGCAGGATATATGCTACACGTTTTGTGAACATCTCGTTTCATCGTCGATATTCCAAACAAACGATCTACTTAGGAAGTGGGTCGCAAAATTCTTTAATTTCTTTAATTCCTTGACCAGGGCAAATCGCGATAGTAAATCATATGTAGAATACAATAGTAGAAATTCTCGAGTAGAACGTATCAAAATATGCGTGTGTATAAAAATTAGGAAAAGAAGGCGAACAATGGGAATTTGACTTTTCAACCGACCAAAGAGACAAATTAATTTCTTCCCTGTTCGATTTCTTCTCTGAAAAGAGAAAAACGAAGGCAACAGGGGATAGTAAGCCGGTCAAAGTGCAGAGTGCAGAGCGCAGCCTCAAATCGCAGATTCCAGACGTATTAGATAGCAAACAGCCTGTCGAAAACATTGGTCAACGAACCGATGAAAAATGTTCCGCACGAAGGACGTACAAACTGAAATCCCTTTTGATTTCGCGTCCTTTCGAATCGTTTCAAGCAGTGCCGGCCCGTTCTAAGAATTACACGACGAGCTGCACGATGCGATGCTTCGAATCGGTGAACGATCAGCAGAGTTTTCGATATCCGACCACGCCAATTTTCCCACCCTCGCCAAACTGTGTCGTACGCTCGATCAACCAAACGAAAGTCATTCGATCGGCCTTTCTAGATTAACTAGCGATGGCCTGAGTACGTCGCAAGTAGATTTCAACGTTCGATATACGACATCAGTACAATCTATATATATAGATAATATAAAAGAAAGTTCCCGGTAAGCGTCTGTGTGTTTGGGCTAATTTCGAGAACAACTGCGCGGTCTTTGATGCGATTTTAAACGGCGTTTCTCCACTAAGATTTAATTAATTTATTCGTGAGTTTATTCCAAGGTAGGCCCCATTAACGACAAAGTCGCTAGCGACCATCGAAAGTACATAATTAGCGATTACATGTTTGCAAGATCGAATGACATTTTGTTTTTCTTATATATATATATATATATCGTATATATTGTATTTCGTGAAAACGAGAAGGTTTATCCGTTTAAAAAGCTTACGACCGTAATGAGGAACCGAGCACGAGCCGAAAATATTACGAGCAGGAGACAGTTTATAATCGCTGCCACAACAGGAATAGTTTTTCGGTGCGCGGCACGTCAGAAGCTCCAGATTCTTGTATCGCCAAGGTACCTTATACGATACACGCATAGCTCAATAATTACCGCGACGCTCGAACAATTTACAAAAGGAATTGTTACGTAATGGCTCTACCTAATGGTTCCATAAATCGAGCAAGGGTTTCAATTCGCGCGAACATGCAAGCAGTTGCACGTAGATTTTCGAAAGCGTGGAAAAATAATATACAAGCTATTTGAAGATTCGCAAATCTAAAAACCTGCCGACTTGAACATGCCAGAATGCAAAAGTTTCTCGAAAGCCGGAGGTTCGACGATTCCAAAATTGTTGAGTCCCGAATCTCGATACTCGATACTGAAATTTGACAAAGTGGAAATACGAAAATACGGGCGATTCGAAAATTTGGAAACTTGAAAATTCCCGCGGACGCGGAAATAATTCGGTGGATTTTCGAAGCATGCAGCCACTAGCGAACTATCACGTCGTACGATTAGCATTCAAGTCGTACGAAGCAAACCTTGGGGTATTAGATTCGATTCGAACGTACCACACGTTCGATTTAATACCATGTAGTCACGAGTTTTGCTACTTATATATAGAACGATTGAGTTTTCGTGAATCTCTGGCAATGTTGTATCGCGAGAGATTTACGAGCGTGTTGAAACGATTATTATGGAAGCGGCGTGTAATTTTCGAAATTTACAATTGAGTTTGCCGTGTGAATGACTTTTTGGACGAAAGTGAAAATACAGAGTGAAGTGAATTATTAGAGCGAAACTGTGATTGAACTTGAGTTAAAGAGCTTGTTGCCAGGTATTTGCTGGAGTTTTATTGGGCACGCGATATTACTATTTACCACTTCGCTACGCTTATAACTACTCGAAAATTACTTACGTTATGTGGAACGGCCTTTGTACGTGCACGCAACGCAACTTTGCTAAATTATTACGCGAGATCGTCTAAATTTTAATTTAACGAGCAAACAGTGTGCTCTTTCAAGCTTTTCAAACCAATTATATGCTCTTTCTTTTTTCTTTTCTTAATCCTTGATCGCTTCGTTCTCGCAAAGTGTAATTTACACGTTAACTTTTGTAAATCACGACTTACGTATTAGTTCCTGTTATATTACAACGCTACTAGCATCAAAAAAAAAAAAAAAAAAAAAAAAAAAAAAAAAAAAGAAAAAGAGCAAACTGTCAAAGTTTCTGTCAGTTTCTATAAAAAAGAGTCGATTATTCCGCATCTCATAGACAAACTACGACAAACACAGGCGAGACTTTGTCGCTCGTTGTTTTCTTTTTTCTTTTTCTTTTTTTTTTTTTAATCGCGTAAAGCGAGGTGAACACAATTACACGAAGAATTACAGGGACACGGTAACATTCTAATGCTTAAGGAATTCGTTCGTCCAGGGAAGCATGTAAAAAAAGCTGAATTAGTTCACACTTGAAATGCAGATGAGCGCGCGCCCGCTTCGAAATCGGATCCAGGTCATCTTCGTTTTAGGAATTTTAATTCTAGCATCTGGATGAACGAACGATAATAGAGGGCGCGCTTTTTATATTTTATACAAGAAACACACCTTCCGCAAAATCCACTGGATTAATTCTCTTTTCTTCGTTTAGCGTTCCAGCGAAATAACTTGTCAACTTTTTAAACGCTTCGTGCGTTTGTAAGACGACGTTAATAAGTTATTCAATGTTTCGAACGAGCTGTTTCGAATTGGAAATTAAACGCCAAATAGCGTGGATATTAAGTTTATCAATTAGCATTTTGCTATATAAACAGGATAATACGTTCAGCTTTATTCGATTTTATCGTATTTGATTTCTCGGCGACACGGAGAATCGATAATTATCGATAGATCGCGGATTTTTATGTATTTAAATGAAATTTGAAATTTGTGTGCAGAAATGTATGTATATAATACACATAGAATGTAAAGATGTATAAAATATCGAAAATAAAGTGTTCGTTATAATACTTGACTGGTGAAACAAATCTCTATTTAAATTCCATTTCCTTCCCTTTTTTTTTTTTTTCTTTTTTTTTTTTGTAACGTTCATGAAAATATAAAAATGCGTAAAAATCCATGGCCCGGTTATCGATTATTCTCGAACGTTCTACTTCATCAAACCTCCGCGTTCTAAATTGTATTTAGACAAATAATTCTTATAAATATCCACTTGTAGCGTATTCATAATCGCGCCTAACATTCGTATTACTCTAAATACAAATTTCACGATCAGCCTCGTTGTTAGAATCGTTGCTATCGTCGAAGAATCTCCTATCTTCTCCTATATTTCCAGCAATTTTCTAATTATTGTTGCCAGCTTTCGAATTTCTAATTTCTTCGTTACTGAATTCCTAATTCCTCTGCATCAACGCCGAATGTTCTCGAAAGTGGCAGTACCTTTTTTGCCTCGGCGTTGAAGATAAACGAGAAACACGGGACAAGCGACGGAAGAGGAAACGCGAGTTGCACGTTTCCCCTAATTGGCATGTTGCATTCGGTAATGAGGGAGACTAATGCATTGTTCGTTGGCCGAGTGCAACGTGTACACGGCAACGTGAGCGAATACGCGACACGATCGTCTTGTCGCCACCCTCCCTTTATCCTTTTGCCATTCTTTCTCGCCACTTTTCGACCCCTTGTCGTTACACGAATCGTGCCGCCGCCAAGTAAAATTTAAAACCGTTTCTTTCATCCTGTAATTCCCAGAGACAGGTGTTTTACCGTTCTAAAGAGTTTATTTAATGGGTTAATTATGTATTTTTTTTTTTTTTTTTTAGTGTGTCATAAGTTAATAGACTATATAGTTTAGAAACAGGCTCGAGCAAGTGTTACTTGAAATTATTATTATTATTTTATTTATTTAATTACGTTTTAGACTCGGGCAAGACTTATTTGAAAAAATAATTTTTAGATCAATATCTCGAACAACACAACGTCAATTGTTATACGATACATAATGTATTTCGATTAAGTAAATTTAGAATATCAAATTATGTTACGTTATTTCCTCTCAACAGCCTGTTACAAAAGTAATTACATATTTGTTTAAATTACTCGTGTGCAAAGCGTCACTTGGTTTTAATCAATAACAACACCAGCGCGAGAAAATTAACGTGGAATATGTAAATCGCGTACTTGTATTCTGTAGAGTAGTAAGAAATAGATTACGAAGAAAGTTGCGATTCATTAAAAATTTTCTAAAGATTCTTGTACATTCTGAGCCCCGCACGGAGAAGTTTAAGCTTCCGCGGAAAAATCTAAACTTAGGAATAGGTAATAGATCAGCTTTTAAGCCTCGATGCGTTTTAAATTCCGGCGACGAAACTTTCTGAATTATCGTACTCTTGAACTTCGCAACTATTCAAACATCCTAAGGCAGAATCCGAGAGATCTTAAACTCGCAATTCTCTCAACTTGAAATTTTCACGAACCCTCGCGCCTTTTATTTTTAACGAAAATCTCAGGTGTTATAAAATCTCGTAAAACTATCTTCAAACAATTTCGTTATTTGCAGAAATATCTTCGTAAATTGCTTCGAAATACAATTTTGTGCGTTTTAATTAATACTTCATACCTTTTTGCTTCCACGTCGTAGATGAAATATACAATCAAGAATAGTATTAACGATAAAGAAACAAACAACTGGGATAGTTACGTAATACGATTTTCTTTATATAATATTCAAGAAAGAAATATACCGGAACGTTATCAAATGCAGTGGAAAGTTAATCGATCTTTAATTCGAACGTGATTCGAAAAGATTTAAAGATAAAATGGCAAAATATAATAATATGGTTTATTTTCTCAAGAAATAAATAGAAAGATGTAAGAAAGGAAAAATGAAAAACAATTCTTCCCTGTCGGTTTGAAGAAATACGAAGAAAGCGCGATTAAACGTGACTGTATAAAGGAACGATATATTTGTTATTTACTTATTTGAGAAAACATAAGGAAGTATTTGAACGAAGGATCGCATATATTATCACGGTGATGTTAAGAGTGTTCGTTAATTTAAAAGTTTCAAAGAGACGTAAGGAGATGAAGAACGAGTGTTACGATTAAATGGAAATGTGTAATTCGAAACATTTAATACCTAGTTAAATTTCTTTCGTGCTTAATATTGCATCCTCGGCATCCCTTTTTCAAGAATGCCAGCCCATGGAAATAATTCCTCATAAAAATGAGTTCTTCATAAAAGCGAACAAAGTGGATCGCCAGATAAGATTCGCTGCAATCTTGGATAAAATTACTGCGAAAGAAACTTATAACAAATAAGGTATATACCGTTGAAATATAAATAACGTGTCCGTACCATACTTTTCAACGTTCTCCGGACTTGTACAGTGTCCTTTTTTCCTTCCTGGTCGCTGCTGAATTTATAGAAAAAGTTAGAATATTCCAGTTCAAGGAACATTCTGAAGGACCGAGTTCATCTGTTAGACGATAAAATAGCGTAAGTTCCAGGCGTAACTGTTTTCAGCTTGCTTATACCTATCCAATAACGTATTAAACAACGTGAAAATCTCGTCGCTGGATGACGTCTCGGCAAACATAATTTCAAAGCTAGTAATCGCGTACCCGTCTCAAAGAAGGGAAATACGACTAAACGAGTGAAACTTAAATCGAAATTTCTTTCACCGTCTAAACATTGTACCGAGAGATTTCGTTCGAGGATTAAAATCTTGTCGCATATTACAATTTTTCACGCGATACGTGCAAATCTTTTAAGTATAACGTTTGAATGGTAGTATCGATATCAGGCGAGAAATACGCACGGGCATCGATTCGCCACACTAGCTACGATTTCGTTCATCCTTGTTACGCTTCGACGATCGAGTCTGTTCTTACTCTAGCCTCGTCTCTCGCCTGCTTATCGTGCTCTCGCTTCGACCTATCCTCCCGTCACCCTTCACGTCCACAAATTTCTGAGGTTTCAGTCTGCCCCAGCCGACAAGTGAATTAACAGACACGTTTCCACGGGTCTGTTAGACTAACGACTGATAATTCGGTCGGTTCGACCGCTTCAAGCGGTTTAAATAAGGGTCAATTTGCCTGGACGAGACGAATTCACCACGAGAAACGTTAATTTTCCTTTTACATCGGGCGAACTATGTACGGGACGAGATAAGTGGGAGGAAATCGAGCGAGGATTCCAAACGAGGCTTCATCCGGTGTTTCACGAACTGTTTTTATGCTTTAATGCTTCCTTTCTTGATCATTTTTTCGATAGGTGTTCACGGCAACGGACACCATGGGTTTTTTCAGTGAAACCCGCAGGTTATTTCATTCGCCGATTACTTGCGGTTACTGCATAGTTTATTTATCGTTGTTTATCGTTTATTTACCGTTCGTTCGATGCTTTTCTCTCATTTTTTTCTTTTTTTGCTTCACTGCGTTACGGATCTTGCGCGTGATCGCTCGTACCTTTGTACAATTGTTGGCTATTTGCCGTGTAGTAAATTGAATAAAAAATAGACGAAAACGTAGCGAACCTGGCGAAATCTAATATAAACGACGATTTGAAGCTTCGTCTTCGATCGTTTCTTTCCAACGTCAAGGACAACAATGTTATTCCAATGAGCGGTGTTAAACGGAATAGCCTGTGCACCTGTGCGCATACAAATTTACAGGCGTGTAATTCACAATCGGGTCCAGATTCGAGTATTTGCTTGGCGTCGGCGGCCCGTGGAAAAGGATAATGAGGCAGCCAGCAAAGGGGGTAGATCGCTACCCTCTTCGAATCCGTTCGAGTCCATTTGCGAATCGTTGAGTTTCTAGCCGGTTCCGAGGCCGTATTCCCCGCTCGTTTCATCTCCTAATCGACCACCAGTTTGTCGATTAAAACGATAGAGGCAAGAGGTGAATAGTGGAACCAAGGAGAAACAGAAAAAGAGAGAACGAAGGTGGCATTTAAACGTGGTGGAAATTCACGAGAATCGCCATACTATTTCCTCGATAATATCCATAGAAGCACCGCGTAAACCAGATTGCTGTCGTTCAATTTATCGATTTATTGTCAGACAGATGCGAATTGTTGTTCGCGGCTAATATCGAGAAAGACAGAGCGGCATTAATATCACGGCCTCTGGATAACGGATTAAGAATTTTCCCGAAATTCCCAACTGCAAATTAACGCCAGGGTCGCGTCGTGAATTCAAACCGATATATTGCAAATTTTTTTATCTTTTAAACATAGGTACAGCGGATGCACGGCTCGGAAAATTGAAAGTGTCCCCAGGTGGTACGCGGAACAATTTGCGTTAGACAAACCTGGTTGACGCGATCGGCTTAGAAGTGTGACAGAGAGAGAGAGAGAGAAAGAGAGAGAGAGAGAGAGGGGGGGGCACACACAGGGCTTTGCAAATCGTTCTCTGATTCGATGCAGTACACAGTAACACCGCGCAAAAATCGTCGAGAATTTGTTCGCGTCTACGACACCGTGAGAAATTCAAACATCCGTGCATGCTACAATGCTCCACAGCGCCCTTTGATTTTCGACAGGCATGCTCTCGGCGTGTCGAGCGATTTTTACGAATCGTTGGGAAAAACGAGGAATAACGAAGGGTGGAAGAGAGGAGAGGGTAGTTGTCACGGGGACGAGCTACGATTTGATATTGCAACGCGTACCGCTTGCGTTCCGAAGATTTTTCTGATGTTCTTTATTTATCTTTGTTTTTTAATATTCTGCGAAGAATTTCATTGTACAAATTTTGGTTGAAATGGCTAAATTACCGACGATCGTAACATCCTCTTTTCCCTTGTTATTCATCGATAATAAAATGCTAATTAAATTTCTTACAATTTATCCTGTAATTTATTTTACGTATAAATTCTATAAATTAATTCTATAAATTATCGGTTAAATTAGAAGAAATTCAATGAACGTTTTAATATTAATAAATAAATCAGAAGACGAGGAAGCTGTAATCGGCTTTACTCTATAAATTACAAGATATTACAATATACTATATATATTCTATACTCTATAAATTATAAGATTAGGATAACAGTCGTATCGTAGGCGTGGAAATAACGTTTGTTATAAAATTGTCTATAGGTAAGTATACAGTTATCGCGAATTGTTGGTTTTTCCAACTTCATACGTAGAAACGAAGGGAGCTTGTAAAATGGCTCGTTAAAACGAAATTTATATGAAAAATACGACTTAAATACACCCTGTGAAGTTTCAAAATCTATTATTCCAAGATCCACTTCTGGTATTCTATACCAGACTTTTAAATTTAAATGTCCACCATAAACCGCTGCCACGATTCTTCTCTATTGCGGTTATGTTTTGGAAATTGTCTTCTTCTCGAAAGCCGCGCTCGTCTCAAAACCATTCTCTTGAAATTTTCCAAAGCAATCGCCTGTTTACGGAGCCGCCTTTCAGGATCATCGTAGCTGGTAACAACGTTCGCGATTGTTTAGATTTGCCGAGTGCCAGCTGCGTACAAAATGAGTCCGATCGTCGTGACCTGAAGGTGCAAAACAAGACAAAGTTCGGTTTGTCTAGCGAATCGAATTAGTCGCCCTTTGCTCTTCGCTCTGCTAACGTTGTTAGCCTGTTCCGTTAAAGTGTCACGTAAAAGACGATGAGAACGAAGCGGGACGAGTTCGATTCGAGCCGTTCCGTTGTCGAAGCAGAGGCCACGAATTTTGGCGATTCGAGGCCATTCGCCAAGCAAATCTCTTTGTACCATTCCACGCTTCACTGATCTTTTTAGCTCGCGAACTTTTCATAAGCGATCAGTTGACTGCGGATTTTTACGCATTCGTGCAAAAACAGTAAAACACAGAATTCGTATAATATACAAAAATGTATAAGATATTCAAAGTGTAGTACTCGTTGTAACGTTTAGCGAATGGGATACATTATCTTCTTAGATTCTTTAAACTCCATTGTTTCTATCAAATTTATTTAATTTCTCCCGATAAGCAGGTTTTTTTTTAATCTTCTTCGAAATTTTGATCGTTAACGTGGCCGATCTAATAAAAATCCATTTGGCAGTCCAAAAGAACAGCAATTTTACATTCGGTAGTCAAATTAACGAATCTCAAAACGTGCGAGGTCCTCTCGCCAAGAGTTTGCACAACTTTCTCGTAGCTGAGAACACGGAAATACCGCGTGCACGGCGAAGTGGGTCAAAAACAATTTCTCAGCCCAGCGCCATGCTTATTTTCACTCCGAAAGTAAAAAAAAAGAAAAAAAAACACACACACACACCCAAAGGGAAAGAAGGAAAAAAGAATAATGAAATTGCATCGGCCCAATTCTCATTGTAGTTCTTTCCATCTCTAAAACCTTTTGACTTAAATTCGTTAAAAAAACACACGCGCGCGCGCGCGCAATCAGACAAAAACTGGAAACCGAAAAATTAAAACGGGCACAATGAAAAGCGTCACGCGCAGCAGCGGTTGTATTTCTTTTTTTTTTTTATTCTGTTTGCCTTGCGACGAGAAATATTCGTTCATTCAATTTCCCGCAATGTTTTTGCCGATCGAATTTTTCAGATTTGGTTACTTAATTCGGTCCATTCTTCGGCTTCTAAAATTTTCGCGTCCTTACGGAAAATTGTAATATACACGGGAATGAAAAATCTCCGAAGCTTCCAGGTGAACAGTAACGTTCAGACGACGAGAGAAACTGCTTAGGCTACGTTTCTTCCAGTTCTATTCGCAAGCGTGTCGGCAGCTTGGATTTTTCATCGATTATATTCTTCGATAATATTTGGCTAATAGAACTAAAAAACAAAAACACCAGTTTTAAGTTTTAAGTTTACGAAATCGTGGAATGGAAGATCATATGTTTGTATTATAAAATGCCATAGGCGCCGTATCAGTTTTCTTCACTGTCGTTGCAGGTTCGAGTAAACTTAAGAACTCGTTCCGGCGTCAAAAACTGCGCTCGTGCTGTTTTAGAATTCGTAGCTTCGATTATCCGATATTTCCTATTCGCCGTTTCCATTACAAATAAGAACCGCACAGTCGTTAGAGCGTAGTTACGAATCGAAAATGACCCGAGATCCTACGATGCTTGTCAACCGGAGAAATGGTTCGATTTTGTCCTTGGTAATTGCGTCCATTCCTGTGGTTCACGAATGGTTAACGAACGCACTGAGCCAGCTACACCCGCTGCAACGAGATTATTTTACGGTCTGGCCATTTCCAGCCGATCCATTTGCACGCTAACGAACGCATTTTGCGTAAGGCTGTTTTACGCTTGTTCGTCGTTTCCTCTGGCCACAAATTTCGCGTCCCTGTTTCGAACACGGGGATTCCCCAGGCGCGATATCTGTCCTATCCTGCCGGTAATCGATCTCTCGTATTGTTACCAGTTTGGTTACGCGAATGTCGAGATCCACTCGGCGTTTTGCTTGACTCGTGGGATACGTCGTCGACGTAGGATTAGACAGAGTATTAGATTCGCCAGAGTAGTCAACGACTTGGATAAAATTTCGAACGACGGAACAACGTTGAAAACGATATTTCGTAATTTTGGTGATTAGTCGCGATAAATTTGGGAACCAAGTTTCCGGCTATTTTGAACGCTTGTGTTAACGTTATCGGAGGATTGTTAGAATTTCGGCGTGGAATTTACAACTGTCTTGAAATACTGAAAATCCTACCACTGCTCAGATGTTAATACAGTGGCGCGATTTTGGCAATTGGTCGTGTTAAGTCTGGAAACGAAGCTCGTACGTTTGATGTACGTACATAAACTTTGAAATTATCATATTCTCTGCTACATTTATTTAAACGTTTTACCGACTGCATTACGCTTGACGATGTTTCGCGTTAATTTAGAAAACGGTGCTACCGTTGTGGCGATAAACGAACGAAAAGTCACACAGGAAACTGAAAGCACTGATAACGTTCTTATCGGACCCTTTCGTCGATAAAAATATTGTTTGCCTCTTGTTAACTAAATTTACGGCCACTGCAGTAACGGTACCTGTGAACGTAGTAGCGTTCTCTTCTAAGCATTGAATGCGTGCGTTGTTATACACGAGTCACAGGACACGTATGGATTGTCTGTCGTTTTGCAATTTATACGATCACCGTGACATGGCAAAGAGGATGCACGAGCGTTGAAAACGAAGAACGTCCTTCTTCTCTCGTGACTGCATACGTATCGCGCGTATCGCGATTGTGTACTTACTGTTATTGACATATTTAGGTTTAACATCCGTTGCGACTTGAGAAACTCGGAACTATTCTATGTAGGTGAGTTCGCGCACGCAGCTTTCAATGAAGCGATGCGAACGTTTATTTCGGTGACCTAAGTTGCTTGATTCCTTAATTTACATCAATCGTATATTTCTTAATTTATATCAATCGTATAAATTAAATAAATAAACTTAACGAGCATGCGTAATTATATACCAAGTAATATACTGTAATAATAATAGTAATATTTTGTACGTTTAAACAGCTGTTACGCGTTTCACGATATTTCAGAGCTTGAAAAATGATTTGTTCAATTGCTTATTTCCTATTTCCATTTGGCCAATCGCATAATTTCAGTGATTCGAATCAGTCTATGATAATTCCACCGTTAATGAAGAAGTGGAAGAAAATGGCGATATTTCAGGATAAAAAGATATTGCTCTTTCGAATTAACAAGGTAGTTTCGACGTGTAATTACCTAGTTGATTCATGGATAATGCGTTGAAATTAAAACGAACAGAGACGCGGTAAAATCAGTAAAATGTATTCCCGTAAAGCAAACGGGGGTAAGCTTCGGAGCAAAGAGCGCTCCTTTTTGTTTCGACAGACTACATTGAGTTTAATGATCGTTCGTTACTACCATTTATAATCTGATGACAGCAGCGCGTTGAATTTGTATTATGATAAAAGGAACGAAAGTATTGGATGGAACGTTGTAAAACACAGAGACGCGCAAACTACAATTTATGAAAACACGAATTATACCAAGTGAAACTTTGTATTATTACATGGAATGGAATAAAAATGCTAAAACGAACACGTGCGATTTAACAATAACGTTCTGTTGGGACTTCGACAGCGATATTCTATTACAAACGCTGTAGGAATAATTATATTGTTATTCGCCATCTTTATCCCGTCGGAATTGCTTTATACGCGAAACAGTCGATCAAAATCAATTATAAAACAGTTTCCGCGCGTGTCATAGAGAGTTAGATTTAGCGAGTTCAGCTGTTCGCGTTTGTTAAGAAACTTGGGACCTCGTAAAACGAACCTAATAAATCGATCGCTTATACCGTTTCAATAGATCCGGTTACTCGTAAATCGTACGAGAGCAGCGGAGAAACAAAACGAAAGAAGGAGAAAAGAAAAAAAAAAGGAAAGAGAACTGGAGCACGAGATTGAAAGTTTAATCTAAATTCATTCGATCGTTCCTCTCGCAGTCTGAATTTCTTTCGCACAGTTTCTTCTGTGGAACTTCTTTAAACGCCGGAGCGAGTAAAAAGAAGCGTCACGAATGCGACGAAATCGCCGATTGTTCCCCCCTTTTCGACAAAATCATCGCGTAATCGCGATGCAAGCGCGCTTACGTCGACCAATTTTATAAACTGATAATTTATAACGCGCCTCGTTGCACCCACCGATGATTTATTAATTTTTCTCAGCCGTAAAATTGAAACTACACGCCCGGGTAAAACGTATCGCTCTGCCTGTTCGCTTTTGCTCGGGGGATTGTGTCGCTTGACGCAAGAAAAAGAAAAAAAAATGAACAAAAACAGGAGAAAAGATAGACAGGAAGGCAGACTATGTCGGACAACGGAGACATTTCGCTGTCAAACGTTTGGCGCAATCAGGTACGTGCAAATAAAGGGGCTACGTAAGCACAGCGAAATTTCCCACCAGCCGAGGCAAAATATCGGCCATAAACAACCAACCGATATTTTAACAAAATATTTGACGGAGAAGTGTGCCATCGGAGGAGCGCGAAACTGTGAAAATCAGCCGAATCCGATAAATTCGACGAGTACACTCGAACAGATTGGTCAGTGAACATTTATGCATTTATCCTTTTCGTTCGATCTTTTTTACTTTTCGTGTGTTTTGTGCGCGCACGCGTGTGTGTTTATAAAACCGGAACAAAGTAAGAAAATTCTATTTCTTTTTAAGACTATTAATAACGTTGTTCATTGCCCTCGATTCCTTGATTTGTTAGATCCCTACGCCCCTACGAAGTCGTTTTGGTTCGCGCGGACTTTTCTTCCGCGTCGCTATTTATTCTCGCTGTGGTTAATTCCGAACCTGTGAATCGCATTCGTTACACTGCGAATTCATATTGCGCTTTTTTAGATTTCTTTCTGTACTAGCACCTCCAGCTTCGCAGATTCGGTTCAAAAAATTTTGTCAAGTATGCGACTCGTCCGTCGTATAGACGTGCTTGCGTTCTATGTAATCGTCGTCATCGACATTTGTATTAATAAAGATGGTATATATGTATATGAAAGATACATCGAATACGCTCGAAAGGTTTAAGTTGATTTTAACCCTCCGTCGGTAATGTAGGTCGTCGTGATCCAGACGAAATTTTCATTGCTTAATTTTTTCGAAACGAAGGTCCGGCAAGTAAAAAAATCTTACACCTACAAGGCTTTAACTACTCGAACGCCGTGTATCTCGTTCAATCCGATTCTGAATATCACAGGAGTAAAACGAGCACCGTGTCTTCAGAGATCCATATTGCCATCCACGTCAATCTTTTGCTAAGTAGGCGAATTTTTATATATGCATAACTTTTTTTATCTTAAGTATCTTTTTCCAGTAATAAATGATCCGCTTAAAGATCCCGCGGATTGAAATCTCAGAGTAACTATAATTTCCTAAGGGCTGGCAAATTTCTTTATGTTTGCTCGAAGAATAATAGTACAAAGAATGGTATAAATACAAAGAGAAATAGTCTCGTGGGTCAACTTCTTTTATCATTTGTTTTTAATACAAAACCTTTAAACAAATTCTCGCGCTTTTCACAGCTTCCCATCGAGTTTTTACTTTTATTGCAAAAACGTTTGGACATTTGACTAAAGTACCATTTGTACAGTAAATCGGTGACTATATTCTTTTTTTGTGTGTTTTTGTTTTTTTTTTTTTTTTGAAATCCAAAAGGATAAGAAATCAGACCAGGTACCGAAACACTCACAATGCCGGCTGGTTTGGTGAAAAAAACATATTGCCAGCGGAGGGTGAAAATTGAAAAAAAAAAAAAAAAAAATCAAGTAAAAATGTAAAGAATACAAAAGAATATTATATCGCTGCTATGCTGATAGTTTTATTAAAAAAAAAAAAAATATAGAAACGTCGAATTATAAAATCATGAATACTAGAAAATACGGAATGTTCTATGAATTTTAAGCGTGCGCGTGTACTATATATAGTCTTCTAAACACAGAATGATATTACTGCGCGAAATAAATTCGTAGCAGAATCGACCGAGAATATTCCCTCTTGGGTTTTCAAAATGATAGAGCGAAGGAAGTTTGGAAATTGCACGGGTTTATACGACAGTAGCGCGTTACCGTTTGCGTCAGCAGCGTCGTCTCCGTTTCTCGATCAGAGAGAATCAAGAGGTTGATGGACGTTGGCTGCTAGTTTCCAAAGATCCGTATGGCTCGTAACTAACCGATCAGAACAAATGGCGAAGGATAGAACGATGAGGTATTCGTGTGTTCATCGTACGGTAGTCAGGACGCGACGACTGCAGACGGCGAAGAAAGTTGCCGTTGGAGTTTCCTCGTCCAACTATCTCTCGAATTGCCAGTTTAAACAGGGGAAATCGATATCGCGGAATCAATGTAATAGTTTCGAGGAGCTATTGTTTATTCCGGGGAAACATCCTGCCTCTTTTTATCCTCTACTCAACGACAGTTTCCCATCGATTTTTCATTCAACGTTATTCCTTTCGCGTTTATTCCGTAAATTTCCTATGGAAATTTGCCGAGTTGGAAGACGTTTATACGTGAAAATTCGTCGGATGAATTTACTATTTGTAAACCGTAAGAAACGTTTGATTACGAAAGTTGGTGAATTGTATTTCTATACACTTTTATCTCTCCATTTACCAGCAACGGTTCCGAAATTCGATTAATCGTGACGCGAAAAATCACCGTCTCTCGTAACTCAATATCGACTAGCCCGAGCGTACACGAGATTTTACTAGATATTTATTTAATAAATCCAACCGCGCTATCGCAAACTCGGACCATATCGCAAATTAACAAACCAAAATTGCCGGAACACGCGCGGACCGTGCGCACGTAAATTCAACGCAAATACGGGATCACGGTACCGCGTTAATTCATAGTCAGACGCGTCTTGGAGACAGAAAGAGCTTCAGCGTTGTCAGTGATGCCTCGTCGACGATGCCTATCGATGCCAACGACGAAATTTAATATCGCGTTGTATCGACGCTCCGATCTTATTTCCGTCGATTCTCAATGATGTATCACAATATACTTCGTATACATGATTTACTTATAATTTTGTACGCATTTCCAATAAATCCTTAGATATCGAATCGTTGGAGTATCGTCGATAAACCGTGGATTTTTACACATATTCGTACGTCTTTGTTAATGTCAGAACACGCTCTTTGCTTCGGATATGTTCGTTACGTGCATTTTTACACCATCGAATTTTCTATGAACGCATAAACATCAGCAGTCGAATTATGAATAACGCGTCAATAATATACCGTGTTAATTACATCGCTACTTAGGGCGACAATTCTATCCAGTATCGGGGCTTATTAAAAGCGAATGCTGTCCCGATACCGTTTTCGAATCGACACGATGTGCTCGCTCACTTAATTAGGTCGGCGCATTGGAGCGCACGCGTGGCGATCTGCTCGGTTTAAAATTCACGTTATTAACCCCGCAAACAGGCATCATTAATGCACGATTACACGGCATAGGGAAGGAGGGTCGGCTATTCATCGCGAAAGTTACACGGATTCCAGCGCTGATGTCGGCCCGCGAATGGCTTGTACCTTATTAATCGGTCAGCCTTTTCGATGCGATTTCGGACTATTCGCGACGAACAATGGGCCAGGCCGCGAAAATATCGACGATATCTCCGGCGAATGTGCAGGTTCTGCTTGTTGGATTCGGTAGCTGGTTATGTATGAATATTTGAAGGTACGCTAATGATATGTTGGTTGGTACAAGATTGGTAACACAGCGAAAGATTTATTTAGGGGAATTAATTATGAAGTCTGATGTAAATGAAGCAGTAATTAGAGACTATGATTTTAAATGTTGAATTGATCTAATTAGCGATATATGGATTTCGTTATTCGTAGTAACGAAGCGAGCTTCCAAGAAATTCAAGTACGTTTCCGTAACGAATAACAAATTCGAGGTACAATTCGTTGATTATAATTAGTATGTATTGACTCGCAATGGGACTTGGTTGTAAGAACTTTTAAAAACGATACAAATAATTCACTGAAATCTTTTGTTTAAATTGCAGATCATTTCCGTATCGTTTTACTCGGTTGTTATCTTCTTATTAAACGCACACACACGCGCATACACGAACACAAAGGAAGAAAAATATCATTGGTACAATACAATTAATTAATTAGAATCAATAGATACGTTCGTCTGTAATAGAGCTGGGAAAATTGAGAACAATAGTAGAAATAATTCATCATTGTTTGAACATTACTATTTAAATTGCATTCAAATTACATAAGGGAGAACGCGAGGAGAAGCTAAACAAATATTATGGCAGTTTACGATCTGAAATTTTTAATTACTCGCCTTGATAATTGCCGACTCTTGCGTCCATCTTATTATCTACGCGGCGTTATTGTTACGTTAATGCTCATTCGATGTTTCTGCACTCGTATCGTATGGCAATTAATTTGTCGGCAGGGGTTTTACGTAACCGGCGTTCTATTACGATCGTACGCGATGCAGAAATATAAATAATTAAATCGGAAGCTGATGTAATATCCCGAATGATATAATCGTATCCCTTGAACTCGAATCTGAAAATTAAGTCGCCTCACTGGATATGCAAATCTGTAAAACGTCGAACGAGATACGAACGCTTAGCTTTAATTTCTTTCGCCTCTCTCTCTATATTCCTCATTTATCGTAATATCCGTTTCCCGTGTATCGTCACACTGTTTCGCCGATTTCGATTCTCTCATTCTCGTTCTTCTCTTTCCTAATGTCTACTCTTTTCGTAATTTCACTTCTTTGTCTATTCCATTGCTTTCCTGAATTTCTTGAGATTCGTGATCGCTGTAAATGCGTATTAATCGATATCTTCTTTATGCTCTTCGAAGAAAACAGAGCGAAAGTTATGGAAGAGAAAAATTCGACGAAATCGTAGGATTTTGAATAAACAGAAGAATTTTGTTCGTACGCACAGAGAGCAAGCGGAACGTAATAATTTTCCAAGCGAAAGAAGCTTTTAACGCAGTCGGAACTCGAAGAAGTTTCAAAGTTTCCGAGTGGATCTCTACATATCCTCGAATCAGAGAAAAACTCCTCGCCGAGTATCCCGTGGTCACGATTATTTCCGGTTGCTGTGGCGATATTTCTACATTTTCAAAACTCGTATTTTATTCCATTCGCAATATTATCTTGAAAACGCTCAACAACGAAATAATACAAACTCGAGTTCTCCGCATTCGACGAATACGATAATTCGGATAAATATATTTTCTTTTTATGAAATACATATATTTCTGGCGAAATAGGATATTCTATGTGAAAATAATAAGACTCGATGTACTTTTCTAAAGAGACGCGGATGAATCATATCGCTCGGTCTAGATCCAAAAGTTTGAACCTGCACGGACATCGAATACCACGCTCACAGGGAATCGAGAGAAAAGCGCGTTAATTCCAAAATACCGGCGGAACTGGCGCCTTTTGCCGGACGAATCTTTTGTATTTGGCTTCCTTCAGTCATCTGCTCGTTCATCCGGTAAAACTATTTTCGTCGAATACCTTTGAAACCAAAGAACTTGAAAACGACTGCAGTCCACCCTGAATTCTTCTAGTTATTTCTTTCGTCTCGGAAACGAGCAGGAGTACTTGCATATTTCTCGTCCTTTTTCCCCTTCCTGACATTTCGGGACGCAGCGCGGAATAGAATTTCGAATTACAAACTCGCTTCGTTGGATAAACAAATGGGAAGTTAGCGCGTTTTAATCGAATTATCCCTTTGTTTTTGTTTTTTTTTTTTCATTTGGCGAATATAACGAAACTTTATTTTTTCATCGCACGATAAATTTTAACAACGAATATAAAAAGATTTGATATCTAACGCGTTAAATATAAACTCTGTGAAAAATTATGGTTTCAGTCTGCCATAAAAATAGATATTATTGTTTTAATCAACGAACTTGCTGAATTTCGAATTCATGGCATTTCCAGATGCATTTTATACGCGTCATTTATATTTACACACGCGGATAATTAAAAAAATGTTTTACTACGTTGTTTTATCGCGCTTCAAGTGCGCCGGACTAATCTGAAAACAGTTATACCATGCAAATACGATAAAAGATGTATCTATTGAAAATTAGACTCTGTAATTCATAGCTCGGAATATGTTCATTTAACAAACGTCATTTACATTTGTATAACAACATTAAGAAAACAAAGCACTCGTTTCGTCGCATGCCGCAAACTCTGATCTTTCCATCGCTCTGAATTTACTATAAAATAATATTCATCAGAGATTCGTGGCACGTTCATCGATTGAGATCGAGTGTCATTAAATTTCAACTGCTGCCATTTACGACCAGACGGAATTCTGCCGAGCGTCGTAATGAAATTTAATGTTTATAATTAATACGGAGAACTCATTGGGGCCCGAAACACGAACGAACGTTACGTTTGATATCAAAGCTTTGAATTTGGTATCGGCGAATCCCGTCGGGGCTGCTGATCTCTGTCAAAATAATTTTCTTCCGTGACACGGCTCTGCAAAAACCGTTTATCGTCGATGAAAATGATGAGAGAGAATCGTGGAAATGGAAGGTTAAACGTTATTGCTATCCGAAGATATTAAAATATTTATATGTTTGCCGATGGTTACAGATATTTAACCGGTTGAATATATATATATATATATATAGATATACGACCTACTGTCCAGGAATTTTATTTATACGACGGAAATAGATTGGATTGATGGATGGCACGAAAGTATTTGAAGCTTTGACAAACAATTTATTGACAAATTAACTTTTCCAACATGATATCGGGCTATCGAGGTAAGATTACAACTGAATAAAATACCTCGGTCTCTCTTATATAATACACGTATGTATGTACAACCACGCAACTTGCAACGCAAACAGAGATCCAATATCAGACTGCGCCGCAAGACTCGAAATAAACATTTTCCAAAACCCGTATAAACCTTACATTCTCGTAAATAACGAAGCGACCAGGTACTGATCGTGAATTCACCGCGGTTGAATATTCGTAATTGTAGGTATTAGGTTGTCCCGAAAGTTTCTTTCCTTTTGTAAGGGAATAATATATGCGCAACATTTTTTCGTTTTATATTATTTTATCGAATCATCTACGATCCATTTTGTTCTATTTCTATTATTACGACCATACGTGATTCGACAAAAATGATATAAAACAGAGAATACGGTGCGTCCATTACTTCCTTACAGAACGAAAGAAACTTTCCGGACAACCTAATACGTGTCGTCTGTATTGCACTGTACTCGAATCAGAGAAAAACTCTTCGCCGAACATCCCGTGCCCCCGATTATTTCCGGTTGCTGTGGCGATATTTGCATATTTTCAAAACTCGTATTTTATTCCATTCGCAGTATTATCTTGAAATATTCAACAAAGAAATAATACAATCTCGAGTTCTCCGCATTCGACGAATACGATGATTTAGATAAATATATCTTCTTTTCATGAAATACATATATTTATAGCGAAATAGGATATTCCGTGCGAGAATAATAAGATCGACCCTGTTCTATCTTTATTATTACGACCATACGTGATTCGACAAAAATGATATAAAACAGAGAATACGGTGCGTCCATTACTTCCTTACAGAACGAAAGAAACTTTCCGGACAACCTAATACGTGTCGTCTGTATTGCACTGTACTCGAATCAGAGAAAAATTCTTCGCCGAATATCCCGTGCCTCCGATTATTTCCGGTTGCTGTGGCGATATTTGCATATTTTCAAAACTCGTATTTTATTCCATTCGCAGTATTATCTTGAAATATTCAACAAAGAAATAATACAATCTCGAGTTCTCCGCATTCGACGAATACGATGATTTAGATAAATATATCTTCTTTTCGTGAAATACATATATTTATAGCGAAATAGGATATTCCGTGCGAAAATAATAAGATCGACCCTGTTCTATCTCTATTATTACGACCATACGTGATTCGACAAAAATGATATAAAACAGAAAATACGGTGCGTCCATTACTTCCTTACAAAACGAAAGAAACTTTCCGGACAACCTAATACGTGTTCGCTACGGTTGGGTGTCGCTGGCACCCCGAGCTCCGTCTACGCGAAAGACACAAATACGAATGTGAATATAAAAAGCGATATCGCGTGCAATGGCGTAGGACATTAGACAGGGAAACTGTCTGGCTTCAAACGGAAGTGTCATAAACCATGCGCATCCTACGCTTCTTATCTCGTCGGTTTCTGCTATTCCCCAGTGCGTACTTCCGATTCGTTAACCTTAATGCACCAAGTCTTTACGTCATCGTTTTTCTTCAACCTTCTTCCCTTTTGCCGTTTTTTTTTTTTTTTTTAAGCGGTATCCCCGTTTCCCAGGCTGCTTGCGGTTCGATTATTTACGAAGAAACGCGTGCCCTCGTTTAGGTAGCCGGTCGAACATCTTCTACGGCGAAGATATCGTTGGTCTTTTAAAGAAAAAGTGCGATATCGTGGGCAGATCTTCTATTTGGGAGTTATTTAACACTAAACCTACTGACGTTTCGAGTATACCTAATCTTGCCATGAGCGCTTTCAAAAAAGATACGCATCTTAATATAAAAAGAGATGTTAGCCAGTTTTTTTTTCGGAAAGTAAAGGATAAAGAAAGTTGTGAATATTAAAAAATTATTTAACACTAAACCTACTGACGTTTCGCGTATACCTAATCCTGTCATGACCGCTTCCAAAAAAGATACGCNATCTTAATATAGAAAGAGATTTTGGCTAGTTTTTTCGGAAAGTAAAAATAAAGAAAGTCGTGAATATTAAAAAATTATTTAACACTAAACCTACTGACGTTTCGCGTATACCTAATCCTGTCATGACCGCTTCCAAAAAAGATACGCATCTTAATATAGAAAGAGATTTTGGCTAGTTTTTTCGGAAAGTAAAAATAAAAAAGTCGTGAATATTAAAAAATTATTTAACACTAAACCTACTGACGTTTCGCGTATACCTAATCCTGTCATGACCGCTTCCAAAAAAGATACGCATCTTAATATAGAAAGAGATTTTGGCTAGTTTTTTCGGAAAGTAAAGGATAAAGAAAGTCGTGAATATTAAAAAATTATTTAACACTAAACCTACTGACGTTTCGCGTATACCTAATCCTGTCATGACCGCTTTAAAAAAAGATACGCATCTTAATATGGAAAGAGATTTTAGCCAGTTTTTTCGGAAAATAAAAATAAAGAAAATCGTGAATATTAAAAAATTATTTAACACTAAACCTATCGACGTTTCGCGTATACGCTTCTTACCGGCGTGTCTCGTTAAAAAATTAACTCAATTACCGTTTATTATTCTTAATGACCGGTTCAGCTTACAATCTGCGCGACTAAATATTCCATTAATGGTTCGACTAATTTAATTCTGCGGTAACATTAACGCAGTGTGTAAATGATTGCGATAAGTAGCACCATTAACCGACCGCGTGTTATCAATTATTTAAACGAGCGAGCCTCGAATAAAGCTCGGTTAAAAGTCATTGTATAATAGGGCAATTGCTTTCGTCTATTTGAAATTGAAATTCTTCCTTCCTTAACGTGGATAATGCGCTAACAGCTTCGTCTTATACGTATCGCGTTTTACAAATACAACGTGAAATTTACAAGTTACCGCGCGAAATATCACGCGGACGATTTTTCAATCGCCTGAGAAACGACGTTTATTTCCACGCTGCGCGTATATCTCTCTACAGATCGGACGATATATACGAGCAGCATCAATTCATTTCGCGACTTAAGAAATCGGACGTCCTTTCGAGCCCGCAATCAGAGAAAACGTCGAACAGGCCGATCGTCCAACAGCACAATGTAATTTCCATCGCACGAAACGAAATCCAGTGGAAATCGACGACGGACGTCGTCGAATCACGAGAGGATCCTGACTGTCCGTGTCGCGACCCGATTCGAGTTGATTACATTCGACCCTGTCCACGCAATGCACATGCACCATGCTATCTGGCGTGCATCGTGAACGTGTACGTGATCAAAGCGGACCTTTCGTCCGATCGTTTCTGCAAACGAGTTTTTCGACAGATAAATCGGTTCGACAACACGAAGGACGGGCCACCTTGAGATATTAAAAGAGACAAGATGTTGCATGGTGGAAAATTCTACGAATTGAAAGCTCTTTATTTGACGAGCGAGATGAGACGCGTGGTCGAACTTATATTAGATTGTCCCGAAAGTTTCTTTCCTTTTGTAAGGAAAAAAAATAGAGGCACAACCTCTTTTCGTTTTATATTATTTTATTCAATCGTGTACGATCATGCGTGATGCGACAAAAATAATATAAAACAGAGAATGTATAATAATAATAATAATATAAAACAGAGAATGCATAATAATAATATGAAACAGAGAAGACGAAAGAAACTTTTGGGACAGCCTAACACGTCGCTTTCTGTATTTATCGAGAACTTGAATTCTAATTCAGTTTAATCAACGTATTTAAGCCTTCGATTATTCAGGTTTGACAAATTCTATCCTAGTAATTTAAGAAACTAACGTATCCTTGATCCGTAGCTTGTTTTATAGCAGTGAATGTGAAATAGTTGATGTAAAAAAGAAAAGAAAAAAAGTTGCACATCTAGAAAATAAAATTGAGAAATTTAGGAAAGGCGAAGTAACCAAATCAAACGTCGTTCTCCTAACATCTGTCAAGATCTACTCGACTCTTGTTGCTCGTGTCTCCTGAGAATACTGTAATAATCACGCGTGGTCGCTTAAAATTTACGGTAATTTACGGTCGTATTTACGGTATTCGCCCTAACGAAGTGAAAAAGAGCCGTTGAACGAATTTGATATTTCCTAAACGACGAGAAGATCATTTTTTCTCGAAGCAAAATATAAAGTTTCAGTTTCAGAAATAAAGATCGATAGAGCGTCGACGATTTTAGCTACAATAACTCGTGGTTCGCGATATAACGCAGCAGAGTGGGTGAGACGATTTGCATCGAGCCCGGTGTATTTTGCGGAAACAATAATTTTCTATTGTTACAAACATTAAACATTTTTCTGATGTAAACATCGGTCGAATAATCGTTGCTGGCAAATATCCGCGGTATTTAATGACATCGAATAAATCGTCATTCGGTGGCCGTTCAGCCAACTATTGGCATTTCCCTCACACTGAAATTTTACGAATTACGATTATTGCGCCTGACAGGCAACCAAAAGCTTCGAATCGACGATTATATATATAATATATATATATATTAATATATATATATATATATATATATATATATATATATATATTAATTTCTTATCAATCGTTTCGTCGCTGACCATAATCTCAGATGATCGTGCAATAATAAAACATCGTACGATATATATATACGATATAATATATATATATAAGTCGATCAGGATACAAATTTTGGTATTTATAGTTGACAATTATTCGATATCATAGGATCTTCCATATTCGTTATTGACTCAGGTCAATTGATCAAGTCCAAATCCAAGTACGTATGGACAGACGGTATATCATAGTGTGTGTGTAGTTTGCATACGATATTCATGGGCACTGCCACTGTGCAATCTGTCTGCATATATGTTGCGTATGCATATGTTGCACAACTTGAACAACTGGTCATAGATCGTCTCCAGAAATCTTCCACGCGGACGGCTGTCTGTAGACAGTGTCGTTTACAGAGATGTGAAGATGGCTAAGTAGAGGATACGCTGTACTTAAATATTTTATTGTCATAACGGTAGAGGAAACCGAGGTAAAAGCGGGATCTTGAGAATAAAATGGCGCAGCTCTGAAATTAACGTTACTTGAAGAAAAATCGCAAGTGTAGTTTATTAGAGCAATTAGTTTTATTAAATCAAGACCTACATATTAGATTTCTACAAAACAGAAAGAAAATCAAGAAAATAATTTTGCTTGCAGAGTACTCATTACTGTTCCTAATATCCGTAACATTGGAATTCATCCAATTTTTAAAATTCCCAACCAATACAACCTTCGTGGGCCCACCTGAAACAAGCCATACACTGGAACCAACTTTCATTTAATCTGGATGCAGCATAAGATTTCCGATAACGAATACAAATATTTTCGTTCCTATCGTTATAAAAAGTCGGATGTGCGATTTTATGCCGTCGAGTTTTGCCTCGATGTGCAATTTTATAAATATTATAGATTATCGATGCTACCATGGCGAATACGAAAAGAACCCATTTACATATTCGTACCTTAATGCGTGACATATAGAATGATTCGTATCAAAAGTTCACGTTTACTTAGACGATATCGATAATAACAAACTTGATGATTCTTTGAAAGTTAGACCACAGCACCAGAAACAGGGGAACCGTATCAAAATCTGAGAAAATCTTCTTTACGCGCTAACCAAAAGACGACAACTGAATCTGAGAATTTGTTAAGTAATAACAGATCTCGGTTCTAGCCATATATCTGATTTTGGTCGAAACGCAACGACTGTTTTACAGCAATCAGTAACCTCCAGACTTCGTATTAAAGCAAAAAGATTCGAATTGATTGAAAAATGTTTAGTTTTTCAATTTGTAATAATGGCTATTAAAAGAAAGGATACGTGTCATTTAATTTAACCTTAAAAATCACTGCCTCTATTCGTCCCTTAAAATTCACATAATCATGTTTCCTATATACAATGCTATTAATAGAAAGTAATTACTGGTTTATGGAGAAAATACGCGGTGGGCGAAAAACAACTGAACGTAAATTAATTTAACGGCGAACGAGAGGAGAAGAGAAATAAAGTAAAACCGATATTAATTTTGAAATTGAACGTCACCTTAATCGCGCATAATAGAACGAGGAAACAGAAAATGCGGGGAATAAAAGAGTATTTTGTTAAAGAGTACGAAGTTGTTAATAATTTTTTTACGCCTACAGCCAATGAGAATAAACTGACGAGGATAAAAAGAATAAAAATTGCACCAATTACGATTCCACCTAATTGAATACTTGTTAGGCGTTAGAGTAATATTACAATGGAATATCGAAACCTTTTTTTTTTGGTAGGACTTTGTTGAATAATACAAATATTTTTAGATTAACGAATTTAAAAAAGCAAAATTTGGAGGAAAGTAAAATAGGAAACAATGTTCGATAGAAGTACGTCAAAAACTGTAATGGATCGTCGTGTTTGCAAGGAATCTTACTCTACTTGATTACTTTCCATTATAGAGTTCTTTGAATACTAAAAGTTATAGCCTTAAAAGTAAATTTTGTAAAATTGAAATAAGAATGCTTTGGAAGAACGAAAGGCTATTTTCATATTTTTCGCTACATTTCTCTACATTCTTCGTATTTATTTTTACATTTATCCACGTTTCGTAGTAAGTTGAAAGAACAGAAAGGAAATTATTTCGAAAAATAAAATCGCAACACTCGTTCCATTCCTAGGACTCGCAAATCGCGTGAAACATTTTTGGACCTCGTCCAAAAGGCCAAAATTCACCATACAGTCAAAAATGTTAAACGAAAACTTCTGATACGGATGTTCGTAAAGTGCGAGGACTACCCTAACCCTAGTAGATTTGCCGTATCTTATGTAATTTCCCATACGCCGTAATCACCACAGTCTCGATCCCCTTCAAAAGCGCATCGTTTCTCATCTATCATGATGTATTTAATCAATCACGTAAAGATCGCGTACAGACGGAATTAATAAAGGGACAGCAAGTGAGCCAGAGCCACGCAGGTAATATGCAGGTACTTTATGCACGAGAGAGTTTTGAAATTGGAGGTAGCTATTGATCCCAGACACGCCATCTCTCGCTGATAATTTCGATACCGCAGCCATCTGGGCATAGAGCCGAGTCTCCGTGCGTCTGTGTTTGTAATTCGTAACAAGTTCGAGGAATTACGGTTTCTCGATTCGCATTCAACGCCAAACGATTATTATGCATGACTCTTCCGAGGTAACAGGAAAGAACCGCGAGAGACATGTTGCACGATATCGAATCCTATCCAGAACGCAGAGAAACCCAGACCTGTGATTCATTCGCAATGTAACAATCACGTAACGCAAAATTCGTCTTAACTCGCGTTTATTCAACAGTGCCTATACAGCTTGTATTTCGTTTAATTCTATACGACGCGAAGAATTATTCAAATGTATACGGTATGAACGAATTTCTATCTTCCGAAAACTGTTTAATCTTAATATTACAATAGAATACACACGATTGGCGCGTAGCTTCACGAGAATTAAACGATTCATTTCGATGATTCACTGCTGGCGTTCTTCGTGAAAGAATGTTCATTATATATATATATATATTATATCGTGTATATATATATCGTACGATGTTTTATTATTGAACGATCATCTGAGATTATGGTCAGCGACGAAACGATTGATAAGAAATTAAGCAGTCGATTGATTTTTCCGAATACAGAACTCGTTGTTACATTATCCTGTTGAAGAGTCGTGGAAATATCAGCCGGTATTAAAATTCGATAACACGTTTCTCGTTAATGCTTCGCGCGGCACTAATCCGACCGTTCAATTTTAATGCTAAATTATTTGCATGGCCCGGCGTGAAACGACGAAGAACGAAGGTTAAATCGCGGGCCCCTTGATGGATTAATATTTGATCGCTGCTACGATAGATCTGCGCTGCTCTCTAATTGATAGCGAATAATTTGGTAATCTGACGATAACAACCAAACCGACCTCGTGTCTGTGCGCCAGACTGCATAATTAATTCCGGCGTTATCTTTCTGTTTCAGGTGAGTCTAAACCATGGAGGAAGCGAACGTGCGCTGCCTTTAACTCGGAACACGAATGTATTACTCGTGCAACCAACAGTGAAAAGTTTCCGATCAAACCTAGTAATAACAACTGAAAAATCGTGTTTTCAGGGAACAAGTGTTTGGATATCTGGAATCGTTATAATTTTTTAACAACGTCGCGTCAAATTGGTACAATAATTTTATTTTCTTTTTTTTTTCTTCTTTCTTTTTAACGATGAAAACCTCGAAGCGATAGGGTAAAATCCATTAGCAAACGACGAAAGAACGAAATAACGTGCCATCGTTTTCTAAATAGGTTTGTCATAGCAACGAGAATTTCGTATAATCTGTCAAAGAAACGCGAACCAATTTGTCGTAACACGTAAGTCGAGATACAGTATACTCGTTCGCATAAAACTACTTAATTATCATCGACAGCGTTGCACAGGCAAAAACTCCATAGTAATTTCGTTTCAGCTGCTTTTTATATTTCGAATAGAAAGCGAGGCGAAACAATTGGCGAACGTTGAAAGATGAAATGTGTTTAAAATTGTGAGATACGCGATCGAGATAATCGGATTGTCGGCTTGGAAATTAAGCGTGTGTTGGCGCACGTTAAAATAGCTCGGCAATTATGTTTTATTCATGTGCTCTCTCAGAATGCACTTTTCCACGGCGATAAAGATACTCGGTGAAAATTGATGAAATCGATCATTTACGCTTTGTATCGTGAATTGTAAATGGCAAATGTTCCTCCCGGGAGAGACATCGGCGGCATAATGAGCGAACGATCCAATGGAATTTATGTCATTTGGTGAAATTTAACGCGGTGTATGACTTTGCGTCTAATTAACTTCCATCTTGTTACCATTTGTATCTCCCATTGCCAGGATCGTTTTTACAAATTCTAGCTTTGATAATTGAATTTCTGCTCGAACAAGCTGACAAAGATATCGCGACGCCTGTAGAAACGTTTTATTCATTTTCGATCGAAATTACGGCCATGATCGTGTATAAATTCGTCAGGAAACGAGAAACAACAAGTCGGTGTCCAATTAGCATGCCACCAAAAATGATCAGCGGCTGATTTGTCGGGGAATAATGGTGACTCCCGAGCCGAACTCGCGGATTTATTATACGCCTCTAATTGCCTGACCTGGCGGACCGTGGAATCGATCCTGCCGAGCACGTGTCGCGACTCTGCCCGGAAATTTTATCGCGAATTCACGTCAATTACGCGGAAACGAAAGATGACAACTCATTATTCGACCATCACGAACAACACCCCGGCCACTCATAGATGCAGAACGAAGAAATATCGATCGATCATGGTAAAAAAAAAAAAAAAGAAAAAAGAGAAAAGAAGGAGGGGAAAGAAGTATAAAAACGAGATGGCGAATTAGAGAAAGAAGAAGAAGAAGAGCAGAAGGTAGAAAGAAGAGAGAGAGTTTTAATTAAAGCAATGGTAATTCAGCGAATTCCATCGACAACGAACGTCGGAAAAATTGGAAACGTACGGACAATTTATCAGCGAGGATTCGGTGGACGAGGAGACTGTAAATTTCGTTTCCCATCGGCGAACAATCTCGACACCGAACGTCGTTAAGTAACTTAAGCGTGCATCTCGAAATTTTTTCAGCCTAAATGCCGTATAAATCTTACATTTACACGAGACACGACTATTACGATTGCAAGAAAAAATAAAATGGATATAAAAGTACTTTAGCAATCGATTAAAAGGCGATGGATCTAGAACTTGAACTCTGTACACAGTTTTCACCGAGCTTCCTATATTTATGCGAGCAAGGCTCTGTAATCGAATAAAATAGTTCGTAAGAAGAACACGACTATACTTCAAATAACGGAACACACGGTATACACGTACAATATCTTCGAGCAACTGATCCAGATGCAACTCGGAGTCGCTCGTTTTAAAACTCTTACGAACGCTTTCGTTCGTTGGTTCGATCCTCTCGAACGTCGGACGAGAACCGACGTAACAAGGAAGAAGCTTCTTCCTGGTTCGAGGATCGCGTGGATCCTGGCCAGGATCGGTCCATCGTGCCCCGCGAACGAGCTACTCTAACGTCCAATGGTCCAACAGGCTTTGCCAAAACGCGAGTTCCGAGACCTGTTCCGCTGTTCCGGTGCAAGCTTCCACGGAAGGAAGAAGAAAGAAAGTTCGCCGTTGTAATCCGGATTATTGGACGAAGGAACGCGCCAGCCAAACCGTAGGCGTAAGAGCCTTTCTAGATAGGTATCGCAGTTACCCTCGGTTCTCGTCGACTTAACTTCGTTATCTGGAGGATAGGCAAAAGCGCAGAAGAAAATTTTTTCGTCCCTCTTATTTCTTTCGCTCTTTTTCTTCTTTTCTTTACTTTTTTTTTTTTTTTTTTTAACTATTCCATTCGGAATGATTCGAACAAAGTTGAATCACGTGGTTATCGATCGGGAGGTGTAACGTATAAGTCGAGTGGGCGATGTAATTTGACCGATGAGATTTGAACTTCTTTAGTGAAACGTAGAGGACATTAATTCTCTTTTATGTCTGAATGTTTCTTGGAATGCAGAGAGGAGGGAAAATCGTTGACGGTAGAAATATATCGTTTCCGATCATCTTGGGGGAACGCATTATTTTAACTTTTAATTCTGAAATGTATAATTGTACCTTTCTCAACGTGGAACGTTATAACTTTAGCTGCAATAATCGACGGGGCACTGCTTTTAATTAGCGAGTTAATAAATTACCTCGAATCAATATGAACCTGTTATTTTATTTGGCATAAAACGTCTTTTCAATTTTCGAATAAAGCTGAGGTTCTTTAAATTATTCCTTCGCTTGAAAGCAATAATGGTCACTATATATAGATAGTGTAACACATATTACTTGTAGTTTCTTGTTTGTTGTATTAGTTTCTCAAATCCAATCAGTCTGAAGTAACTCTTTTCTCTGTTATTAAGTGTTCGATCGAAGTTAGTTTACTTGAACTTAAACGATTCCAATCAATGCAATTTTACACGAAGACGATTCCTAAATTGCGAATAATACGAATAATATCATAAATGTAGGCATTTGCTGTATTCCATCGAATCCAATGACCAACGAAATAAATAAATAAATAACATTATAATATTAAATAATAAATCAACGAATTTGACCATGAACAAATATAATTAAATATGATAACATCACAATCAATTATTACGGTTCTGTTTTATTGAATATAATAAATATATTACAGTAAACGCATTAAGCAAATAATTGTTTCAGTCGATGCGGTAAGATATGCATTTTATAGTTAAAAAAAAAAAAAAAAATGGACTGAAACGCAAAGTACTATATGCAAATTTTCCATTGAAACCTCGAGTGTTACGCTTTATAATGAATTAAAAATTGCTATAGATACAAATAAATTAAGTACTTTCGTACAAAACGTTCCACGAAACGTTGTACACCTTTTATGAAGTTACATGCTACATTATACGGTTACTACTATCGGAATAATCGAATTATTGAAACAGAAATTAGAATTCGCCGAAGAAGGTGAACCATTTTTCATATTTTTTTGATAGCGTATGAAATATTTGAATTTCACGAATTAATGCCATTAACGAGTGCATTCTTTGTCTGCGAAATCTGCTTATATAGAAATACCATCGTTGTCAATAATATCACCTTCTAGAATGCTTTACATAACGCACACGATATGGACGTAAAAGATTTCTATGTCAAGTTTTTAACAGGTAGTCGCTTAAAACGTGCACCCAGCTAGGCGAAATATAAAGCATTACCTGGGAACTTTTTATTAATTAGATACAAGGGTAGGTAATAGAGGGGCAGGCGTGAAATCGAGGAAGACTGCTGCTGGTGGATAAACGGCTTCGAAAGATACCAACTGCAATTGACGAGATCGGGAAACAAGAAAAGGGAAAACGCGAAGAGGAAAGTGGTACGACGTGTGGCTCGTGTTATTGGTTCCACTTGAACTCGTTTACGAGAGCGAAAGTAATGAGATAATTAGCTTACGAGCATGCACAAAAGGGGCGGAATGTGTGTATGTGTATTTCGAAGAGAGTTACAAAGTAGTAACGTTGATATTGTAATACACAAATTATTATAGTTTGGAAAATAAGTCTCGATCGACATTTTTGTATATACACTTTTTTAGAATCGACCCTATAGATATCTTCTATACATACGTTTTGAAACATTCTGCCGTACACATAAATGATTAATTAAAACGATATAGCGAAGCTAAACATGTGTGTACAATTATATCTGAATAAGGATCAACGTTCAGCTACGTTACTTTCGTACGTATTTTGTATTTAATAATATATAATAATATAACAAATAATAATTAATAATATAACAAAATAAGTATTTTGTATACTGAAGGTATGTTTGTAATAATTATTGGAGAATATCGTAGAAAAGCGAGAACAATTGCAAATTCCTTAAATATCTCAATCTTGTGTGGTGGCAACGAATATTTTGCGAACAAGAATTTTTTGTGATTTTAGTAGTTATTTATCACATTATTATATATTATATATCTTATATTTTATATATAATTGTATCGTTACTATTGTATTGGTTATTATAATACCGTCGTAATAGTTTTCTTCTTCTATAAGAGAAACTCGAGTAGTGATTACGTGTATAAATATCGTCGTGTTTCAACGTGTCTAAAAGGGATAGCCAAGCCGGAATCGGCAGGAAACCAAAGGATTATAGTTGGTCACATCGATAGAGATTTCTCCGTGATTCAAGGTTGCAAAGTTATTGCACGTTGGTGATATATGTCTCTGATGGATTTATATCAGCACGAATCCATTGATGGATTCGAACCACTGATAAAACATTTGTAGGCCACTAACGTTCAGTTTTTATCGGCGAACGAATACTGAAAGGTCGTAAATACCGACGAAACTAAAAAAGATAAAAAAAATTGAAAACGTGAAAAAGATAAAAAATTGGGAATATTCTTTTTGCAACTTGTAGCAACGAGTTGTCACATCCGTTGCACTGTCTACAAGTGGTCATATGCATACTATACGTCATCTCTGTCATATATCGCTATCAGCAGATCGTTGACTTCCGAGCGGAAAGACGTTATTAATCCAAAAAAACGAAAACTGACTTGCTTCGCCATATATCGAAACTTAATGGAGTTCCCGATGCTCTCTTCCTGCTCTTTTAACCGCTACTTTCCTTTCGGCGTTAAATCATATTCGAAAATCACATTTATCAACGTGCCACTCGGTATATAGGGGTGTTTTGCGGTTTGGCCGATTCGTAGATTCCATGCCATCTGGCACTGTTACACCGACGCCGTCTGACAAACGAACCACCAACGGCTATTCTTCTTCGTTAATTTTCCCCATCGTATCGAGAAAAAGTTCGTTATTATACGCGTGTGTCTCTGCTGAGCTTTTCTTTTCTTTTTTTTTCTTTCTTTTTTAATTTACGTTCACTTACAATTAAATATTCTATTATTCTGCTTTACGACCGAATGTTCTGTTAATTTGCATAGCGGTACCGTAAAATTAATTATTCGGTTATTTCAGAAAGACCTTTTCGCCTATCTGAAATCGATGCATCGTGAAATAGTAGCATCGATCAAATTCGTTGAAACGATTCTTAAGTATACGTGACGATAATTGTACCATCTGATAATATTAGAGACTGTCATTTTCACAATCAATTAGTCTCTTTTAAATAGTTACTATCTGTAGCGCACAAAATTCAGAGGATCAATTTGGAAGGGAACTGGATGATCGAGAATGTATCAAAAGGGGAACCACAACGCGATCGAACGTCATCTTGCAGCGTTGCTTTATCAATCAGCGCCAAGTTCCGTTCGGCTATGTGCACGAGGGAGGTGTTCCCGAACTCCGAATTACCTCTCGCGACAATTTCTCACGTCTTGTCGACAAGACGCAAGGAAACGATCGACAGCCGGTAGTTCACGCTATTTGCCACGGTTACGGAAACGCAATGCTTTGGATGGTTGGCGCCGTTTAATTGGAACTCCGATACGTCCCTACATATAACGGAACCATGAAGCGGAAACGACCCGGTGATTGCTCGTGTCTTCTTCTTTTTTCCTTTTACCGTACGTTGTATGCCTCTCAAATCACACATTTTCCTTCCGAACTCACGAAAAAGGTATCTTTTAGTTAAAGTTTGATTTCACTGTTCAGTTCGATTTCATTCTGATCGTTGACGCCACGAATTTTAAACCCGCACGAGTCCAGTTTTTGTCATTGGACGAATTATTGGTGTAACTAATATATATATATATATATATATATATATATATATATATATTAGTATATAGTATATAGTATTAGTATATAGTATATATACTATATATATAGTATATTAGTATATAGTATTAGTATATATATATATATATATATATTAGAGCCTGGCAGGGCCTCGCGAGATTATAAAGCAACCAAGTTGCTAAGCTTTTCAAAGAACTGAACAGCTGAACTCTTTAAATATCTGAAAATGTAGCTTTCGGACTTGCAGTGTTGTTCAACTGACTCGTTCAAGTACTACAATGCTAATTTAAAAACGACCCATGCAATTTCCATAGTAATTCGTTTAATCATACTTAATTCATTTCTTAGGTGGTCCAAGAGGAAAGCTTCTAATTACACCGTCCAATCTGTTTCTCCATGGAACCCATGCATTTGCAACAGAAACAATTCTCCTTTCATTATCACGTCCCACTATCATCGTTCGTACGTTCTAATTCAACGTAGCAAAAACTTGCTCGACTACGTGACAGCGGCTCAGATACGTATCCTGCAGCTAATTTAAGGGCAGCTACTGATTACCACGGGATGACGTGACATTATTTAAGTTTCGGTTAATCGAGCCGTCAGCTCCTCCAGCTAGTCCGCGATCTATTATGGTGGTTGATCGTTTCGACTGTGAATATCAACCCCTTTGGCCATACACCGCGTTTATTAGCTTTGCTTTCTAAGTGACATACGTTCGCGGTGCTTGTTTTTCTTGGGCCAGGTCATCCTGAGAGCCTTGTTCCGTCCATTTAACCCGATAACACCTTTTCTAGCTAATTGCCAACTGAGCAAACACGAGTCTCTGCTCGCATTAAGTTTAAACGCGAACGTTTGTGTTTGTGAATTAGCCTGGAATTGCGTAAAATCGAACGGTCGATGGGAACCTGTTGGCACGCGTGTTGATTGTTAATTTCGTGTGAAAGAATTACAGCGGTAGATAAAAGTATTTGTACAGGTGGTTTTCGAAAAAATATAAAAAGAGAAATATTTTCTATGCCATTAATACGTTCCACTCGTGTATATTTATTACTGTAACGGTCTGTGTACAATATACAGTCACATGTATTTGGATATATATATAGGAAAAAGAAGAGGAGAGCATAATAGAAGAATTTTATTTCTCTTCCTATTTTTACTTTTCGATACTTTTATCTCTGATTAATGAAGGAGGATAAGCTGTTTCTGGAGCGTTGTATCTGTTTTAAGAGAAAGCGAATCTCTGAACAAATAAGTTATGATTTAATAGACAACCGCTGCTTCTAGAGAAGCTTAATGAATGTATGAATAAAATAGAACCGCCAGTAACGAGAATTGAATGAGAAAAATAGACTAAGAACTACTTTTGTAGAAGCCGTGAGAGATTTAATTTCGTATCTTTATTTCCATTCACCTTTTTACAATAAAACTTTTTAAGCATTTGGTAAAAATATAAATATATAAAGAATAGCTATATAGTATATACACTGGCTTGTGGACGTAATTAAATATTTCTGAATATATTACGTGTGTTACGTAAAACATTTTCTTATTGATAAAATTCTATATTTTATATGGTAAATATTACTTTTCCTAGTCGCCATATACAATATCATTTATCTTTAATTTTAATATAAGAGAGAGAGAGAGAGAGAGAGAAAGAGTAAAATAACACGCAAACAACGAATATCCACATATTTCCAAGTATTAAAATATTCAGCCAACCATTCAAAAAAACGAGGCATTGAAACGTTCGTCATTCTACTCTCCGACATACCATATTCAAACAATCCACTCTGACGTACCATGAGACTCTCATAAAAAAAGCACCACTTCTTTCTAGCTCCCCTAGCGATAACCCCAACTTGCCAGCACTCGCGGTTCCAGAGTCCGGAATTCCGTTCCCGACTCTTCCAATCCCCGCACGCACATTTCCCATAATATTCGTCCAGGGTGCACTCTTACGAAAAAGTAATTCTGTTAAAGTTCAAAAGAAAGAGACGCCATTCATCAAGCGAACGCCGAGCTGGGAGAATGTGCCTCCCTCTTTCGACAGGTTCTTTTCTGCAGAAAAACACGACGAAAGAAGCTACATATATATGTATGTAACAATGAGATCAGGTTCAGTACGTATTTGTACATTCGAATCAAACCTATTTGAGAAATTTGTAAACCCGTGAACGTTCGAATTATAGAATTTTGGAACGAAGGAATTTTCGGTTACAACTTCATCTTCATCTTCATCATCTTTTGATTCTTTTTCCGAATTGAATGAATTTCCGAATTATACGGTAGTTTAAGAAGGATCTAAATTGACAGAAAAGTTTCTAACCTCAACGCAAGTACATGGTAGTGTATTATGTGCTGAAAATACCGACTGGGATTAGCGACCACCAGTCAATGTAGGTGACACACGACAAATATGTAGTAATTTTTTATACGTACATACATATATGTATTAACACTCCGTGGTGTTAATGAGTGTTGCTTTCCTGTATTTGCCTAATCAGTTTTTTCTTGCGGCCACGCGCTCAACGTCATGTATCGAATAGATTATAAATTATAATCTCAGTGTCCTAGACACACGGCGATCTCGAGAAACGAAAAATCTTCAGAATACGTGTCACTAAGTACAAGTTGCAATTGTTTAAAATCGGGAAGTTGCACGTTACATCGCAAAAATGAATACACCGGGATTGAAGTTCGAAGTGTTTTACAAAGAGAACTATGATGATACCTGGAGTGTTTAAATGCGTGTTATTCTAATAAAAAACGACGTATAGTATAATGTGAGCGGCACTATTTCCATGCCGGAGACTGTGCAGAGCGATGTGGCATCGATCGAAGCAGCAGCAAGACCGAGAACGAGTCGAGGGCACTGTTGGACATTGTGCTGACTATTAGTCGATCGAAATCAAGCAAATAAAGACTGCGACAGATACCACGCTGAAATTAAAGAACATATCAATCAAAGGGACGAACGTAAAAAGCTGTGCTCCTGATTCATTTGCTGTCACTGAATATGCAAGATGGCGATGACGCGCGCGAATAGTCTTGACGTTTCTTCGACGCGGTGGATAAGTTAGCGGAATTGGATCGTTAGCGATCGAAATCAATCAAGATCTGTTGGTAGTCATGCCGTTGCGCATACTACCGGACAGTTTCGAAAGCTTCCGCTGCACACGATGAGCTGCCATCTCTCGAGACACTGCGAATTAAAATTGCGCGGGAATCGGGACGGAACCGAAACGCGGGACGAAATGCGACGATAGCGGGAAAATCGAGACGCAGAAACGCGCGTTATCGCAAGGGTCGTCGTAAAAGGAGCGGATCAAGTGCAAATAAAGCCGATAACCCGAAAATTGGTTCTACTATGAAGTATCCCAAGTGCGGTACTTTCGGACATTGTGCGAGAAACTTCCAACGAGTGCGAAGACAGAAGTGTTGTGCTTATCGCGACACGAGAGAATGGCCTTTATTATGTTCAGGGACAAAACGTTGAGTGCGATGGTATTTCCGCGGTAGTGATGACGATTCTGGGCAAACTCGTGCATTCTGCCAACGCGTGTTCCTTCGTTCGGGAAAAGGCGATATTGTACGACACTCATCGATGATTCCGCCGGCTGGTGCGAGGTTAGGTTCATCGCCGACAACAAACAGGTAATAAGAATATGTCATACAAAGTAAAATGTCTTACTGTCGTGTTTTTCAATACGCAATTTAGATTCCTAGTTTTATGATTCCATACGAAACGTATTGAATGCTGCTTTTAATCGTTATTTTGTCAGTTTGTATACTTCGGTACAATTCGCATATTGTTAATACAAACGAAAAATGTCCGAATTCATATCTACATAGCTGATCAACGTTCGAACTTACTTGCGACGTGCTCGAGCCCATTACTAAGATAACGAAACGGGCTCAGTTCGATTTCTTTCTAACATGCCGAAATTATGGAGACACGAGAAAGACGTTGTAGTCAACGGCTATGCAAAGTAGAAACTTTTAGTGGCTGAGCGAGGTAGAAAGCAAAAACTTTTTAGCCGATCCTTGAGCAAACTGCCCGAGGCTTCCTATGTCTCGCTTTTCCTTCGATTTGCAACTTCATTACCCGCCACGACGACCTTCGCTGGTTCGCCTCCTGTGGAAAAGCTTGTCGGTTATCGTACGATTTTTCGATTAAACTTGCCGTATATATCTTTGTCAGGTTGCCGCGATAAGGATGCCTGTCGATAATTTAAATAACCACTAGTGTCTTTTCGAGCGGATACGCTTCGAAAAGAAGCTTCTTGATGAAGCGGATACAACACCGATGCTATGGCGTCGAATTTACCGACGGAGTTGGATTAATCGTTACCCTTGTGTGGTGGGGTGCTTGTACGTAGGTTAGTGGAATTTGAAGCGTGCTGGTGGCCAGTTTATCGTAGCTTGAGATTCATTAAATGCGTGGGGTTGAGATAGAGGCAGATTATGTTACAATCTTCTTATTTGACGATGTAAAGATTCGTTAAAGGAAGACAGATAGGAGAAATGTTTTATTAATTTGAGTTAGGATAAATTTGCAAGAAAGTGTTTCTTTTATACATTTATTTTCTCTTATTCTTACAAATACATTTCCTACGTATAAAAATACTGTGTAATACATCGCACATTGATTTCCTTCGCTTTTTATATTTCTCTCGAAGCAGCAAGAAATTTGATTTAAAAATTAACGGTCCGATATTAGCGGTTCTAATCTGAATATTTCCATCTAAATCAATCGGCATAATTGTTGTATCGAGCGCAGGTTTCAACTGGACTTCGGTGATCCCATAGATTTCGATAACGCTTCGAATCTATTTGAAATCTGACTGAAGTTTATTGGAGATATAGTCAACAGTATTGTGTTTCATACTTCGTTGTTGTGCACGGTGTGCACGTTCTCCGGTACAGTTATATGTCGCCGCTTCGAAGCTGTAGGAACAGGAATTACGTACCTTTCTATACTTTTCAATTTCTGGAGATTTTGAAAATCTAACAATCCCCTTTGCCGTCACCTATTTCTAGAAAAATCTAAGAAATTCTTCAGTTCAGTACTCTAATAATAAGTAGAAAATCGTTTTAGATAATAATATCAATTTACATCGAGTACGTTTAAAAGGATTCCGTATCGAACCTAACATTTCAGTCGTGATTGATTTTCTTTAGTATCCGATTAAAAAGAAAATTTATTCGAACGTTTCATTATTCGAGAGAAATTTGGGGATTCTAGAAATCGAGAATTGTAGTTTCATTATCTGATAAAAAATGCTATAAACTCTTTTCGATCATAAATATACCCGATATAAATAACTGTATTTGGATCTCGATACGAACATTCTGTTTCGCGTTTCGCGCAACGACAAAAAATTTTTTCCAGATATTATACGAACAACGTTTCCTTCGAGACTAAAAGGTTTCGTATTCCCTCGAAAGGTATTCCTATCGGTAGCTCGAGGAATTCCAGTTATATTATTTCCGGATATGGATTATCGAGATAGCCTCATTTCCTTCGCTTGTTACATTCGTTCCACATGCGACGACTTCTACTCAATAAATACAGCGTCGCCAATCGCCTTTCTCATGAGGGATTATCTCGATCTCTATTATTTGCCGGACGCAAAAACCCATTCATTATCCGTGGTTTTCTACGAATTCAGCGATTTCTGTTCTTGGGATCGCGACCAATCATTCATTGTTCCTCAAAAAATGCAGGCAATAAATGACTTGTTGCAACCGGTCTCCGCGTTTTATTACGGCCAGTCTTTGTTCAATCATGAACAGACGTTGCTATATAGTCGATTCGATGAAAGAATTATCGCGACGAATGCAAGAAAAAAATTTGTCAGCTGAGTTATTTGGTCTTGTGGAGGATAATTCTTATGAAAACGTCACGCGATTAACCGCGGTGAAAGTTTCACGAACACGCGGCTATATGAAAACTATCGAATAAGCTGCGAAACGTTAGATACGTATACCGATTGTAATGCATTCTGATAGAAAGTAGATTACACCGGCGGCTGTCTTAAATCTCGCGGTTGCTGCGAGTGAATGTTGCATGATAATCTCGCTAGAAGGAATATCAAATTAGCTTTTAGCAAGCAAAGTGCAAACGATGAAACTTAATAGTTAGGTATCCTGTTAGGTGGAAAATTTGTTCTCTGTAATCGAGTTGTACAGAATGACGTATAACACACGGTCGATATCTCAAAGCCTAGTTCGATACGTAAACGCGATACATAATCTTCGCACGAATATGCCGTAATCCATTTGGAAATTTTGAAAGTCCAACGAATTAAAGATCCGAAATCTCCAAAATCTCAGTTGCAAAGATCCAGCGATCCGAAGTTCAACGATTCCAAGAACTCAGAATTCCGAAAATTCTGAAATTCGAAAATTCGAATATTCGGCAAACCAAAGATGCGAAAATTCTAAAAATTCTGAAGTTCGATGAAGTTCGGCTCGTTCTGTGGGTCTCGGTCTCTCGAACGAAATGTATTCCACCGAAATCGATGCATCTGTATCTAACTCGAGCGGGTTGACGTATAACAAGCAAGGAATCATTGCCTTCGAGATGGAAGCCAAGAAGCGGTATTTTCGCTGATCCTATTCCTTGTGCACTTTCGGATATCGTGACATTGCCGCATACAGGGTGTCGCGTGAAATGCTTGCCGAAGGGAAAATAGCTGGAAGGCACTTGGAAACGTCGAAAGAAATTTGCCTCGAATGTTTTTACTTGAACGTGTTTGATGTTTGCTTGGAATTCGTATCTTATTCCTTTAGAGGCTTTTTGTTTTCGTTTCTCAGCGAGGTTATGTCTTTCTTTCTTTTCTTTTTCTTTTCTTTTTTTTTTTATCGAGAAATTTGAATATCCCCGAAACACGCTCGTACTTTACATTTTTACCAGATATATAAAACATTCTTTTCTGAGATGTTAAAACATTTCGCTAACGACTTACGGCTTTAGGGTGTCTATATTGCTTTCTTGAATAGGTTAGGATTTTGAGAAATGAATAATAGAATCGAATTAAAATGCGTAAAGTTCCTTTTTTTTTCTTTTTTTTTTTAGATATGAAACATATACAAATATACAAGTTGCCTTATATTCTTGTTTAGTACTGTAAAACCCTGAAAGAACGACAGATATCTCTGGTAATCCAGCAAAATGAATTAAGCTTTGGTAAAGCTGACGTCAATTTTACAGCGAACAGTTTCACGAAATCAACAAAGGCAAAATCCAAATGCACAGCGAATTTGTACGAGGTTCAAAGTCATAAATAAAAATCTCAGCGCAATCGATCTTATCGCCAATCGAGCCTTCTGACATGCCTGAAATTAATCGTATGTATTTAGTATTCGATATTCTCTTTTATGGTCCAGACGAAATATATTCCGCGGGCTCGTAATTCTTTATGAACGCGTCGATACTGTTGGTCGGATGAGCAACGAGCAGTTTAATTTATTCGATACGAGACGGAAATTAATTTTAAACAATGAAGCGACCGACCGATAATGCTTCCCGTGCCGCATGCCAAATAAATGTCCTTTCGTTAAAAGACAAATTAACGTTCTGCGTTCATACTTCTGAATTCTCGTTCCATTAAAGATTAGCTATTTACGTACCAATACTCTATAACAATACCATAACGTTTCTGTTCTGGTCTTAACGCCGTACCGTTTAATTGGAACTTTTGAAAATTTCCCACTTGTCAAGTTAGTTTGCGAGATTACGTTACCGAATGATTTATGTTACCAAATATCTCTTTTCGTTTAATTGGAACTTTTGAAAATTTTCCACTTGTCAAGTTAGTTTGCGACATTATGTTGCCGAATGATTTATGTTACCAAATATCTCTTTTCGAAGGAAAACCATTTTTGTATATTATTACTTATTTGTCGATCAAAGACTACTACGCGATTGGTGTTCCGATAGCGTTAGAAATAATTTATAAAGAGAAAGATTCTCAACATCTTCCATTAGTATAATATGGTATTATTAAAAGCACTTGATTCGAGCCAGTGAAATGAACTGCGATTGATCAGACGTGCTTTAGGGAATGCTGCAATCTGTTAATTGGCGCTATTAACAGGTCGAAATACACCATATAGTAGAGGCATTAAGAATTAAATGGCTCTTGTAATGCAAGATTCACGGACCATTTTGTATTCGATTCGTTGAGTGGCGATACTAATTGGATTTTAAAAAATTGAATAAAGCATCTGATAGAATAAATCTGTTCAGCGTTTGGAATTAAACGAAACTTATAATACGAGCGATTATCTGTTCGATTTATCGTACTTCGAGAGGGTAATTACTATTTTGGCAGATAATTGTTACGTTTATCGAAAAATTCCAATAATCTATCGATGGTTATATATAGTCGAGTTTATCTAATTTAGCCAAATTTAGATAAATAAGAAATTTCATTGAATTGTACACAATTTTATCGAATATACGAATTCCTTTCGTTGTAAAATAATTCTTGCGTAATTGTTTTAATAATTCGCCAATGATAATTTATATATCGACGCGCCAAATTCAACATCGAAAGCAACGAAATCTCATTTGTATCGACTTAATATCAAAAATAGACCAATTTTAGAGGAATTTGAAACCCTTCAGCAGTTCCTCTCGTATATGTTGCACGATGATCCAGATATTTCCTCTAAGGGTCAAGATACAGAATGCGATACCGTGGCAAAGGAATCTAATTAAAGGAAACCGGTCTGTTAATCAATTACGGTCGTCCTTGTATACGCCAGTCTTGAAGATAAGATTAATGTCGATCAATCGATCGTGCATTGGAGTATATCAATGCTCGCTCGTTATGATCCCTCGTTTGAGCGTGACGTACAGCCAGGTAAATGTATACAAGAAGAGAGGAGAGGGTTTAGGGAGATTGTAGAATCAGATCTACATATAGACAGCTTCTGAATTGATCAAAGGCGAACTATCAAATGTATGTAAATATGTGTATCTTATTTGCTGTCTAATATAATCCCTTTAATCGACTGATTGAAATATTGTATAAAAATATATGGGCCAATAACAGATCAAAAACATCGTTTACTTTCAATCGCAAATTATTCTCACTTTGCATCTATATCTAACAGCTAATTAAAACACGAAAGTTTCATAATAAAAGCAAATCATTTTTCTTTCGAACAAAGAAATGTTCTGCTCCTATTGCTTTGGGTATTGATTTAGGCCCATAATCTCATAGTACGAGCAATAACATCGTTCGAGAACGTAATTCCTTAATTTCAACGAGCTTTTGAAGAAATACTGGACATTTATATACGATTCCTTAAAGAGTCGTTTTCGAGTTAAAGTAAATTGTTCTTTTCACTGTCGTAATTGCTACATTAAAAGCTAAGTGTCTAATTGGCATTATGTTCTCGCGAAGAATCCCTGGGAAAATTGTTTCTACCTTTGCTGCTAGGAACAGGAAAAGAATAAACCTTCGCATCGTGAAAAGTTTAACAGGCGATATATTAGTTACAATTACCTTTGCTCGCTCTGAAAAACCGCCGGTGTCTTTGTTCCTACATTTTTAAAAATCCATCGAAATTCTTCGTGACCTGTGTAACTATATTAGCGATATAATTGAGAGAGCCGCGTCCCGATATTTTGATCGTCCTTTGAAACGACTTTTATTCAAACGATTGAGATTTGCTAATTACGATACGGTTCATTGATAATTTTATTCTATTTTAAGTTTCACAAAATATTAATAGATATAAATATAAATGTTGGTTTTAGATAGATTTGGAAACTCTAGAGTTACAAACTATATTGAAATTGAAAAACGACACTGAAATACGTAACAAATGAGACGCAAGTTATAAAAATCATCGTACCCTATAAATTGTTGCAAATGGCGCAGTTTCAGGTTAAGCATCGCGACGCCGTACTCTCATTTCGCGGTAATTTCGATTTTAACGACCACATAACGGAAATTTGTTGCACAGCTTAAGAAGCTTTAGCTTTCCTTACACGCCTCTTCGACTATTTTAAGAGGCTATTCCACCTTGTATTTCATTCTTGTCAGATCTAGTTTGGGATACGCTTCGTTTCAAAGTGTGCGAATAGTCGGAGAATACATTTTTCGCAAAAGAACAATGGCAACAATGGTCCAATTCATTCATAAACGGAACGGCAGAAGACGTGAGACTCTCTCATGACACTGTTTCGTCATACCTTTCGTAATGTTTCTTAGCTGTCTATGTGTAACACCACTAAAACGCAACTCGTTTTACATTCTGTTGTTCAGCACTATCGTCGTTCGAAGGACCTTTAATCAATTTTTAATTACTGTGACAATTATATATTATGGACGTATCTCGTATTAATATTCGATCGATAAAAATTCCGAATCATCGCAGTATTTAATAATTTTGATCTCTCTGTTCTTTATGCCACGTATATCTATTTTATTCTGCGTGTTCTATTTACTCAAGTTTTCCATTGATCCAACAATGAACGTTTTGCTCTACGTTCTTACCAAAAGAAACGTCGAATAATGAAATTCTAGTAATTTCATTTTCAAGATTTTCTTCTGGTTGGTTGTTTTACTAATAAACAAATTCACCCTGTACCTTCGACTCGCTTCCTTTCATCGCGTCGCTCCGATTACACAGTCTTTTGAATTCTACATTCGTTATCAGTAAAACACGATGCAAAAGGGGGTATTGCCCTTTCATTATCGACTCGTTAAAGCAGCTGCTTTTAAAGTCCATGGAAAATTAAGTCTTTTAATGTGAACTGCAAGTAAGTACGTTCTGTTCAGTTTCTATCAGTAACTAACCGCTCCTATGTACGTATAAAAAAATTCTTTCGTGTATTGGGAACTTTTTATCAAACGTTCCCTCGTCATGAACATCTACTTCTAGAGTAAAATAATTTTCATAGTTTAGCAAGAAGTTGACGTCAGATAGTTTATAGATTTGATAGATTTTCTGTTTTGAAGGGGTTTATTTTATTCTTATCGGACCGCGAATATTTCTCTAACTATAAAAACGATTATCATTTACCCGTTGCTGATAGCGTTTCAAATATCGAAACATCGTAAACGAAGTGACAAATGAAAATTAAACGAGTAAATTATTAAATTTCGTAAATTTGCTGCTGTAGGGAAGACATACATAATACACTAAAATTAATTAAATTTATTCTGATGTTATTTCATTTCAAGCAAAATTGGCAATTTCATTAAGAACATACATATTTATGATGCAATTAATTGATCAAAATTTACAATACAACGTTACTTGTACGCTATATGAAGAGCGAAAGGATTAAAATGGATTAGAAAGTACGTAATTAGGGTGAAAGATGAAAAAGAATACACGGCAAGGTATTTAAATGCTACCGTAAAATTTACTTTTCACGAGCCTTAAGTAGCCAAAGGTTTCATTAAAAAGTAAAGTTCGTTTCTTCGCCTTTGCAAAGTGAACCTCTTTACCTCGGCGTAGTCAACGTCTTCTCTTTTACGTTGTCAACCTTCTTACCTTTGCATAATCAACCCCTTCGTTCTTACGCAGTCGAGCTTTTCATCTTCGCACAGTCAGCTGTTTACTGGCTTCTCGTGAGTCGTGCTTCCCACTAATATGATAATTGAGACAACAGACGGAAATAAATTTCGAAACATTCTTAATTTGCAACGTGCATCGTCTATAAGCGCTCGAATCGATTGGGAATAGATTAAGATACATTGGAAATTATTTGCGCTCTATGCATTTCTGCACCTCCAGATTTTTCATTTTCTATATATACATACATATATATATATATAAATCCAATTTATACAGTATAGGAAAATAAGTTACAAATCGTTATGTATCGATCACCAAGCAAGCTTAAGTATCTATATACGTTCTATCCAGTTAACCTCTGTCCACGATCGTACAAACTGGTACTGCCATTCGTTAGTCGGCAGTCTCGTCCGCTTATTAAGCTTTCGAGTCATCCTCGTGCAGATAAGCCTCGAACTTTGGCCCCGACGTATGTAAGGGGGTGTGTCGTTAAAATTATATGTCCGCGAACGAACGCTCCACTGACTGGCAGTTAATTTACGAGAGGAGAGCCAGGGCACGTCGTTTCGGGCTTATCATTCCGCCGACGAACCCTCTATAGAGCTTCGCGTGACGATCGAAACTACATAGTTCTGTCCTGATCCACTTTAAAGCTGTTCGTAACCCAAAAGCACTCTCTCTCTCTCTCTCTCTCTCTCTCTCTCTTTCTCTTCTTCGTTCGCTTTGATTCCTTTTACTATTTTCCTTATTCTCTCTATCGAGTCATTTTGCGAATCTTATTCCGTAAATGGCAGTCGAGGATCATTCGAAACGATAAAAAAAATACACGAAAGCATTGGAAAATGCAGTTGGCTAAATCCATCGTGTAATAAAAGAAGTTTTACCATTCTGTTTTTAAATAATTGATACGAAATAAGAGGTACGTACGTACGGTGCGAAGATGGAAGAAGGTCTCCTGACCTTTCAGGATGCGGCATTGATCGATATTGGTCGAGAGTGTAACATATACGAACGAAAGAATGTAACGAGAAATGTAACGAGATTTCTTTCCATGTACGTGTTGTACATATGAATGTTTAATACGTATATATGAAAATATTTTTTTTATAACACGATGCATGATTCGTCGCACTGTATTTTTCAATACTTTTGTGTATCGTTGTCAGTCTGAACGATCCTCGATTTCCATTTATTATTACACGTATACGTGTACATATATTTTTTATCAATAATTCATTGAATCATTCCAGTTATGTGTGAAATGTATCGACCAAGTGGCCACATGCAACCGCTTTATAGGCGTGTGCCCTGCCAATAGTATTTTTTATAGTCTGAACAGCGTTTTCTACGTGTGTCCTCTCTTATTTCCTTGATTCGCAGATACACGCGTATGCTCGTTTGTAAATATGCGCGTAAACGTGTCATCAACCGGTTTGTGAAAATGTAGACGAAGCTCGGTTTGTGATATTTTCGTATTACGTATAATGTACATCTCAAATGATTTTTATTATTATAGGTTGCGTTTATTACGGTCGACATTTATTAAATTGACAGTTACGTAACTGACGTATCGTAGCATATCGCGTATTAACCGTAATCAATGTTCGCTATATCAATGTCAGCTAACTTCAACTTCTCTATCGCGCTGTAATAGTTCTCGCGATATTTGTGTTTTTAATATTGATCTCGCGATTCGCGCTTTCGAAACCTATCCGTGCATTTCGTGAATATTTACAGACACGAAGAACTATGTCTGCAAGATGATTCAAATTTCGTACTCCAAGTTTAATAATCGATGGGTTTTTTCAAGTTCTCGATAGTAACTAGCTTATCGATACATTCCCTCGATGTTGATACAAAGAACCCGCGATTAGATATAGCTGCAATTTCAAACAACGAAAAGAGAAACAACACGCTATCAATTCAGCGCGCGCGTTATTTATCTCGAAGCTTTCTCAAAGATACAACTTATTCGAAAAATTTGAATAAGCTCAGCTCTGACATAAGTTACACCAGTGGAAACATCGCGGCGATGTAAAATTGAGCTCCAAAATGTGTTATCACTATCATAATAACCATATTTACGATTTTTTCGATTTTCTGCATTTCCCTCGGGTTGCGCTCTATTTCTATGCAAATTTATTTAATCCTACGATCTCGCGTTTGAATTTTTCTCTTCTCTCTCTCTCTCTCTCTCTCTCTTTCATCCTTTTTTTTTGTTAAATGTCGGGCGTATTCAGCTTATCCGTTCGAGCGTCGTAGGAAATCCTATCATACAGCAGCTTAACCGTCAAATTGCTTAATAAGAAGCCAATTACGCGGACGATAGTAGATTCACGGTGTGCCTCTGTGCCACAGGGTGGATTTTATCGCGATACCGCGTGAGCATCGCATTTTTAATCGGACGTCCGCAATAAAGCAGCTAGAAACGACTTGAACCCTAGGCTAAGCGAAAATCCAAAAGTATTTAACGTTATTTGCACGTAAAGATATATCAGACAAAGAATTGTCAAAATCATTTCGTCGAGGCTATCCTTATCGTTAGCATCGTCTGAAAGTTTCTTTTTCTTTTTCAAGAACATGAACATTTGAAAATATACGACGAGAATATTCCTTATTCTCGTTAGTTTAAACTTTAAGATTTTATTTCGATATATCGTCTGTGTCATAAATTGCTGTTTATGCGTTTTTTCGTACGTCCTATTCGATAGCGCCAGACGTGTCGCGATTATAAAAGAATTACATCGCCAAAGTACCAGAGAGAACTAAATCGTCGAGTTATCGATAATTTCCTACTTGAAACTTGTTTTCCGAAGCAATTCCATTCTTCTGGCTATTTTATTCTTCCAACAATTTGCATGAGTTTGTTCCTTTATATATAACGCGCCATTCGTTTCGAAATAATTTATTTTATCGATTGTGGAATTTTTCTTTCGCCGGTAGATTGTTCGTTTACAGCAAAAACCTATTTCATTGGATCTGAGTAAGAAACATTTTCCGTCGGAATACTTGCTATTCGTTGCATGAAATGTTTCACCTAATTCCATCTGTTAATTTCTTAAGTAAAACGGCGTGTACACATTTTTATTTGTAATCATAAGCATTTCGCCCGTTATATACAGCGCCTGTCTCGGTTATACCGGCGAAGAGAGGCGTGCATTTACATTCGTAGAAAGTTTTTAATTAACTTTAGCTGCTCTGGCCTATTTCAGGGCTTTTCAAGTTAAACCACCGGCGGATAATTGGAAGTAACTCAATTAACGAATAATCGCGAAGGTTAAGTAGCAACGGACGTCACATTGAAACGTAAACTAAAAGCAGAAGTCATGTTACATTTGGCCATATTACTTAGGAAAGTCTCCTCGAGTTGGGAAAAATTCACTCGGCGATATTTCGCGTTCTAAACGGTGGTTATCGTTGGAGGATGCGCGATCTAGATAACGAAAGTTTCACGGAATTTCTTGGAAATTCCAATCAACATCGCCGTTTCTTCGCGAATCCCTTCTTCGCGACGTTTTGTCGCGATTAAGAAGAAAATAAGCGTGTAGATACAACGCGTATCGATTTCCTATACGGCACAGCGAGCTGGCAGGGCCGATTAAATTATAAAACTGCGAGTGTTAAATTCTCGACGGAACGCAGGAAATTAATTCTACAACGAGTGAAGAGATGGTCGCGCCCTCCTGGGGAAGCATTGTTCTGCAATAACTTGTAATAATTTTCTGCCACCACGGGGCTTCCGATATTATTATCCACTGGTTCCGTTAATGGTGTACTTTGTACATCCTAAATGTACACGATAGTAGACATACATCGTACAATTTTTTCCGCTTTGTTACGATATTTTGGCGCTTTAAGCTACGCGCGTGTCGTTAACACGTAACATAGTTTATTCATCTTCGAACGAAAATATCTTCCAAAGTACACGATCCGTCGACTATAGTCGACATACATCGTACAATTTTTTGCTCTTTGTTACGATATTTTGGCGCTTTAAGCTACGCGCGGGCCGTTAAAACGTAACGTAGTTTATTCATCTTTGAACGAAAATATCTTCCAAAGTACACGATCCGTCGACTATAGTCGACATACATCGTACAATTTTTTGCGCTTTGTTACGATATTTTGGCGCTTTAAGCTACGCGCGTGTCGTTAACACGTAACGTAGTTTATTCATCTTCGAACGAAAATATCTTCCAAAGGACAGATCTTTCGTAATGTATCGGTACAAACGCGGTCGATGCATTCTCCGAACAATTTTTGCAACGTTCTTTGAAACGCGTTATACGTTGGTGTAAAAACGCAACACAAGCGTACGACACTTTTCTACACATGTTCGCGATTATTGGTTCGCGTCGTCTTTGATAGGATATTTTCGAGTATCCGTGTTACGAGCTGATTTTTATATAGCTACTTGGTCGGTAGCTTCTTGTTTGAACTGGTTTCAATTGAGAGAAGTAATTTCGTGTTTCGTTTCACGCGGCAGAATGAAAAGAGCGGTCCTTCCGAGAGGTTATTTTTGTCACTGAAAGAACACGGGTTTGCTGTTCTATTTAGCCAGCGAAATGGGAAACTGCCAGCAAATTTCGGTCATTATCCGGAAACACACAGTGATACAGGATAAATGGCAACAAATACATTCGTCGTTTTAATCGTATTTTGAAATGCAACGTTTTCTATTCGTATTACTAATTAAACATCGAAAAGGATCTTAACGACGATAACATTAGTCTGAGCTTACTTTTAATATGTTTTATAAGGGATTATTTCGTGCTTGTGTCGTATCGCGGAGAACCATATGAAACGATCGTCACGCGTATTTCGCAATGGCAACAGCACGCAACGAACACCAAAATCAATAACGCACGGCAGGCAGAGCCCGTGAATCCTCTCGAATCGTCGCTTTAAGCTCCAAAGATAGAAATCTAAAATGTAAAAGATATCGCGCTGCTTTATTCCACCCTCGAGAGCAATCTCCGAGGTTCTATGCTCGTAAAAAGGAGCAACAAAAAGAACGAAACACACACAAAAAAAAAAAGAAAAAAAAGAAAGGATACTGTCGCGGAATAAAATACTAGCATCGCGAGGAACGCTGCAGGTATTGCGCGAAACTTTCTCGCAGGGCCTTGTCCGACGATCTATCCACGAACAAAATACACGAAAGATCGGCCGAGATATTTATATACGACCACCCGTTGTATTTATCTGCTCGTCGATAGAAATTTATTCCAAGACACGTATACCGCGGTGAATTATCAAATCTCTCGTGTTTCCAAGTATCGCGAGTTTGCTTTCAACGATTGTCAAAAGCGTTTCGTAGCATCGGAGCGATCAATTCGTCTTCGTGTTTGCGAAATACTTAATCCAAAGGACAATGGAACTTGTGCAAAGCGACATCTTCGTTGCTCTTATAGACGCCATTGCATGGCGTATTCGTTCGATCCAGCTCAAGTCTTAATCAATGTCCAACGTTTTATTTTCGTTGACTAACGACAAGTTAGTAAACTCGATTCGGTTCTTCCTTGCGAATAAAATATCGTCGCTTAACAATGTAGATTTAGACACTTGGTTTCGCGTCAAAGTCAAAGTCACGTAACCGAGGCGGTCGCGATTCTACGTTCATCGATCGACGAACGAAGTCTCCTCGTGACAAGATCGACGACAAGCTATCAAACGTTCCGTTCAGATATTGTAGACTTGGCAATAAAACGCCAGGCAATAACGTTCCTCGCTCGGTGGAACACACAAATCGTCAGGTAACAGCGTCTTCGCATTTCGTAGCTGTAGGAAAGGAAGAAGAAGGGAGGAGAGACGTGGCCTCTTGAGAACAGGTACGGAAGTCCAGGCACGAAGTGCACTTCCGTGTAGGACGTTCGTTGATGACGAGCACGAAAAAGAGAGGACGGTGTAGGTGGAACGGTGTGGCGAGGTTTCGAGGGTAATCACGGGTCAGGTGTCACGGTGCGACGATATTCGGAAATAAGGGAGCAGAGTGTTTCCTAAGGAGCCGTTAGAGCGAAGATGGCTGCCAGAACGTGTTTCTCGAGAGCGTCTTCGGATCTCGTGCAATTATTAAGCGAATTATGAGCTTATTGTCTGCACCTTGTTTCGTTCCACTTTCATATTACTCTTTCTGAAATAGTCTATCGCGACACTCGGCTTTCACCGACCTTTCAACTTGCCAGGTTTACCAGCACTTGCCGATTGTTTGGCACGTTTGGTGATTTCGATAAAGAAATAAGTACAACGAGTAAAATTCATATTCAGAGTATGTTGAATTGTTGAAATGAATTAAGGACGAACGTGTACGAATGGACGTAATATATATGAAAAATAAAGAAATATATCATTTTGAATTAAATATATAGAATATAAATCGGTGTCTTTCGTTTCTTCTTTCGCTGATTTTATCGTGTTGTGGTAATTATATGCGAGACAGGGCACGCTTCATAGATCTCATCCATTGAGTCCTACGGCGCTCTTCGAAATGATCAGCACCTTCGCCGATATATTTACCAATTAACTTCCTCTCCCGCGACCTTGTAAACCTAAAAACGAAAATAAAGAAGCAAACGGAGAGGAAAGCGAAAAGTTTCGGCTACTACAGTTTCGACGCGATGCGACGTGCAGAAACAGACAACTGGCTCAGCCAGATAAGAAGAATAACTTCGTGAGTGGGTAGGCAAACACTTCGCGCCGAAATGAAATCGAGCGGCTGGTGTTCGCGGAAGAATTGAATTTAAACCAAACGAATTCAACGTTTGGATTCAATTCCATCGAGTCGAAGCTAAACGGAACACTATAGCGTTGCCTCTTTTAATTTCATTCGCTTTTAATCGTCGAAATTCGCGCCGTTCCGTCCTATGATTCAACGCGTAGGATTATTCCAATCAACCGAGCCTCGACGTTTTAACGTCGAATCTCGAACTTTGCAGAAATTCGCGCTATCAACTTAGAAGAACTCTATTTTAATCTGTTTTCTAATCGACCTACGTAGAACCAAACGTTCTTGAAACTTTGCAGTTCTTGAAACGAAGGCTGAAATAGTTGGTCGAATCGTTGAAAATGATTGCGGATAATCGAAATAAGTCGGAGTTCTTCTATAAGAATATCGTTTAAGGCCTATAAAAGTAAAAGAGGGAAAAGGAGAAAGTTCGGTGAAAATTTCTAGAAGATCGTGGCGACAATTTATGAAGACGCGAGAGAACTTCGAGACAGTTAAACGGCACCGCATTCGCGGAACTTAAGCGCGGATTTTCGGAAGCATGCGACGGAAATTTGCATATCTTGAGCCTTTGGATGAGAACGATAGCGAAATAGCGCGTTACGTGTGCAAATAAGACGATAAGCCGACTTGTCTCCACGCATTCGCCAAGATTTCGCTGTGTTGCTTGCTCTTCTTCCATTCTGAATGACGCATCCGCCATTTGCTTAGTTTTACGCGTGGATTTTTCGCGTCCACTTTTCTTTTCTGCTCTGATTCTCTCTCCCTCTCTCTCTCTCTCTCTTTGATATTTGCACTCGTCGTACCAGTGCATTCATGTACACAGAGAAAAATTTTCTAGAAATTTCTTATCTAGAGACGTTTCGATGTTCGCGCTGTCGCAATAACTGTAACAAAAATATAAGGTAAGAGTAAAATTTACGATTCGTGTATCCCTGGTTCTAATCCTTACGAACACAGGTGTCCGACATTTTCCTAACAATGTTAATTAACTGATCGATATACGCGTAAATCTTCCGCGTGAAATCTCTTCTAAATCGTTCGAAAGCTTAACGTCCTTTTTTAATTCAAATCGCGATAAAAGAACAAAATCGGAGAGATAAAGAAGCTGATCATCCCCCAAGCTATAATAAATATAGTTTACGTGTATATATCTGGAACACAAGTTGCTGGAACATACTCCGAAAGAGCCAATAACTCACGCACGAATACAGCGGGAAAAGTAGGAACGTATATCGTTGCACTTGCATTCAGTCAAGGAAAATATTTATTGGTACGTGGCGATAACGGTCATGAAGCGTATTATCAATGTTGCAATGGTAGGGAGCAGGTTGGATAGCATGGAAAGTCCATTCGGCAGCATCGCGTTGAAAGATCATCGTCCGTTGATTTATCGACGGATTTTCCGGTTCCTCTGGCCCCGGCCTTAATTATTAATCCCTGGAAACGTATTTACTCGGACGCGGTCGAAAGCTTGCTGAAATCGAGAAGCTCGCGAACTCGGTTTGCTCGCTTTACTGTCCGTCGACAAATTATTTTCCCAACGAGATTCGACGTCCAGTTCGTATGAATATTTCAATCGTCGCGTAGCATGCGCATGTCAAGTCATTTGTGACACCGCGTTCGTTCGTCGTTTTGTCGTCTCATTAGATTGTTCGAAGAAATTTGCAGCGAAGGTTCAGAACGATATAGCTGGCATTAAATCCTTTGATAAATCGTCGAAAAACTCTTGCCTCGATGAATCGTTAAAATCGGTAATTCTTACGAATTTGGAACAACGAAGCAAAATAATCGACGACGCGTATCGAACGATATTCGGAATCGGGGATACGATATTTCGAAGAAACCGCGTGCAATTGCGATTTTTTTATTTTATTCGATATTCGTCGATCTATTAATTGAATCAATCGTTTTGAAGAAGCCACGATGACTGAATTACGTGATGATAGGTCGCATAATGACGCGATAACGAAGAGATTAACGTGGAAGATTATGCATCGTCAAGGGTTAAACGTGTCAGGATGATGCGCGTGTACCGTCGTGATATTAATTGTTTAAATATTTATGAAAATTATACAATTAAATGCGATGAGAATTGGTTTCCTAGGGACGTATGATCCAGCAATATGTACGTACACGAGTATGTACACGAGCCACGCCAAGCTTTATAATTTAGCTTTTTGCTGTAACATGGAAGCAACATCGCGAACAAATATATTTGCGTTTTAAACTGTAGGTAATAAATTTATAAAATTCAACAGAAATTTTAAGTAAACTTGTCGTGGAACTCTGTACCGTACACATGTACCTAAATCCTTTTTATTCAAGAATTAATTTAAATTAGGTAATTTAAATACACCTATGTCAAAAATTCGGCCATATAAATAGAATTTTTAGAAGAAATGGCAAACGTAAACGACGTTGTAAATTTCATTGTTGCCTGCTACTTCGTGGAACCGCAAGTAGCGCTAATCTTTCCGCAACCATAAGTACAACTAATTGCTCAACCGCGAGGAGTACTAATTTTTCAACAAACACGGCCAACACCAATTTTCTGTAACCGCGAGCACCACTAATTTCCTTTGACCGCAAGTCGAACGCCTATTTTGTTTCGGACAAGCGTACGCTTCGTTTCTAATAGTAGTCTCTTCTCTACGAGTCTTTTAACTACTACTATGTAATGGTACTTTCTTGACTTTCGCCATCACCGAATCTCTCATTAATCCCATTACTTTTTCGTTTTCTTTTTCCTTTTTACTTTGATCGATGCCTCGAGTACCTCGTAAAAGATAGTTAGAGGAATTGTTATACGTTTCCTGTATTTTCTCTCTTCTGTTTTCGTCAATTACGAAACTGGCTTAAATTCGACGAAAGTAGGAAAATTGAGAACGTCTCTGGGAAGTTTCGAGCCACTTCGAGGTATCCGGAAAAATATCGTACTTAAATGTACATAAATCGGCAATTCCCAAGTGCCTTATTGCGTTTTGAAAAATCGTACGTTCAAGGAATAAAACAAATCGTCAACGAACTTTTTCAAAAAGCCTCGAGAAAAACCTCTAGCCATCGAATCGTACATTGTACTATCGGAAGTCTAAATTAAATCGTAAAATATAAAACAGCCTTATCCCTCGATACATTACGAGTACCAAATTCCCACTACAATTTAGCAAATCCAGCGCGAATCTTCAAACACTGAAGCATTAACCAACCTCTTCGTTCAACTTACAGTCTCCACTCGAAACACGTCGAAGTACCATAGCTGGTTGCCATTCGTGCTTCATCCGATCCTTCTTCACCCCCATCCCTTCGTAACACCGTAGCCGAGCTTCCGAATGGAAATATAACTCGCGTTTCATCGCGAGCGAACTTCCTGCAACTCCGTGCACAATAAAAACCTTCCAACGCGCTGCTCTCGCCGCTGTTAACGCAGACGTTATTCGACAGCAGTCTTTTTTCCTCCGTAACAAAACTTTCCTACCCGTACCACTTCCTCTTCCTAAGAATATAATACGGCCAAGCAGCTTTCGAGGCCGCGTACCAATTATTGCAACGGCCTAACGAAGTTCCTTTAATTTGCACCAGCCGCTTCTGTCTTTTTCTACGCTTTTCCAACGAGCGTGCTTCGTCGCGCGTTTCCGGCCCGCGCTACCCCATTCTGCAATTTTGTAGCTTTTTCGCGAGATTAGGTTAATCAGGCGAGTAGCTTGGAATATTGGCATTACAGCGTTAGTAGTAGGGTTCTCAAGGCGAGGCTTTCTCGTAGAGAATCGTTCACTATGAAACTCTGCTGGACGATAGACCATTGTCATCGATTAGACGTTACTCGGAATGAAAGGAAAATATAACGATGTCTATCTTCGAGGATACCAATTTTAGAATTTACGTGTCGATAACTCGGAGAATAAAACTCGTGCAATTAGTCGATTGACGTTCCAAAAGCTGACAATTCGAGGATCTACAGATTCGAAGAATCAAAGTACAACAGGCTTCTACGAGATATCGTACCTCGGCTGTGAGCGATATTCGAGCCTCGTATATCGAATTTGATCTGGAATTTATAAGTACGTGCCTATGTATACTCGCATATTGAACTTGATCTCATCGCTGGCGCACACCTTGAAGGTCGTCGACTCAATTTTCTCAAACGCGTTACATCTCGTGGAAACTGTCGTACGGAAACTGGTTGTCGGAGACTTGTTTGAACGTCGGTAACGTAGGCCGCGCGAAAATGTGATTTCGTTGGTTAGCACAGCAGCAAACTAGCTTGCGGCGAGCAATTATCAGCTTGTTACTCGTCGGAATTCTGCGTTCGAGCTGTTCCAAAGAATAAACGAACGTCGTGACGTCGATGACTAAATGAAAGTGAGGAATTTTCGAATCGTCGACAGAGTTAGATTAGCAAGAAACGGGATCGTAACTGAGTTGTGGTATTTCGTTGCATGAGAAAAATTGCGGTTGTTCGTAACGAGATCTTGATCTGTTTGATGTTTTCCATTGCGTGTTTACGTAGGTACTTCTATTCGTTTCATTACGAAATTGATTAAAGTTATGCGAGAAAACTTGATATCGCTAGCGACTGTCGATCTTACAAAATTTCACTGTTAAAAAATTCATTAGCGCCAGGAAACTCTGATCTCGGAAATGGCCAAGCATCGAGTAAGAACAGGTCAATTAGTTAAAGCTTTATTTAACCTCGCACGCAGTACAGCTATCAATTAGTCACTGGTCAATCGACTGTCAATCAGTCAGCGTTCGCTGTCACAAGCGTATCGAGCTTTTCGCTTTCAATCGTGGAAGACATCAACCTTGATTATCGGTCCGTATTCAGTCAAATATCGGCTAGCATTATTCGATGTCGCGATATCATCTGCACCGATGAAGCTTCAACTCGTGCAATTCTCAGATTTAAGTAATCAGCGTTATCATTTGAAGAAGCGTGGATACGATAGAAGTTAGTTCCCTGGAAAGTAATGCTCGCATGGCGTAACTTCGACATTGAATTTCTCATAAAATCAATTGTTTAATTTTACTCGTTACAGACGAATATGCCGAGCAAGTCGAAGAAACAGAGCTATGGCGGATTATTTGGAATTTACAGTTACGTAGAACTCGCGAATGTAATTAAGAAACATTTATTTTATGCTCTTTGTATGTACATTTGTGAAAACTGTTTATAATTATTAACCGAATATTATATAATGGAATATAAATTGCAAATTACATTGGATACAGGTTTTAAGGGAAGGTGTAGATATTATAAACGCCTTTACGTTATTACATACGGTATAGACAGATAATTAATCTGCTTAATTAAGTTTCTCGAGTGTAATTGTTTCAAACAAATATTTTCAAATATATTAGCAGAAATTTACCATGTATAGATATGTAACAAACGCAATGGTTATTTTAGTATTCATAGCTTTCACGAAATTATCGACGCAATTACAAACGGATTACGTAATAAATTCGCCTCGATAACACTAATTATAGATATTCGTTTTCACCAGCGTAACGATCCTTAATTAATCATTTTACCTCCATCTTTTTCACCGTTGCAACATCAATTTGCTGCTTAAATTAGGTTTCTTTCGGAATGGCTAATTACCGAGGCTATTAAAATGACACGTGCAATAACGACGAGAAAAAGATCGAGGAAAAGTATAAACAATTCGAAATCTATCGAAAGAGTAGGAGACATAAGAGAAACGATTAAAAATATTTATACGATCGATTTATACACGTGCTTATTATATTCCAGAGAATTTATTTTAACAACGAAACTATTTATTAGGTTGTCCCAGAAGTTTCTTTCGTCCTGTAACGAAATAATTTATGCATTACATTCTCTGTTTTATATGATTTTTGTCGAATCGCGTACGATCGTAATAATAGAAATGGAAGAAAATAGATCGTAAATGATTCGATAAATTAATATGAAACGAAAAGAGGTTGTGCATCTGTTATTTCCTTACAAAAGGAAAGAAACTTTCGGCGCAACCTAATAATTACAAATAAATCAAACTTGAACGATTCGATTCTCCGTATAATAGTTTTATAAAAAATGGCTGGAAAAAACGAGGGGCATCGTATAGTAACTGGAATGTTTGAAAGGATCGAGAGATGGGTCCGTTTCAGCGAATGCTGGCAGGAATCCTGCGGTTACTCTAACTACGAACACGATTAATCCTAGCGAAACTAATTCAGCCGAGTTCTCTTTATCCGGCAGTAAGCTCGAAGAAAACCGGTTGAAAACAAATAATTAACGCAGCTTTGGTGCCTGCGGATTTTCCTTTTTCAAATACGCGTCCAGTTTGGCCGATGAAGCCACTTGCGCCCGCGAAACTTTGCTTTTTAACGAACGGCTGATTAACTTTAATCCTCCGGGAAAAAGTGGCGCAGTTATCGTCAAACTGGTCGTTTGACGGGCGTAAATTGAATTTCTCATTTGCGCGGAGACGTTTGCATACGTTAGAATTTGGAATTTCGATTTAAAGAGAAACGACGCGGCGATGCGAGATTGCGGAACTTTGTCGTTTTGTACTTTCGGATTTTTAAGCTCGTCCTAGAATCTTATCACGTGTCCCGCTACAAATGAAAACTATCGGGTCGCGACATTTTTTAAATTGACAATCTATTCTGATTTTCAATCTATTTGACACGCCTACGTGCAATGGATTTGCGTTGTCGATTTCTTAAAGGAAAAGGAACGAAAACTGAGTAGGAAAAAGACTAAATATAACAAACTTCAAAGAACATCGATACTCTGAATTCGAACGTAGGAACACCTATTAATAATTAATCCATGAATTTCGCGAGTCCGTACGAGATATCTTCGGTCTGTGATTTCCCGTCTTCCATTCGAAAGAGAGGAAATTGCGTTTTCTATAGAAACAAAAAGAAATGTCTATCCCTCTCATGTGCCGGGTATCTCCTGGCGAATGACACCGCCATTATTCATTGGTAGAGAGAGCGTAAAGAAAGATTCTCATATTATCTTTTAATCCGTTTCAACCTAATTAGGTAACTCGCTAACTGGATTCTCTCGGCGTATTCATATCACTTCCAAAATACGGTGGAGCAGCTCTGTAATGAAAAACGAGGGAAAAGAGTCTCCTCCAAGCCCGTTTTAAAACGCGAACCATGAAATTACCGTCGAACTTTTAAATTACGCTTCGAAAGCCTCTGCTGTTCGACCGTATAATATCCGATAATAGATAATTTCGTTGCCGTCCGCGGAAAAGGGAGAAAAAAAAAGAAAAAAAAGACAAAATTCGCTTTTTGTCAACGTGTCGCGTTTACGTAAGGTAAGTTTCTTCTTCGGACAGGAGGAAAGTTGCGGAACAAAACTAAAAGCCAAAGTTTGAAATTTAATTTTACAAGCGATATAATATCGTAATGCGTCTAAATCGCAAGAGTATTCGAAATGGACTGGAAAATGTTTGTTTGACTACGGGGAAGTCTCTCTGTTCTCTTTTCGCCATTTCGTGCTTTTCACTTCTTCTTCCCTTTCCATTTTCTCACGATCGATTTCTTTTCGTACGATACTTTGGTACGATCTATTACGACGGATAGTGGTAACGTAATTGTCGCATCGTGTTACACGATACGATGGATATTTCGAGAATTTGATTTTTAAAATGACCTTTTCGACGAAACAACTTTCGTGGTGTTTTTGCGAAAATGATACTCCCACGCCATAACGATTTCAAATTAAATATCAATCGCTCGAAATTCGTTTGAAATTTTTGTTCGAAACGACGAACACGATGTAAAACGGAAAATTTCGTAATTTTCTGTTTCCAATGAAATTTTGATTGTCAGTGAACAAATGTACGAATAATTCTGAATTTTCCACGTATCCCGGGCATCGCACATTATTGGATTATTTAACGTTTCGAACAATTTAATTAATTGCCGATAATTCTGTTGGTTTACAGGCAAGATAAAAATAATTTATTCAAAGACTTGAAAATAACACGTGAAAAATCTGTTTAATACGGAATATACTATCGTACTTGCTCGTTCTTGCATATTAATGTTCTGAACGAGATACGCCGAAGCATCATCCATTAGAATCGGAGAGATTAACGCGGTGAGTTAAATCCGCAACATCACCGTGTCTAACAGGTCATAACCGAAGACGAGATCCAAAATACAAAGCTGTTAATTGCCACCAATCGTCTCTAACCCTACTCAGTCTTTCCCAAAGTTCTGCCAATGGTAGTACGGATTTACTACGATCTCTGCTATCTATCTCTACGCTGAACTCGGATCATCTTGTTGTCCGAACATCAAGTGCACTTCGGCCGAACTATCGTTAGAAAAGTCGTTGTTTCTTTATTTATACCCCCGCTTATATCTTTTCTTCGTCTTCCTTTCTATTAAACAGGTATCTTGTATAAACTTAAACACGTAACAATTCCTTCGATCCAAATGCAACGTATTACAATTTTTCACAAATACATGAAAAGCCTGCTGCGAACAATCATGTTAATAACTCGTGCAACGTGAGAAAGTGTGTTTGCGTTGTTTCGAAACCAACGGCTTCGATCGATGTTTCCTGAAACACGCCCAAACCTGGAAGATGGTATCCCGCTGGGGGTAACCATTTCCATTTTATTTTATAAGAATTTACCAAATGTCCTGTTGGACAAATCGTAAGATGCAAATAAAATAATAATAATAAAAAAAAAGACATTAAATCGAAGAACCAGAGCGTTCGATCATTAGGAGCGTTTCTTTCCATAGTCACGGTGGAGATTTATCGCGGGGTCGTAGCCTATTCTTCGTCGAATACACGAACACGATATTAGGCGGTCCATATAAATAAATAAGCTCGACGAAAGGTGAGTGGCATCGCGTGGAATATATTTTTCCCCGAACAAAAGAGGGAATGTACGAGGTGGATAAAGAGGAAAGATTAATCGCGGTCCAGAATCCCCTCAAAGCGGCCAGGGTAGAGCAAACAATGTTGGGACAAGCCGGCTAATTCGGTTTTTCACTCTCCCTAGAGATACGTACGTATACGCAGTCGGAATTTTATTCGCCGCGCTAATTACGATCGCCACTATCGCGTGTAAGGTCGTTTCTTACAGCTCTGTTCGTTTCACGAGCACGCGTTCAAAACTAACCGCGAAAGGAATTCATTGAAACGAATGCAAAACGTTTTGGCGCGTGATTTTCTGCGCTTCGAACGAATACAGGCACGATAGATGTCGGCAGCCCATTGGTCAAACAACGAGCGACTCGACCTGATAATTTAGCTTCAAACGACGACGAATCTTAATCGTCATGCCGATACGGCCTATGTATTAGGTTGTCCCGAAAGTTTCTTTCCTCTTGTAAGGAAATGATAAACGCACAACGTTTTTTCGTCTTATATTATTTTATCGAATCATCTACGATCCATTTTCTTCCATTTCTGTTATTACGATCGTACGTGATTCGACAAAAATCATATAAAACAGAGAATACGGTGCGTCCATTATTTCCTTACAAAAGGAGAGAAACTTTTCGGACCACCTAACAGATAATGGCAAGAACGTTGTATAAGAAGCCGTTGTACAATGGCGAGCCAATCTCAATTAAATCGTCGCGTCAAGGGATTCAAGTTTACGGTCCATTGATAATCTTGCCAACGTAAAATTTCTAAAATTCAGCAGAAATTCTATTACGAATTACGCTGGCATTCCTCTTTAAACGATACGCGCTGACGAATGAATCAACAAACGCGTTTCCAGGAAACTTTCCCTCCGTATCGTCGATCCGGCCAGAGAAGCTTCGCCGAATTCCATTGAAAATTGCCGGGTCCCGATGAGACGCGAGCGAACGTACCCGATGGAACGAGAACGAAAACAGTTCTGCTGCCTCGAGGACAGTTACGAGATTCTTTCGCAACTATGCGACGATCGTTCGGATATCTTCGACTCCTTCTGACATGGTCAGAATCGAGGAATCGCTCTATTCGAACGAATGGATCGTGATCTTCGTTACGACTTGAGATTTCCCAACAATCGTGCCATTTGCCACCCCTTTTCACTATTTAGTCCCTTGTGTCTGGCTTTCTCCGGCAATTACGTGCCCCTGGATAGAGGTAATTAAACCAGACGATCCGGATAACCTGCAGTTTTCGAGGGTAAACTGCAGATTTCCGCTTGCTTAACTATTCCATGTGAACGTTCTCCATCCGTGGAATTTCATTTTGTATCTCTTCGTTACGTAGGAACTATTGGATGTCTGGAGGGGAAGGCATATATCGTACTTACGAGAGTAATCGATTAAAAAATAAGACGGCCGTTTGGTATAATTACTTTTCACTTCGTATCGAAGCGTTTGTCAATAGAAATTCATTACGACGCGTGTTTCAGATTTCTTCGCTCAGATGGCCGTGGTATTCTTCCATCTTCTTCGAAATTCTTCTTCAAATGTCTTCGATCTTCCTATTATGATAATTGTCTTATAATATTAGTCTTCACGCGTCGCTGAGATTTCTAGAAATAAAAGTATCCGACACAAATATTCGCATTGCTAATAAGTGAGATTCGACGTCGGTTCGTCCGATACTTGGGCGAACGATCCGATATAATGTATGAAAATGAGTTCGATCGGTATTTGGCGGTATTTGGCGGATACGCTTTATCTTCCTCGAAAATTCGATGTCGATGAAAACGATCGGAGAAAAAGGTTTTTTCAAACGACCACACGTCGAAAAGTAATATTTGCGAAAACAATTGCAAGTCGTCCGACTGGTGGGCGACAAAAAGCTGCGAATGTAAACATTTGAAATTGCTAACTGTTTACCGATGAGAGTGTACAGAGTCACTTTTGGACACTGCAGGCGGTGAGGAGTGTTCGTCAAATAAAATAATATTTGTTGTCCGCATTTGTCGGGAAAATGTTAATAATTTAAATATCGTTGTTTCGCGTAGACTCGATGTTGGCTGTTGATTTAAAAGAATTTCCTTTTAATTCTATCTTAAAGCTCGAAATTATCGTTTAATACTGAAATTGTTGATCTTGACGCGTCACTATTGCGTCGAGTATTTCGAATTTCTTTCGACGAACCGCAAAATAAGCAGTTACGCGCGCGAAAATGCGAACGTGTTCTCGCGTGCAGTTTCATTTCGCGGCAAAATATCCAATAGATTCTATTAGATATGCTGCGTAGAAGATGATATCGTCATAAAACTCCGAGAAGATCTCGAGACTCTAAGCAAACTAAATACACGCGATGGTTAAATTTTCCATTTCCACGTTCAAGTAGCGTGCATTACTTTTTAAAAGACGGCTCTAACTTTACGCAAGGACGTCGTTATTAAATATCCCTTAGTTACTAGCAAGCAACCCTCGTCTCATCGACCATTAAAATTTCTTCAGCCTCTCCCTTCGATCCTCTCCCCACGATTCATCGTACGAAAGACGTATCCTCCCGTTCGAGAAAATATTCCAGCCGATTGTTACGCGCGTAGCGAACCATTCGAAGAAATAACCAGCTGTTCCAAGGCGAGCCAACCTTTCTTTTCTCTTTTTTCTTTTTTTTCTCCTCGCCTTTCGACGTTTTAATTAATGCAGCGGCGCGGCGACATTCTCGAAAAGTCGTCTCATAAAGCTCGCGGTCTGCCGTTACGAAAACTGCTAGCCTGAAACACAGGGTTGCGAATAGTTGACGCGTTTAACGAAGTGTCGGCGCGAAGAAGCGAGCGGAAACGGTTACGTCGCTGACTTGAAGAGGGTAGTCGAGGCCGAAAAGTGGCGCGGCTCGTTATCGCGAGAAACGTTCCGTGTGCCTGGTCCACGAGAAGATCAACGACATCTTGGTAGCCAAGCATGAAAACGTTGCTCAGGTAGGAAACAAAATGAGTGTGTTGTACGCGTAACGAGGGAGCCAGGCGCGGGAGACGAAGTCGAAGCAGAGAAAAGCGGGAAAAGTTACGAAAGAATTTAATTGTTCTACGCTTGATGGAACACTTTGCGCGTAAACGCGGGATAAAGTTCGCTGAAGGCATCCATTTTACGGATTGTAGGTGTTGTTTCACTGACTCTGAAATAGACACGGGTTTCTGCTGCACGGAGTTACACGATAGCGTTACGAGGCTTTTGTCTTGGCCGCTTTTTGTCCATGCCAATTACAAAGCTTTCCTTGCGGGTTTCTTTCACTATTTTCCTTTATTTCCAACGAAATAATCTTATCGCTTTCGATAGGATTTTTAAAGATAGGCGGTTTCCCTTGAATTTTCGTGCCTTTGTTGGTTGTCTTTATTTCGAATAGGTTTTATCGTTTTTAATCTTTTAAGGAGCAACGTATCGTAGTTTCTCTTTAGCGAGAGAACAAAATTTTAGAGTATGAAATTGCCTTTCTGCTGCTTGAATTATGATAAGCGTATTCGCGTTTCATCGCGTATTAAACGTTAATCTAGATGTTACAATACTGTGTAAACAATGAGGATCCTGGGACCGTATTAAATTATGGACATACGTAGTATTATACTATATTATACACTCCTAGATTCGTATTAAATTGTACGCATAGATAGTACTGTACTGCGCTAGACAATCCTATATTCGTGTCAAATTATGTAGATACCTAAATACGTATGTGGTAATACGTTACCTGATACTATGTTAAATAACACGACTAAAATACAGCGATAATAAAACGGAGGGACACGATTCCGATGGACGATATAAAAACGGTTAAGCCATCGTTTTTGCTGATTTCGAATTCGTTAAAGAAATACGAAGGTCTGAATTTTGCAATTTCTGCCATCTTCGTGAAAGCGAGCTAGGAACCAGAAGAATTTTCGAGTCAGAAACTTTTCTCAAATTTTGATTGAAAATTTATTTGACGAATCGAATTCCTCTTCTTTGTTAATTTTAACGCGAAAGTATCAATTTATTATACACTTTGTTGAAACTTATGAACAAATTCTTACAATTCCAAGAGTCGTCGAAAAACGAAGAAGCAATTTTTTTAATAGACGCTGATATCGCAACGAGGATTAAGGTAAATCTGAAAATCTGTATACGTATTAACAGATTGAATGCACCTAAGCTTACGTAGAACGTTGTCCCAAAAATGTTCTCCCAAGAAAGTTTACCCTTTTTTTAATTTTACGCTATAAACCTTAACAAACTTCCTCCCTGATACTTTCGCGCGAAATATCTACGAATTTACGAGTAAATCTTCGCCCTAATGAAAGAGAGGGTGTGGGATGGTATGAATAAAGAAAAAGAACAGCTCTAATAAAGTCGATGGGAATGAAGAAGAATAGAGTTACTAGCGCGTAAGAAGAAACAGGAAATTAAGCGCGAATGCTAAGAGAAAATTAAACGAAGCGGTTAATTAGTAACTCGAGCAAAAAACGAAGGATGAATCGAGGACAAACGAGAATGAAAATGAAACGGCGGGGGTGGAAGGCAGTTTAAAATGAAGGCAATAACGAGGAGGAAGCGCGAAAGTAAGCGGAGTAAAAAGATGAAAAGAAGCTAAAGAAGCTATTAAAATAAAAGGAAATCCTCTGCCCGAAAAGACGAGAAGAAACAAGAAAACGTATCGGCAAATTCTCAAAGAAAGTGACGAAATAGAAAAAACAAATTCAAGGAGATTTTCGCATGGTTCCAAAGTGGTGAAGAGTCTCGGCAAAAAGGAAGTGGAAATTAGAGGAAAACAGTGAGGTTACGAAACCCGGCAAATGAAACGTAGACAGGGTTGGAGAATGAAAAAAGAAAAGAAAGTTAATCTGTCGGGTAGTCGTAAGCACGAAACGCGGAATTTTTATTCCTATTATTCGCGAGTATCTTCTCACCAACAACGCGTAACTCGTCCTTCTTTAAACCCAAATTACCAACTAAATACAGCGGTATTAGGCCGTTTAATTGTAAAATAGCAAACGCCATAGCAAGTAACTCGTTCTGTTTTCAGGTAATACTTCCATATACCACCGTATGACAACATTTTGTTCCATATATTTTCGCTTTATTTTTCGCGTAGAACAGCTCTGTTGCTGATTGCGCCATGAAACGCCTCGTGTAGATGACTTACTTTTGTACGTAAGTGTAGTTACCACTATGTGTATTCGATTACAGTGAGAGAGAGAGAGAGAGAGAGAGAGAGAGAGAGAGAGAGAGAGAGAGTGGTTTGGTCAGGATTTTAATTTTCTTTTTCAACCCTGCTTGCGCGTCTTCGAGCAATATGTAAATACGCACGAATGGCCGGTATTCTTGGATAAAGTCGCATGTAGGAAGAGTCCCGATTTTTGATCTTCGAAGGAAGTACATAATATTCCCTGATAGGCGATATTTATATGTATATGTAAATATGGAATTCATGAATGATTCCGATATTATGAAATATATGTTGTACAAAATAATATAATTGTAAAAAAAATTTATTTTTCGTACTATATACAAATTTTCAACGCGCACGCACCTACACAGAATATACTTTTTCGCTTACTGTGTACAGAGTATTGGACTTTTCGCAATTTATGACGAAACACTTTAAATAATTCAGTAGCAAATGAACCTAGACGCCATTTTTTTGTTCCATTTCTGAGAAACTAGGTTCGCTTTCAAGCCAACTTGACAAATCCTTGCACTTTATGTCCTATAAGCTAGCTTTATGTAGCGCGCCATGGAAAGCTTGCTATATAGTCACGAATTTAATCTTCTCTTTCGACTACGTTTATATACCTTCGAGCAATATGTATTTATGTGTGTTATGTATAAATGTATATATATATATATATAGATAAATATATAGATAAATATATATATATATATATGTGTCTGTGTGTAGAATCTTAACAGGTGGACGAATTTTCTACTGGAACTATAAATTTAATGTTTCCAAGATAAATTCATGAATTTCTTGGTTTAGCTAATTAACAACGAGGAACTCAATTGTTTGATATTATACGAGAATTTAGCTGAAAATGTTAATTAAGGAGTATTTAAAATATATCGCATAAATTTAATTAGTTCTTGCAGAACGTATCGTACTTTTGCGTTTCCTTTCTTAAAACGAAATTCTGAAAGCTAAGAAAAACAATCGATTAATGGATTCTACACTTTCTGAAAGTGTCTAAATCGGAAAATTTCTAAGAACCTGCCCTTTACCAGTTGCGAGTTTTCTTTGCATATTTTCGATAATTATATGAGAAATATAGCGAAGAGTATCTTAAACAAGAATAAAAGAGAATTAGTTAAGTTATTAAATTTGTATATTTCTAAAAATTATCCATTTACGAATTATTTTATGAGTAACTATAGCAGGTGTATTAGAATATTTAACTTTTAATGGTATCAAGTAGCAAGTTAATCTTTAACTTCCAACTTTCTTTTGTTATGTCTCTTAAAAGCAGAATATGCATTTGTTGTGCACAGCTGCACTCTGTCTGGCGAAACGTTACTCTTCTTGTGTAATCTATGACTTGAGATGTTCGCTCAAATGTATAACGCGTTTACATATATTTCTGCTTTATACTGGGAAATATTATACGGTGTAAATGGTGTTAAAAACGGGACTCGAGAATCCAGGCAAGCACGATACTTTACAGAATGAATTAAAAGATAAGTAATTAGCGAGGAGGAACCAGCTGTGACCCGCAAATTTTGTCGCAGGAAAGCGAACTTTTGTTTGTGTAGTTGCACACAATGATTCAAAGAGGTGAATTATATAAGAGGGAAAGGAAATATTCGTAAATCTATCTTCGAACTTGATCAAACGAGCAAGCTGCTTTTTGTGTATTAAGATTTTCGTCTGGCTTCTGATTATCAAATCCTTTGATAAACTATGCGTTACAGAAATATAGAATACAAAACTAATACTTTTTAATGAATACGTATTATCGAAATTCAAATTCAAAAATTGTACGATATCGCCGGTGAACGTACGTACTAAACCCAGCAATCTTACGAATCAAACGATATCTATCATCTTGTCTTATCGATACGATCTGTCTTAAACAACTTCTCTGATCATCGAAGACGATGGAAACCAAACCAAAAACACGCTCTTAAACGCGTTCGACCCGCTAGAATTTACTTCCGCGGCAGCGGTACACCGAAAACGCTTTATAGCATGGTCGGATATCGCTGTCGGATCCAAGAACGCTTTTACTACTTACAGTAGAGACTGTGGTTCGTGCAGACGCTCCGACAGAAGAAGGAACCTTGCTTCGAAAAACGCCCCACTGTGCGTGATTATACAAAGATTGCAAGTCAGAAGATAAAAAGTAATCGAATTTCTTTCTAAATGAATATTTCTTATAAGCGCGATACAACCGTCGAAGTGGAAACGCGTATCGACGCGCGAATAAAGTTCACATTCGGAAGTAAAATGGGATAAGATATTTACTCGATCCGGTATTATTTTCTAACAAAGTTCGATGCGTTGCTAACGGTTTTCAAATAATATCTGCAAAAAATATTTCTAAGTATATCGTAATACACGAATCAACGACGATGAAATATCACGTATTTTTTGCTTTACGTCGCCAATGAAAATATTACGAGCTACCCTGACGCTTATTAACTTACTAGCAAATTATTTACAACGATCGGCATGATATACGGCTTCCTCCTGCATGATCCAAGTAGAGGAGAAGAGGAACGAAAGTGGCGTAGCGAGTACGCCGATTGAAAGCGCGACTTGGCGGGTCGTCGAGTGATGCGATTTAAGGAAGATAAAGTGTCGCGGCTGTCCGGAATTATGCTAAACCGAGCGAGCGGAATGATTCCGGTCACGAACAGTGTGCGTTCGCGGTTCTTGGATACTCCGACAGCCAGTACATCGTTCGACCGGTCTCTCGCCGTGAAAATCGAGTTTAAGCGAAACTTACTTCGAGTTTCGTGGGATTTCTGGGCTTCTTCGAGCCTGCGGGGATAGAGGGAACACAGGTTACAGCTACGTTCGCTGTGAAAGATGGAGAGAATTCGAAAAGGCAGCGAGAAAGAGAGAAAGTTTACGCGGGCGCGAGCACAGACTGCTTTATTTTTCTCTGGACGAGCGAACGCCGCCCTTTTATCCGATTTCGATTCTTGTCCAAGCTGTTTCACGTTCCCGCTAGCGGGAACAGGCTCGATCAGCTCCACCGGTCAACTGGTAATTCCATTACGCCGGCAAACTTGCCGAAACGCGATCATTCGCAGTCGATCAGCGTGATCTTGCTTATCGTCCGGGAATGTCTCCCTCGAGGCGGAACGAGTTTAACGGCTTGAGATCGGGTTATAGGGGGAATGGAGGTCTTTGACTTTGAACGATGGCTCGACGAAGTACCGGAAGGAGGTTAGAACGATCGCTGCTGATTTTCTAAGACGCGTTCGACGCAAGGGCTGAATTGTAAGTTCCCTTTATTTATCGGCCGTGTCTTTCCACGATCGTGAAACTCGAAATTTCCGCTTCTTTTTAATACGGCTGCAGCTCAATTTCTTTACCAGAATAAGTTAATTAATCAGAGTACAGACATGGCTGGAATTGGCGCGAGTAGTTTTCTTGCCGAAATACAATGTTTTTGGCTATCGAAAAAGTGGACACGTTGAAAAATTGGAAAATATCGATCGAAAAATAGTGTCGCGGACAGATCGTCTTACATGACCGGGGCGAGATATACACGATGTAGCGGTAAGCGCACAGTTGTCGTCAAGCAGCGAGTTTTAGAAAACATCGAGTGGTCTTTGGTTATTTTACTTACACAGAAAAGGTGACATACGTGACCATGGGCGCGAACGGTTACGAGACCCGAGCGTGGTGGGAGTCGTCTCCAAGACGAAGGAGAAGACGAAGGAAAAAGTCGAGGAGCGATCAGTCTATTACGAGAAGTCAAAACGAATACGTCGAGCGGTCCATATTAATAAAATCAAAGTGAAACGGCGAACGTCGAGGAGTCTTATCAAATCGAGTTTAATTGTAATAAGAAACTAGTTGTATCATCGTTAAATCATTTGTAACGTGTTAATCATATTCTTAAATATCGTTCAAAATAGAAGCTTATTTTAATCCTGCTAATTCAGTGTTACAATCATTTCAACCGCCTCTATTGTCCTAACCGAAATATGGGATCGACTGTTTCGTGGCGTCGATTATCAAAGTCGTAGCGAGAATTTACGCCTCTCGCTGACGCGTTTCCTCGCGATCGCGTCTCTCCGCGAACGATCGTAACACGTAATGTCTCCGCGTCTAAAAGCTCGCAATCGTTTAAAAGGCTTTCCAAAAATTCCTGATAATTCATTGGAACGAGATACGAACAAAATGACGTGGAACTTTGTGTTTCAACTTGAACGTTATACCATAATGTTTTTGCATAAACGTTCGTTAGAAACGATCCTTTCGCTCGTCGTACTCGATCTTTTGCTCGTGCCACCATCAACCGATCTTTCACTCGTATGTACGTGCCGTTAAACCGCGCAATGAAAAAACGTCTCGGCAAGCATAGGGAACACCGTGCAATCTATTCGAGTAAAACACGAAGCACGACACCATGGCAAAGCAGAGTCAAATGATGAATCGCATGGGTCCTGCGCGTTAACCATTGGTTTGCAACGCACGTTTCTCTGCGAGCTTTAGCTTCGTCGAAAGGCGACGCGATTATCCGCGCATCGAGGGGCCGCGTGCGAGGCGTATCCGAAAGATACACAACGTGGAGCCGTTGACAGCAGCCCGAATAAAAGCAAATCCCTCTGATCCGATCGCAAATTCAGGCACGTAGCTCGCCGCCCTCGCGCTCTCCCCTCGTAATCGAGCGGAATTCGCAATTACATCGCCCATAATGCAACTGCAATATCCCGTAACGCATAACGATACGGTTATGTTTCCTCCGCCTCCTCCGTAGCCACATTTTAGCGCGTTACTTGGTGTCGTTGTGGTGGCCTCGCATAATCGAAACTCGCTGGACGTCGAAAGTCCTACGCGTAGAGTTTCTTGCTCCTGTCGTAAAAGTTGTCGTTGCTCTTTGCCGAAACGATGGCGAACGAGAACGACGGTGATCGTAAACGAAACGAAAGGCAAGATCGATGGAGAAGAAGAGAAATAGGTATATATGAAGGGACACGGAGGAGCGTTCGAGGATCGAAATATCGCGACAGACCGATAGCGAGGACGCGTGCTACCGGAAACAAACGAGCCCGGAGCCGGTGCTGGGTTTTCTTACGATGCTGTTAAATTAAATTACATGCAGTCGCCACGCAGTCACGAGGGCACACTTGGCACGAGCACGGAGTTGCCCCCATGCATAATGCATAGGTATTTTGCTACGGTAGACGCGACTTCAACCTCTGCCCTCCTTTTCTCTCTATGCCACCATCGCGAATTCGCGAGACGCGAGCTTCGGATACGTTCGAAGCTGGCTAGAGGAGGCAACCTCTTCGACGAATGCTGGCTCTCTGTTATCATTGTTCATACAGTGGCAAAGATAGAGTCTAAGAATCTTCAAGGAAAGACGTATTTTTGCAAGTTTTTTTGAAACTATTAACGTCATCTTTTCAATGTTTTTTTTCTTGGAATATGTCTTTCGAAGACCGTTTACGCAACGACTTTGGTAATCTTCAATAATTTTCCACGAGACTTGGTGCTTACAGATATTAATATCTACATTGATCTTTATATATATATATATATATATATTGTTCATACAGTGGCAAAAATAGAGTCTAAGAATCTTCAAGAAAAGACGTATTTTTGCAAGTTTTTTTGAAACTATTAACGTCATCTTTTCAATGTTTTTTTTTCTTGGAATATGTCTTTCGAAGACCGTTTACGCAACGACTTTGGTAATCTTCAATAATTTTCCACGAAACTTGGTGCTTACAGATATTAATATCTACATCGATCTTTATATATATATATTGTTCATACAGTGGCAAAAATAGAGTCTAAGAATCTTCAAGGAAAGACGTACCTTTGCAAGTTTTTTTTACTATTAAGTAATACAAGTTTTTTTGAAACTATTAAGTAATCTTTTCAATGTTTTTTTTTCTTGGAATATGTCTTTCGAAGACCGTTTATGCAACGACTTTGGTAATCTTCAATAATTTTCCACGAAACTTGGTGATTACAGATATTAATATCTACATCGATCTTTATATATATATATATATTGTTCATACAGTGGCAAAGATAGAGTCTAAGAATCTTCAAGGAAAGACGTATTTTTGCAAGTTTTTTTGAAACTATTAAGTAATCTTTTCAATGTTTTTTTTTCTTGGAATATGTCTTTCGAAGACCGTTTACGCAACGACTTTGGTAATCTTCAATAATTTTCCACGAAACTTGGTGCTTACAGATATTAATATCTACGTCGATCTTTACATATATATATATATATTGTTCATACAGTGGCAAAGATAGAGTCTAAAAATCTTCAAGGAAAGACGTATTTTTGCAAGTTTTTTTGAAACTATTAAGTAATCTTTTCAATGTTTTTTTTTCTTGGAATATGTCTTTCGAAAACCGTTTACGCAACGACTTTGGTCATCTTCAATAATTTTCCACGAAACTTGGTGCTTACAGATATTAATATCTACATCGATCTTTGAATATATACATGTATCGGTGAATTTCACACAAGTAATGTTTCGTCAATGTTCATTTCATCGTAAAGCTATTATATATAGTGTAACCATCCTTAGAAGAGCGATGCTAACTAGAGAAAGTAAATTTCTCATAAAAGCAATAGTTGGAACTAAAAAAAAAAGCTCCTGATAATTCGACCATCTATATGGCGAGAAAAAGTCTGTTTTCCATAGACCTTTTACTTTTTCGCAACTCCAGCTTTATGAAAACTTCAAAGTCGCTGAGACACGATGGTCTGTGAATCTTCCCGATTCTTATACCTACGACGTTCGTCCAGGGAATCGTTTTCGTTGGTATCTTTATTACGACTAAACCATTTCGGTGTCCGTGACACAAGTCGCGGACCGTTCGTGAAACCGCTGGTTTTAAAGCGTTCGTCGTTGCGGGTCGGTTGATGGCGGGAATCGTTGATGAGATTTCGCGCGAGGGGCTGTAGAGACTTACTTTGTTACGCTGTTGCGCTGAGTCACGGTGAGAAAAAAGTAAACTAGCGCGAGCTTGTTCAGGGTACTTATGTACATGCTGTATGCTCAGCGTTGCTCCAGTTCTAGTTTCCCCGTTGTTTTATTAGTTAATTTGTGTGCACTGCGTGACAACTGTCGGCCATGTATAAATAACGAATACGTGTAATCGTCGTGTAGAAAATATCTCTCCTTTTTTTCAAGCTCAATTTTTTTAGCGTTTCAATTGACATGGGGCAGCGATCTTACGCGACAAGATAAATCGTCAAAATATACCGGAGATCTGGAAATTTCTTTCTTATATGCGAGCTTGTTGTCCAATCAACGATAAGTGAAAAATGTGGAATGAAGTATTTCCGTTGAAGGCCTCGTTTTCAAAACGAGATTTGCAACCTGTCTAGTTAAGAGAACGATGAACTTTCAAATTTTATTTTCAAGGAAACAAAGCGCCGCGCGAAGGTATTTCACTCTGTATTCTTAATTTATCTCGTCACGTAAGATTACTCCCTGCCAATTATCTGCTCCTTCGTCGGCGATCGTCCGAGTTCAAGCAGATTTGACAAATTTTCAAACTCACTTTCCTTGAAAAGAATCGCTTGCTTGCCAATTGTTCTGGCACGCTGTGCGTTTAAATCGCAAAAAGAGCAAGATATAATTCTCATCGGATATTGTAATTTTAATTTTCGAATGGTACATTTGAAGCAGAGTGGAATAGTGTTTGGAATGGAGGAGGGTGTTGAATACGCAATTGGAATCGGGACAGTTGTTTTGATTTAGCGACTCGACGCGCGGTTTGGTTGTGCAGTAGGTAATTGCTGGAGAATGTTTAAAGAGGATTTTCCGGTGGTCCTTGCCGGTTTGTAGACGTTTGAAATTCGAATGAGATTGAAAATAGGCACGTTGAATAATATATGGAGACCGTGATGATTCTACGATTCTCGGAGTCACGAGTGTTCAGAAGTCAAAACAATTGGGCGAATTGTCAGACTGCGAAGAAGTTTGAATCGCGAAGGAAAGTTGCAAAGTGTTTCGACGTTCGCATATTTTTAGAGAAGCGAACGGACTAAAAATGTCGATAACTGTTAACTTTTCCATTCAATGACCGTTATCTTCTTATTTGAAAAATTGCATCCTGTTCTTAGAAACAGGCTGTGTTCGTTTCACACAGGAAAGAAATAACGTTTTTCCTATTATCTGCCTTTACGTTTCATTTTCGAATTTCATTTCGTAGCATCGAAATTTTATAGTCGCGTGAAAGTTCCACTAGATGATAGGACATTTAATCACTCTTGAATCTAATTAATCGATATGTAGATGTTACAAGTAAATACTTTTTGTAGCAAGCGTATAATGTATGTATAATAATATACAGATACGCGGTAGCGATGTATAAGTTTGGTTAAAGCAGAAAGCCAGGAAGGAACAGCGAAAATGAGAGAAAAAACAACAGCGAGTAGCTTGAGGTTAACGACATACCAACGCCCAAGTCTATTGGATTTGCAAACTTGTGCCGGAGCTTTCGTACGCGTCACCATGCGCTCGAAATCTCCCCATACCTCGCTTCCTCGAGAACGAGATTTCAATGAAGTGGTACGGGGAGACTTAAAGTTCGTGGGTTGTAAAGGACTCCTAAGTAGAATAAGCTGTCCTTTTGTCGTGGAAAGCGGGTTTCGTTTTTCTCCCCTTTTCGTCTGATTCGCGAATACGTGTTTCGATTATTATTGGTATAATTTATTTCAATTATTTCCAAGTTAGAAATACGAATTTCCTTTCAACGTACCATTTCTTTATGGGTTTTGCGTTATTTTTGTAAAAATTTGTCCGTTCTTGCCTGAACTTTTAGTTATTTATACCTTGGGCAGGTTCGATGTCACTACTAAGTATTTATTTTAAATCTTGTTTGATATTTTAGCGACTCGCGCTTAAAAAATATGATCTTTTATTACAGATATATCCGTCCAAATTATGAAGCAGTTTTCACAGTGTGTACGTAATATCGGTAACACGTATGAAGTTCTTGTCGCGAACAAATACGAAGAATTATCCTCGTATATGGATTTTCGAAACACATCGAAGAACTGAAGATCAGGAAATAACGCGAAGGGTCAATGATCCATTAGGATGTTACTTTCGTATTGTACGGCATATTCACAACGGTGCCATTTCGTTATTGCGATTGTACGTACGTTTCATATTGCAAGTCGTAAAAAGGGAGCATCGAGAAGTAGGAAGTAAAATACTGCAAGTTTGATCAACGAACCCGGAACTTTTTCTCGGGGAAGGCAAGGGAAACGATACATTATTCTATATCCAGCTTTAAAGACGATACCGCGATATTAATTATCCGCTAAAGAAGCATAGACGAACGTTAAAACAAGCTAACATTATTAATTTCCGATTTCTTTATAAGATTTCAATCTTTGCTCGAATCGAATATAAGAAATTAATCGATTAATTTAGAATTTTCCAGGAGAATGAAATTTCTCAATTTATCTATTCTTTTAAAGAATACCGAGCTTCTCGTGAATCCAGATTATACGTATTGTAATATTATTAGCTTATTGCGAAAGGAGTATCGACTGTCGATCAATATTGATTGACAGACACGTGGAAATATCCTGAAAATTTTCTACGTCGTTGCTATTTACGAAGAGTTTGTAATCGAAGTTTCTAATTTTACCTGTTAATCATTTTCCATCGAGCATATTTTATATAGGTATGCGCGTAAAACGTTTCACGTAGCTTCCTCATATCGATTAATTCTGTTTCCCGATATTTAAATATTTTAATACGTAACTAACTTTGTTCAAACCGTATTTAAAAAAAAAAATTGGGAAACCTACTGATGAGATAACGCCTTATTATTAACGAATAACGCAACAAAGTATAATTGCAAAAGTGTCGCTAAATATCTATTACTAAATATAAAGTAAACAACAATTCAACGTTTCGACACGATTGATAACTCGAAGATCAACGTCTCCAATTCGAATTAAACGATATCCGATACATTAAACTGATATCGTGCATATTTAAGTATCCGCGTTCTATCTGTGACACAGTCATACAACAATGTCGTAAAAATTATTAAAAAGATTTAGGCTCGCCACGATTCTTCTTAACGTCGTTTGAAAATCATATTTCGCAGCATCTTCAAGTTTCTATTCGCTTTGTCGCAATGCCATCGGAAAATTAGATCTAAAATAGATGGTGTTGTCGACGGCGCGCGGTCTCGATTATTATTCTCCGCATGACAGAACGTCTATTACGTGGAGGGTCTCCAATTAAATTCAGGCCTTGAGTAAATACTCGAGGGAGTTGCTTTCGTCGAGGAAACGTAAGTTCGGAAATCGTGATAACCAAGGGAGCGGGAAGAGGAGCCACGATGACGCGGTTCCTTCTTCTAATCGAGTAAAAATCCAGCAACAACGAACCAGTGGATTTTAATCAACAGCACTGCTTAGCTACACGTGGCTTATTTTCTCGAACGATAATCTAGCTCAAAAGTCGCGACTTAAGGGAAAGGGAATTTTAAACGTTCCGAACGGTTACAGTTTCCTGGTGATACTATAGCGACGTACAACTGTCCTCGCGTGATCAATTTTCGTAGGTCTCGCTTGTAGCACCCTAGCGATAAAAATATGCAAGATACAACTCTGTCATTTCTGTACGAAAGACTCGACATGTTAAAAACTTCTTCGAAGTTTCGCGCAGACTCGCAGGTTAGTGGACACGCGTTCGCAATTTTCCTTTCGTTACGAATGCAAAACGGCCGTTCATTTCTCGTTGCGATGGTGTGCGACCATTGTTCGGCCGTGAGCGGTGTCGTTTCCACGACCTTTAATTTTCATCCCTTACAATAAGCGCGGCCAGCAGAAGAAGAAGCAGTTTAACGGCCTTCTCCCCTGTCAGCTCGAAGAGGTTCCGTATTTTAATCATCGTCAGCCTGTAAAATTTTCTTAGCTAAAGAACCAGCTACGAGAACATTGCTTTACATCTTCGGGGCGCTCCGATGCTGTTCTCTGCTCCAACTCGGGCATTCAGTTGCGACTCTGTTGGTTTCGTTCGAACGACGAGTCGAAAAATTTACCAATGGCGCCATCATGTTCGACGTAAATACGGTAGAATTGCGTTTATGCGAACAGCTCAGAGAAGACTATATCGTTCGGTGTATCTACAAGTGAAGCGCGTGGTTCGCGTAACACGAACAATTTTGACTGCCTGAAGATTTGCTGCCAGGCGCTGTTAGAATTTAATGCTTTTTTTTCTGCACCATTAAAAAAATTTTGCATTTGTACCAGTCCTCGCATGGTACGTGACTTAATAGCGAACCACTGTATCATAAACATCGTAGTTGCAAAGAAGCGCTAGGTTCTATAGAACTTTCTACAAACTTGACCAAACTAACCTTTGTCTTCCATAAGAGAAACAGAGCCACTCTGTTTCCTTTCGAGAGAAATAACGCACTGCGAGACTAATGGAAAGCAGAAGATAAATCATTAAGAATACCTAGAACAACGAAAGATATTACGGAATGAAGAAAAATCAAGGCTGATTTGTGCAGCGTCGTCTGATTTTTGCGACAAGAATAGAAAGAACGTAACTTCTTTCGAAGGTTGGCTTTAGAATTTGTTTACAGCGTGAAACCTATCTGCTTATTTCGCATTCGGTGGAAAAATAGATTTAACCGGTCACGTCATTTGCATAGCGAGATACGCTTGACCCTCGAATAGCTCGTTTGATACGACGAAAAACAAATACGTAGATACGTATAATTCTCGTAATCTCGAGTCGATGCTAAAACGATTCGACCATGTACGTTTATAGATCTTGCGTATATCATTACAGATTAGGGAAAGATATAATTTTATACTAGAAGCTACTGAAGTATCACGACGTTCCGTGCAACTATAATATAATTTGGATTTGTTACGTAATCAGAAGCTTCTATTAGAGGAAGGGTTCTTTTTTCTACTTATTGCACAACGGTAAAGACAGACTTGTTGCAATTTAACCCAGCAGTGGTATAATATATTATATGGAGGAAGTTGCGAAGATATACCGTTATAGTGAAATAGTTAACTCGTTTCCTGCTCTTCTTAATAGTCGATTATTAGTTATATAAAGTTGAAAATTTTGCAACAAATCGGTGATGTCAGAATGATTGTTAGTTTAGCTCCGACGATTGCATAAACCCCGTTTAGTACGATATTATACGTAATATCATAATTAGAATGCGGATATTTATGCAAATTTATATTTTTTACAAACGAAGATAGAAAACTTCAACTTTTATCAAAAAAATGTCTTATCTTCCCTTTACGAAAATCGTTCCTCCCGCTGGAGTAAAAACGTGAAATTCCATAAACTTTCACAGTCTGGTGATCGCTGTCTCATTCGTAACTACATTCGTGAATAATTGGAAGATGAAAAAGTATAGAAAATTCGCAGGGTGTATGAAATATCCAAAGTACAGCGATAGTCGTTACAATATCCGATGGCTGACAAATCTCTGCTGAGATTCCATTTCGTTAGTTCTGTTAATAAGAAGTTTGCGTTAATATCGCGAAAGATGTGCTCGTCAATTTTATTCCATCGTTGACTTTACCTAAGCATTTACCTTTTGCCTAAGAAAAACTTTATCGTCGCGTTTCTTTGTTCGACGCGTTCGTAAATATTCAGAGTTATCGAATACAAGCTCCAGCAGCGAGCATTATTACGAACCAGTTGCAGAAAAGCTGCCGTAATGAAAGTTACACGGGAAAGTTTCGCAAAAGACAGGACGATGACGCCTGCAGCGTCGGTGTTTCAAAAATTCGTGAGAGCAACGTTCTTGGAGACGAACCTGGTCCCTTTGCTTCTTTTTCTTTCCTCCTTTTCTTTCTTCTTTTAACGTCGTTTTCGATTGCCCAGCGTGAAGTGTTTCTCCACTCATAAATCCATTCTTTATTTCTCCGCCATTTCCGTTTTCTTTCTTTCTCCGTCGTAGAGAACGATGATACTTTATTTCTCGGCGCTTTCGCGGCTTTGCAATTAATTACCCGCACTCTTGTCGCCCGTGCTCCCTTTTTCAATTTCCTCGAGAAATGAATTTCCTTTTCTTCCGGATTGTAATAATGCTAATATCGAAAACTTCAGCTCGTATACGTACTTACTCGTACAGTTGATTCATTCGAGTATCCGCCCCAATTTTTAACTCTCCGGTTCTTCGAAATTTTACATTTTCAAATATTAGAGTTTCCGCTTATTCGGTTTCTCGAACCGTCGAATCTTCGAATTTTCGAATTAGCGAAATCTCGGATTCTCGAACTTTTCAGCTGTTAACCCGTCGCGCGTTCAAATTTTCGTGTCGGGTGAAGTTGAGATTGTTTAACAAAACCTTACCAACGATATATTAAAATTACACGTACAATGCGAATAATCACGGCAGGCTGAAGTTGCCGTGTTCCGCTGCAAAAATTGAGCTAATATGATTCTCTTTAATTTCGAAATTACCACGAGATATAGAGAAATGCTCTCTTTTTTTTTTACATTAGGAAGGACGAAGTTTGCTGATGTAAAATGCATCACTTTTTCGAGCGGCGTAAATTTGCGTAATTTTGTTGAATATTTATGAATCTGTTTAGTAGTCGGAAACTAGAATGTGCCTATGTTTCTGTATATTACCGTGCAATGTTATAAGGTAAAACAGCGCTCACACTTGTGTTACAGTAAGGTGTGATATTAAAGTCCGAGTATGTTCAAATTAGTAATACACGGCCGGTATACGTATTTAACGATATCATTATGACGTAGCAAAGAAATAATTTATTACGTGACACTAATTTCGACCGTAAATTGCACGCTAAGAATTAACAGAATATGATTTTCGTTACGTTTCTAGAAAAATTTCATAACTCGGGTCGTATGAAAAATATGAAGCTGGACATAATAAATAGTTAAAAAAATGCATATATATATATATTAGGTTGTCCTGAAAGTTTCTTTTCTTTTGTAAAGAAATAATAGACGCACAACCTTTTATCTTTTTATATTATTTTATCGAATCATCTACGATCCATTTTCTTCTATTTCTATTATCATGATCATACAGGATTCGACAAAAATAATATAAAACAGAGAATATGGTACATCCATTATATTTCCTTACAAAAGGATAGAAACTTTTGGGACAACCTAATATATATATATATTTCGTAGTAACGACTAAAACACGTAAATGACGTTAGTATCGCGTCGCTAGATGAAAGGTATCATAATTTATCGCGCGCATTACGATACGATATTAACATCCCTAATTTCACGTTTCTAATAAAAATGATAGTTCGAAATTCGTAGAAAACGCTCCATTGTCGATATGCCTCAGCCGATATCAACAGCTGAAGATCGTAATTCTCGCTCGGTATTATAGATTAAAATTGAAGCTAAACACGCTGGAAAGAAATTTATATTCGATTAACGAGAACAATCCTGACGCGGAAGCCTCGAGCACAATTCAGTTACTCCGATGATTTTCGTTTGCACGGGTGAAGTCGACTTGACAGATATCACGTTGTCGATCCTGTTGCGTCCGGATGTGAATACGGATTCTCTCAGTGAACGCGTTACATTTACTTGGCGGAAGATTACACGGAGCGCATCAATGGTAAAACGGCAGCAAGAGAATTGCTAATCGGCGTCATCTGACGGCGCTGCATAATTTCTCTCGCGCTGCAACCCTCTACCCGCTCGAGCTAAACGTCTTCGGGACTTTGTGAATTAATGCGGCTGCATACACACACCTGCTGCTCAATTAATTGCGACGAACCTTTCTTCGAAAACAATCGCTGAAATCGCACGAGCGTATATATCATATATGTACGCCACTGTGGAATACGTGCACGCAGCCAAGGTTACATAGTAGAACGATTTCGTCTTATGTGACGGAGGAAGAGACGGCGAATTGTACGCAGATATTTTGTGCAATTGTCTGAGCGACGTAATTCTGACTCGGACGATGTGAATGTTAGAAGGAAAGACAAGGGAACGACAGCAATCTTTGGCGATACTGAAAATGAGAATGACGCTCGCGATGCTGGACAACGTTCCTTTCCCTTGCATGGAAGAGTGGCTGGAAGACAGCGTTGCGCGAAAATTAGCAAAAATGTCACGGCCAACGACAATGGCTTACAGAATAGTTCGTTTTCTCTAGAAAGAATTCCTGCGTTTACACAGATCGCTACGTAAACTGGATAATATTTTGGACACGTGCGCATACAGATACGTATACGTACATACGTATATGGTATGGAAACGGCGGAGGTTCGCCAATGAATTTTCGTTATCCGCGATATATTCTTATATTTTGATACTTTGGCTATCATAATCACGCGAACGGATTTGCATCTGACCGGAAGATTTCAAATAATCTTATCCAATTTCCCGTAATACCGGGATTCAGCGGCGCGGTTTCGAGCTTTCGTTTCATTCTTATTCGAATCGCGAATCGAATCGAAACCGAAGGACGAAGAAAGGAAAATAATAATCTCCTTTCCAATTCCCGGAGAGGTTCCGCGAAGTGTGCTACTTACCAGAGGAATTTTCCTGTAACCAGCGCAACGGGCAAGAAAGTCTCGGTGACTTAGCTCGACGAGAGAAAATGAAAATAGGGAGAGGGGGGGGGAGAGACTGGAGAAAAGAAAGACTAGTAGAGTTAACAGGAAGAGGGTCGGGCACGGTGAAAAGTTTCAGAGAAACGAAATGACAATGAAGGGACGAACGAGACGACCACGCGAACCAAGAGAAACCAGAGGAAAGATCAACGAATACGAAGAGCAAGAGAAGAGGAAAAATTCTGGCGTAGAGCAAAACAGAGCAAACAGCCGGCAGAAGAAAGCTGGGGCAAAAGGAACAGGCGGCACTCGAGGCTCAGTTTTCTCGGTAGCGATGGACTCAAGTATGTCGCAAGTAGGTTCGAACGTTAACGTTACATTAGTTGGAAAATTCGTAGCGCGAGTTGAGAAAGATTTAACTAGCTTTAGAGTTTTTGTCATCTGTAAACTTTCCTTGAAAACGAGAACAACTTGACGAACGAGTTTTCGCGAATAGCAAAGCGTCCATATGTTTACGAGTAAACCGCCGATTTTGATGGAGATTCGCATCTCTGAAAATATAATTTAAAGGATAGGAACTCGGTAGAAAATCGTTGTACCTAGCGAATGTTACAGAAAATAAATACCACGCTTCGAATACCTCGTACCTTCTCTCATATTACGCGCATTTTGTTCTTTAATATTTCCTGCGAATCCATAAAAATCTTCGGTCTACCTACGATCGCGCATCGAACTTGATTCCATCGCTATCTCTTAGCATGGCCGGCAGCTTCGCAAACTCGTTTTTCTCCTAACCTCCGCCGCGTCATAGTCTACCATAGTATTCAACGCGGTACACTACTCGGACGGCTTCAAAAGACAGAAGACTTTCGTGATCTTCTTTTATTAAGAGTCTGCCGCCTCGACTGCAACGATTTACAGCCTCTTCTTTCCCTTGCTCCTCCTTTTTTTTTCTCCACTCTGCCGAATGAAGAGACTCGGGACGAAGTCTTTCCATTTTCCTCCCTTTCTCGCGCAACTTCGTGTTTTCTCTTACGTTGCTCTCGCGAGAAACCTTAATCATGCCAGGTAATGCCGCGAAACACGGTGTACGTAATACACGTGGCGTATTATGACGGATCGTTGCAGACCGTATCGCGTTTCGCTCTATAGCCTTAAGCCGCGTATTTAAGGAAGGTAGGCGATCGATAAAAACGTATGACTTGCACGAACATTGTCCCATCTAGAACAAAAGAATACGCGCAGTCGTGGCTGGTAGCACGATCGCAGAGGAGAAGGGCTATTATCGAGTTATAATCGCAACGTTTTAGGAGATTAACGAACAATATGCTCTTTAGAATTTTAATTTCTTTCACGCTCGATAGTCACACGTCGGCGTAATGGCCTGGTTGTTTCCGGAGACCAGACAGGTCAGGTTGGCGTCACGCGTTGTTTTCAAATGGCATTGAAAACGTTGACGAGTTCCAGGAGAAAAGATATTTCAATCACAGCGAACGGTCGTGCAACTTTGACCTAGCAGCGAACATGTTCAAGCAATACCTACAACGTACGTGTTTTAAAAATTCATACGATGTTCTAGAAAAATTCTAAATACATTACGTGGCGGAAGTCGCGTCGAACTACGTAGATACGAACTATATACGTAGAAAACTTCTCGCTTCTAATTTTGAAACGCACAGCCGACGACGTACGATAGCTACGAAAAGTATATGGGCATATAATAAGATCTTTTAACGGCGTGTCTGTTTATCAGCCTCTATATTTCTTTCCATAATATTTCATCTTTTGTAGTCATAGGAAAAAGTACGTGCCATTAAACGATACAAAATTGAATACACCTAAATCCGATTAATTAATATATATAAATGTTACAACGAGCAACAGTATCTTGTCAATAATTTCTATAGCCACTGTATACGACGTATGTATCTATCTAACGTGGCGCCACGTGTAGCGCCTTTCTCGTTGGTTCGACTGGATATTGCAATTTCCACGCAACAGAGAGAGAAAACAGGCAAACACGAAACCACCGCGGTTCTATGGACGTAGAGTTATCAATTCCCGAGCGGCGTCGCGCGTTATATATTTCATTCTTCCGGGTATAAGAGATCGATCCGTATTGTCGGTGTAGCTGCTGTGTTCGTTGCTATCGTTGCAGTTAACGTGAACGTCAACGTCAAGTTGTCAGCCTCTCGCTGGTGCATCGTATCTTGTCCAAGTTTGTGCACCGGTGATGATGCCAAAGCGATCAGCTAGAATTTCGATGCGCCGCATACGTTTTGCATAAACGCTGACTTCCGTTAGGGACGCCGCGTATCAATTTAACGCCCCGTTATATCGACGACGCTGTCAACGATGAAATATCAACGATTAATATTTTCCTTCTACCCAAGTACGTGCATATAGCCGCCACAAAAAGTATCGTAGTATTAAAAATGTATATATATATATATATATATATATATATATATATATTTTATTAGATAGGTAACATAATGATAACATATTGATACATATATCTAACGATCTATGATCCTCGACTGCTTCGCGAGAAACTTTTTGATTATAGGTTTCAGTATCGAAAGTCTTCAAATATATTAGCCGCGTTTCAGGTTAGGCAAAATTGTTGCACGTTCAAAGCTCACCTTTTAACCGCGCGATTCGAAATATTTCGTACGCGCTCCACACGTGCCTGCTCATCAGGCCTTACGCGAGATATTCGCTGAGAGCAATTTACTGATCGCAATATTGCATAGACGGCGAACCAGTTATGAATATATAATATTAGTTTAATATCCGGCTATACGGGGAATTTGACGCGTTTAAAATCAAAATGTTTTCGGTTAAAATGTCATCGATCCAAATTCTGATAATGAGTACCGTAACTGAAATACATTTTCCATAGTTATTTTATTGAAATTGGAAACAATTGCCGCGTTAATATTAATTACAACGTTCGAGTACAAGTTTTACTCTTTAACGAACAAAGTTTCCCCCAGAAAGCGACACTTGCGTAGAAAAACAGCAACATTAACTTAATAATCGTTTCTAATTTTGATATCAGTCCTATTCTATCTGCTAAAAAATATTCTACTGTTAACGCGTAACTCTCGTTAATGAAAGTTACACACTGACGTAGAACAGTTGTATCGCTTTAATAGTATGAATATACACAAAGTTGCAAGCGAGTGTGTTTGCTTGAAACAGCGAAAATGTTAAGCCTATGATAATTACTTGTACTTTAAACTTATAATTAAACAGTTACGCTCTGAAAATCGGGCAAACTGTGTATTTGTACGTTATTTAGAGGAAAGTTGCTCGATGTACATATATATTAATCAGGAAAGTTTGTCGGTTACTTTATTCATTTAAATTTCTCTTTACTATTGAATGTAACGAAGGTTCGTTATATTATTAAATAGAAACGCCCTGCGATCTTTCCATAATCTCTCTATGAAATCGTTTCCATAATTTTTCGATCGTCGCATAATAGGTATTATATTCTAACGCTAATAATTATTTTCTAAATACGTGACTTCGACTTTAATTCTTCAAATTAAGATAAATTGATTTAACGCCGATTTGGGGGTATAAAATAAATAGGAAACATATAATAACTACCAGAGAATTTAGAAATAAAAGCTCGCGCAAGTATGGTAATAGTCGTTAGCAATTATTAAAAAAATTCGATCTGCCAGATATATACCTAAAATCCAATTATATCGGCGGTCCTATTCAAATTTTAATAGCAATCGATTTCCACACAGCGCTCGAATATTATATACTAAATTGAAAATGCTTAAGCGGAAATCAAAGAATATTTTTTTCTATTCGCAATATTTTATTTCAACGTTTTTATTTTTCTACGATCGAACGAAACAACAGATGGCAAGAATACGTATATTATAACATATATCATGCGGATAATAAAAAGGACAATAAAGATAAACACGTATGTCGTTAAAATCTGATATTCTATCAAAAGTTATCGATCATCGAGTTACCGATTTTGCCATTTTCCAAGATCGTGCCTCAGAATTCATCGCTAGCAATTTCCCGTGAAATTTGATCGTTGCTATAAAAATAGCAGATACGATATTTTCCTGTCTATCGTAGATTTTAGAATGATCTATTCTAGATAGTTATCGAATTCGGAAAGTCCGCATCAATCACGTGACCGGAGCTCGAGAGCAAATCGCGAAGTGGCGCAACGTGCATTGATTCGTGACGATGTAGGGGTGTACAGGGGTGAACGGTATGTCGATGCATTCCCTAGGTACGCGTATCGATCATTCCAGGAGGTGTCCTCGTTATTGTGTGACGCCGATCTTCGAAATTGACCGGCTCTGGTGCACACGTCTGGAATAACAGAGAAACGCGAGAAACGCGCGCGTACACGTACACACCGTCACTGAAAAGTATCAGAGCGATTGCTCATCTTTGACAAGATGCATTTTAATTACAACATTACGAGTGATTCGAACGACGATCGTTTTATTCTTTATAACCAATGCAGCTACCTGTAATATCAAGTAAAACGCCAAGCGACGCAATTAAATTGCAGCGCAAACGATTTCTTCGTTGTTAATTGTAAGTAGCGATGTAAGAATTTAACAAATGTCCTGCTGGACAAATTGTAAGATGCAAATAAAATAATAAAAAATATTGTAAGCAGAGTAACGCGAGTAATTAACGATCTTCTAAAAAATTCAGACACACGCGAAAGTTTTCCATGGTAAGTGTTTTTAAATACTTTCATGAAACGCTGTACGAGCGAGGAGTAGTAGTCGCGTCAGCGTGATCCACGTTCCACCGACATTGTAGTTCCCGCCTCGTTTGAGATCCGTCGCACGCTGCTTGGCAGACGGTTACGAAACAATTGTTTTCTTACCGCGTCGTGTAGATTCATTTCCCGATAATTATTATTATTATTATCCCGGCGAGCTAAGTATGACGAGGCTGTCCCAGTTGTGTCAGGTGTATCGCGGTTAACGAGAAAGAGAAAGAACGTGGATTTGTCGCCGACCTTGTTTCGTGACTCGTCACACGGATTAGTAGAATTGTGCTACTACTGTTAAATTGATACTTTTGTGCGACTGACAACGAGAGAGAACAGCGAATGTACTACTTATTTTCTGATTATTTCCTATACAATGGGAATACTGTCTTTGACGAAGATGTTTCGATTAATATAATTTTCCATGAAAATTTTCTATTACATATTGGAACATAGAAGAGGAACGTGTTGCTAATTGCACAAATATTCCAAATATCGTTATTAAAATTTAGTCGAAAGTTAAGAGCGAATATACGTCAAAGTGACAGTATCGTTTAATGGAGAAATACCAGACTTGGCAATTTCTCAAGCAATTCTCCTATGTAGTAATCTTTATTTCTTATGTAAGAATGTGAACTATTTCATAAGCAGAGTATACCCTTTCACTCATAGCGTGGAAACATATCTCACAGGAATTTTTAATCAATTCTAGTTTCAAACGGCAGACGAGGTATTATGTTTGAATGGGGAAATTCTTTTAAACTTACACATTTTTTCTTTACTCCTTCTCAGCGTCCTCGTATACGTCGACAAACTTTGTTGCTTTGTTGCCAGTACTTTCTTACTTTTATTCTACTCACAGGTGCATAAATAGTCCGCGGTCTTGGTCAAATATCCCCAGTTATTTGCTAGCGGTAACGCATTTTCGCGTAACGTAAATATGGAAATATAACCTAACCCCAACCTAACCCGAAATAGCACCACGATAGTAGATATCACAGGGAACGCTTGTACGAAAGAAACAGTTGGGTTAGAATTTTCCAGAATTCCCTTGGTAAGAATCTCCTGGTAGCAAGCGTAGCGACACCACCACACATTCTTCTTCGCTGCACATAGTCTACCTACTATGTATACCGTATCACCTATCTTCTCCATAGTTTGCCCAGCAAAACGCTTCGTTTGGACAACTCTGTTGCGGAAGCGTTATCCCGTTATTCAAATGCACGCGTTGCTCCACTCCCTTTCGTGTATCCACGTTGACGATAATACCGTTGTACCCCTCACTTACCATTCATATAGTATCAAGCTTACCCTGCGCGTTCCGGAAACGAGACGCATAAGGTGTCAGCGAACGCGCCAGCCTGTAGAGATCACGGCCAAGCGGTTCTAATTGCGATTCCGAATATTCAGAAGCTGTTGGACCATCGTTGCGAGGCTTTCACCATGAAAATCAATTGCAGCCACGTACTTCTCGCGAGTGACAATGACAAGTATGTAGAAAAGTGTTTAATGAGAGGAGTTGATGCTGCGACAACCACGTGACTCAGAATTTGAAATTGTTTCTTATTTGATTTTACGTATATAGATATGTAGCGCGAACGTATAATAATAATACGTAATGCAAGATTAATAATATATAAACGTAATGCGAGACTTTCGTGTTACGTTATTATCGCAACAAACAAGCGATACCTGTTCTTGCGCGATGTTCGTATGGAAAAGAGCCGGAGACGTCTGGTACGAATACAAGTGACTCCATTGTTCTCCATAGTGTGTACACACGTAGTGTACGTACGTACTCGCGTAGATTTTCCACTACGCTCAGGAAGAACGACCGTTGCATTTTTCAAAGGGTATCGTCTTCGGGACGTTGGCTGGTTGACGAGACGGAGGACTAAATCACAGACACTGAAACGATTTCGTCAATGTTTCGTTTAGAGAGTGGTTTAACAATTTAAGCACGGAACCGTAGCGATTATTCTCGTTTCAATAAAATAATCGAGAACCTTAGAGAACACCGATCGGTATATATTTGCAACGTAACTCGGAGGTTTATTAAGTTACGGCAATGTTTGCCTGAAACAGAACGGTTTCGCCAGTGCCTCTGTATCCGAACGGATAATATAAATCAGCCTTAACAGGGTGACGCGGTTAAACGGTCAGCGACGTATCGCTGGGATTTACTATCGTCGCGACGATCGAAATCCTCGTTTCGAAAATGGTTTCGTGGCCGGATAACGTAATGGCGGTGCAGAGATTCGTGTGCGGAAGGACGTGACACGCGAGGAGATTGCGAATTGGACACCTACGATAATTTTTCGTACGAGGAGGATTTTAATTCTCTCGGTTCGAAATATTCAATTTGAATCTAAATGAAATAAAAATTGAAAAACGACGCCTTGAACGTTGTCGATCCGGCGAGTCTAATTCGCCTTGTAACATTGCCGACAATTATCGCGTTCGCTGGCGAAATTTTTACAGTTTCTGTGAAACGTAAGATAGGTTTAACATAACAGCCAGAGATGATGGTTTTACAGCCCCATTATCGTGCTTTCGTACCAAGCTCATGCATATGATAATTGGCTTTCAAAAATATTCGATTACTGTGTTATGTGAGAAGGTTAGCGCGAGTTGTACATATTTGAACGAGTTTAACTAATCTTAAAATATTTTACCTTCTGTAATGAAAATCTACGTTTATATCAGGGTCTCTTTGCTAGTTAATAAAATACCTGATATCTCGATAATGTGTTTGAAAATAATATCTTAATAAAAAAAAAAAAGTAATTTCTTCGTATGTTAATTTCTGCATGCGAAGAGCAGGAATTCCTCATCGAAATAAACGCGTTCCGTATAGCCTACAAAAATGCGGGAACATTTTTTCAAATGAAATTAGAACTACACCGGGGCTTGACAAATACTTTTTAATAACAGCCGGCGCCTGAGGAATTCTTTCGGCGTGCATTACGTTCAAGAACAGACATACTAACGACATTACGTTTCATAACCGGGGAAATTGTGGATCTAAGCACAACCCAATTCCTTCGAATCTTTTTCGATTAAACTTTATGCAAAAGCTAATGAAAAGCCGTGTACGACTTCTCTATGGAAACATTGTTTTCCTTTGGACTTGATAAAGGAACAAGTCAACGATAAGTCTCATCAAATAACGTATCAACGTTTTATAAACAATTACAAAATTTTTAAGTATTATTTACTCAGTCGGATGATAGTCGAAAGTGTACCCTTCGCGATGCATTTTGATTTCGCTCGATATCTCAATTATTAATGTCAAATATTCTGAAGGTACAGCGCTGTAAACTGCAATAGGCTTATCAAAGTGTATAGAACTATGAATGGCAGCCTGCAGCGGTCTGACCTACATTTTTTCTAAGAAATACGCTTAGTGGATAGTAGTAATAGTAAAAAAAAAGCAGACGCTGCTTGTCACTGGCTGGCGTGCTACAAACGAAGTTGCGATTTATGTATGACGAGTTGCGAGCATGCGAGAGATAATCATCGAAAAATTCGGTTCTCTTTAAACGACGATACGTCAGCAATGGACGGTAGGATCGAAATGAAACAGAAAGCACTTTGCAGGGAAAGATTTACTCTTTCTGGCGACTCTAACTGGGCTTAAAGATTTTCGTTAGTTTTGCAGCAATAATTATTGAAACTCTTTGCAGTTTCAATAGGCATACTTCAGATTTATCGGGGTAAATGCAGGCATTGAAAGAAGTATTTACCTTTAGTTCTTAGAAAAATTCTGTTCGAACTTATATCTTTCGTTTAAGATAACAGCTGTCCTTGTGAAATTCTTATAGTAAGAAACGTTTAAATCTTGGGAACTTCTTTAAGAAGTGCTCTCATGAAACAGATATTTTATAATCTGTATCAGAAGTTTCATGGAAACAAGCTATTTTGGAAGGTGTATTAAAAAAGGTTCCAGAAGATAAATAAAAGTAGCCGAGTATTAGATACTAGTTTTATTTAACAATGTAATATCGAATTATTCATACGTTTATCTAATAGAAGATACGAAAATCATAAGACAAGCGATTAACGGTTTTATAAGAAGTATCGAGCAGGAAAGAGAACTTGTCAAAAATAATACCTAAATGCCATTTCCTTATAATTCGAATTAACTGAAATATATAAAAATTCTTTTACATAATATGTATATAATATATTACGTATATTTTTATAATAGAATACATGGCTACATATCTACGTATTATTATATTATTTAATCTTTTTTGCCGTAGCTTTCTAACTGTTCGTTTCAAAAAGCGACGTAAACAAGTTTTGAACTGTGAATTATTTAGGCAAATATTACAAGTAAATTCCATATCCACGGTATCAAATTAACTGCGGTAATTATTTAATATCGTTGTAGTATTACTTATTGAACGGTATTCGCTAATTGTTACGACAATTGAAAACTTGTTTAATGCTGATAAACAAAATATCTGTTGGCAAATTTTTATTTTTATATCTTACGAGTTTCGTTCGAATTAAAACTTTTACTTTCAAGAACTTTTCTTTATCTGTTCCCATCAAAACTTATAACGTGAGAACATTTTCTACAAAATTTCTACGGTCCGTGTTTTAAATAGACCCTATTAAAAAGTACCATGACTGTTTCGATCCCTGGATAAATATCTTTGATAAACAATGTAGTTTACGACGGTGTTACTAATAATTATTACAATCCAAGTGTTAATTATCGTCCCAGTGAATATCGAGGCCTACTAGTATAATAAATAATTGAATCGAAATGTACGAGTGGCGCGATAAATACTTACTTGTTATAACGGATAATCGAATGTTTAAATACTCGCGTGATCTTCGCGAAATATCTACTCGCACTAAGTATCTCGCAATTTCTACATGCTCTTTCAAATTTGTTTCAAACTGTACCAATACGCGATAGTCGAGTCCCACAATAGCGCTAATGAAAATTCCAAACGTTTTGCATATCGCGTATAACGCATTCGTGAAACGTGTCCACAAGTGTTCGAGTATTTTCGTAATTCCGTGCACAGGATCTGTCGAACTTCGGTCTCTCTTCGCTTGCCTATATATTTGCGTATCTATGTACACCTTTTCCTCGAAAGTGCGAAGAAATCCGGAAAGACGTTTAGCGTGACTGCCGTTTAGTCCGGAGATCGGTGCCGGTAGTATGTGCCGGTATGCACGGTATCTCGTTGAAAGTTTTTCGCGCTCGAGACTCGAGTGGAAGCGCAGCGTGCGCTTTTTTATCGCGCGGCGGAGGACGCGGTCGATCCTTCCGGTCTAGCGAGTTTCGCAACGCGAAACCCCTTTTCGCGGCTGGTCGATCGCGGGCCTCTTGCAGCTAAGAGTTTGAAACTCGCAGCCAGACGCGCCCCAAACCTCGCCATTTACGATCCTTTCGCCAAGGAAACCGGCTGCAACTGCACGAGGCCGCCTAAGACGGCTCGAAACTTCCCCTCGAACCTACCCGTTAAAGTCTCTCTCGCTACACCAGCGACGTCTATACATATTTTATTCGATCGTGTATACACTTGCAACCCCTGGGTCCTGGCTGCCACTTTGCATACAACCTGAAACCGTCAGCTTGCGTTCTTTCGCCAATCCGGTCAGATTTTTCTCAGTTTAACCTATTAGGGATGAACAACATCTGGCTGCGACGATGACAAAAATAATTTTATATGGTGTACTCGTTGAAATTTATATTTGCATGGGGAATTACTTGAACTGATACGGTAGGAAGAATATTCGGCGAAAGTTTTATCGTAGAATTCCTACGATAAACGAAACTGTAGTTGGCTAACGTTATAAAAGCGAGCATGATTAGTTCGATGGTAAGTTGGATGTGTATCATCGTGAGTGCACTTAGAGCGCGTTCTTTCTCGTACAGAAACAAGTCTTTCAGTGACCGAGAAATTTACCAAGTTTCGCAACAAACTCAAGGATTAACGTTGCAACGATTAATATTTCTGGGACGTTCGAGAAACTAGAACTCCGAGATACGCTTAATAGCAAAATCAAGCGAGACTAGAGAAATTGGTAGTAATAAAATGGGATCTTCAAATTGTTCCTGTACAAAACGTGAAAAAAATCTTCGTGCACTATGATTTTGCTATAAATCAACTAAAATGTCCAGATACTTGCTAGCAACTTCAATTCGAATTTATAAGTGTATCGAACTTGATTAGAAGTCGTATTAAACTTGTAGCCATCGGTAACGCCGAGAGCCACGATTTTCTCAGTTTTTTTTTTTTACTGCAGGCGATAGATGTTGGAAGATTTCCTCGTTTCCAAGCAATCTGCTCTCTGATTGGTCGGCGCAAGGGCTGATTCGAGTGGGGAACGCTTACGTATTTCGAGGTAGAAGTTTCGTTAACGCGAGTTGATACTCCCGTGGGGTGTATATCTGACTTTCTTTGAAGTTCCGTGGCTAGGGAGTTTCAATCGCTACTTGGTTTTCACGAGGCGAAATAGTGGTTTGATCGTGGCCGGATTTTATTCGGATTGATTAGAATTGGATCTGTTGATTGATGCGTAAAGTACGCCAAGACGATCGAGATCGATGAAGGTAATTAGAATTGATGGTTATCCTAGACGTTTAATTGGAAACGAATGGTCGAACATGGTTTGGAAAAAGACGTGATTCGGGGAAACCAGGCAGACTTTCCTCGTGATGTTTACGAAATTCATATTTTTCATACGGATAAAAAAGAAACGCTCGAACGGAAGAACATTTTGTTTATTTTCTAAATATCAAAATATGTACTCTATTTCCGACATTTTATATACTTTTGTATTACATCGTTAATGCACAAATATGTACAGTCTGGTGACTAGAAGCGCGATATTTTAGTACGTATAACGTACGTGTTAAATAATATCGGCTGTAAAGATTGAATTAAGAGAATTGTTCGAGATTTTGGACGATCCGCAGTTTGCAGTGCGGACGGCACATCTGCTATTTTTTGGAAAGTTGGAATTTCTCACGCTGCGTATCAAGCACTCGACGAGTCATCTCAATGGTAAACCACTTGGAATAAATATCGACATCCGATGATAGTCGACGATAGACCAAGGACGATGGCTCAGCTGGACGTTAGTCTACGCATCCTCGACCGTGTACGCACAAGACGCACAATACGTGCGGAACGCCTACGACAGTTTAACAGTTACACGATTGGACAGAAACAGATTGCCACTTGACAGAGAACGTTGACTAAAACACACCCCCTAGACTGATAGTTAGAACATACCAGGGGCTACAAGAGAAGGCAATCTCATCACGCACACACCTAAGTTTAAACTCCGTTACTTACTCAGTTCATACTCTTTCGTTTATACGAAATAAGTTCAAATAAACCTACTAGACACGAGCTTGCTCCGCGTCTTTAACCTGCGTCCACGTTGAGCGTTAATATCGTTGAAGGTTCGCGACCTGAACCGAACAGTTGCAAGCCGACTGATCGCTACCTAGTTGATAGATCGCGAGAAGAGTAATTTGAACGAAATCGAAAAGTATGTAAATAGTATAAAAAAATAGAACTCTGAGCAAACGTCGTCATTGATTCATTAATTGTTAAGTACGTTAGATATGTTTGGTTAGTGGCGGAATTAAGTTGGTAGAAACTTTAAAGCCACCGTAACGCTTATGAATGCACAGCTCGCAAACACTGCACAGTACAGTTTCGAAGCTTTCAGATGCTATAACACCTACTGGAAACGATGAATGCCGAGAATAGACGGTTTAAATAAACCAGCACTCGTTGTGTGTCTGTAGAAGATATTCTAAATCAGCTTTAATGTGGCGCGATACTTTCCAAACAAAAAGGAGATTGCAACCGGATGAAGGAGACATTTGCATGAACGGAGAGGAGTTTCGTATGAAACTTCCTTTCATCGTTGAATTTTAAAGAAACTTTATTTTAGCACTCGCTAATATTAGACTGCCTAGACTAGGTAATTAATCAAACCGTTTATGTATATATCGCATCTAGGTTATTCAAACCTTTTAGTCATTCGATAAACGAGTTGATGATCTGGTAGGCTGATATTAAACATAGTTCTTATCAAACTTTGTAATATAATTTTACTTTGCCGTTTATCTATCTCGCTTAATGCCTGTACCAAATTTAATAAAATTCAATATCTATACAAAATTGTATTATTCGATTTATCGCGTCTATTATTAATAAGTGCCTAATTGATGGCTCATGCTCCGTACCTTATGGACGAGGATGTACTTTCAACTCTTATTCGTGCTTCTTCTCCTTCTTTCTCTTTATCCACTCTCCGCTGCTTATATCCAAACGTCAGCGAGTTTTCTCACTTTTCGTAAATAGTTTCGTAAATAGTTTAATAGGAAAATGACGAAAATAGCAACGATGACCCGCGTAAATCACATTAAGATTTCAGAAAACGAATCGTTCTGGCGAAATTAGCCGAGCATCGTTTAAGGATGTCTCTATAGCCTCGTAATTGATGTTGTTTTTATTCTCTGCTCCTCCGCCTGCTGCTTCGGGCCGGAAATTTTAAACCGTTTAAGGGCAGTATCACCAGATTGCCTCGTTCTTCTAACTCGGGTAAACGATATCGAAGGATTCGAACAGTGGAATAAGTTATTCGATCGTTGTTTTGTTTCGCTGTCGGATGCTGTCTATTGGGAAACGAAGCGATACTTTCCTCTTTATTTGTATCGAATAAGAGCGGAACGTGTGTTCGAAATGCAAGATAAATATTATAAGGACGGTCAACATGATCTACGTACGTGTACATCTATGGAATTTTCTAAATACATTTTGTATCAATTCCCTACATTATGCGAATCGACACCGTGCAAATCGGAAATATAAAAACAAGATTCCATACTCGTGATTTATTTATGAAGATCGATGGTTATTAGACGGCGGAATTTGATGCATCTATGGCAAATTCAATGCTACGTAAAAATATATAAAACGTGGAACGTGCGGTGCTCGTTATGACATTTAAAACAAATTCCCAGGTAAAATAAGTTCTCTTTCGCTGGTTTTCATAAAATTATTCCTTTCTATAAATATCCGTAATCTATTAATCGCGAACGAGTATGCGAGTGTCTCGTGACTAAAAATACTATAGAGTAAAAAATCATATCCAATGGGACGAGAAAGAAGAGTCCAGCAGTGTGTAAGTACACGGGACGCGTGTCTCATGCAAAACACGAATACGGGACGAGTGAAAGCGTCCGTCTCCGTGTTAATTGGCTTTCTTCGAGTTCCTCCGTTCCTCCTTCCTCTCCCCACAGAGAAAGATCCCTCGCGTAATGCATCCATTTTTATTCCCTTTTCTTCTGTCAGTTTGTTCCATTCGCCTCTTCTCTCGTCTCATTTGGTGCACACGCGACCACTCGATTGCATACGGTGCTCAAGAGACGAGAGATCTGACCGGAAATAAGTTTCGTCCGTTGACTCGTTGCGAACCGGTCGGTATCGTTAAAACTGTTCGTCGAGCAGAAAGACGCGAACATATCGTCAAATGGATAATTGAATTGCAGCGAGGAGGAGTGCGTATCGTTCTGCGCCAAGTCACCGTGGAAGAAACCAAGGGAGAAACGAACAAGTCCGAGGAACAGGGTAATCGGGGCCGTGCACTCGAATGGGAATCGTCAGCGAGAATGGATCGATGAGTCTCGATTGTGGCTGTAGAAAGTATTTGAGCGTGCCTTGAACGTATTTTCCAACGGAACGTTTCTTTATTACATCACGATAATTTCTCCTGACTCATTCGATATATATATATATATATATATATATATCTCCGAAGATTAAAATTTTTGTTTTTATTTTTGTCTTGTATATAAATACTTTCTAATGTGTATGTTACATACGTATTTATATCTTGCAATATAAATTGTTTTATTGAATGAAGTATATATATATATTATGATGATAAAAAGTACTAATGTGAAAAATGTGTATATATATATAATAAAACAATATTATATATATGATAACAATATATATAATAAAACAATGGAGTATATATATGTATATTATGATGATAAAAAGTACAAATGTGAAAAACGTATATGTGTATATACATATATACTCCATTGTTATACATATACATTTTTTACATTAGTATTTTCTTATTATCACAATTATATATTATAATAATTAATACGATAACATTAATATATTTGTACATTACAGCTGTGTATCTTACATTTGTTATCATATATACTCCACGTGTATATAACATATATTCAAGTTCCACCGGTGCGAGCTTCAAACCGCGAGTTCACGTTCGAAGGATTAAAAATCTTTCGATACATTTTATTTCCACGGCCGTGAAATATTTTCGCGCGGCTCGACGATGAATCTAGCACGAAATACAAAAACAACCGGTGACGGGCGACAACGAGAGATTCGAATAACGAGTGCGAGGTAGGCAGATTGCGAAAGAATGCCGATAAAGCTTACAAATTTCAGCGTTATCTTTGGAACGCAATATTCAGCCGCTTCTTGGTTAGGCGATATTGGTTAGCGCTAAATTATGGCCCCAATGCGGTAGACACCAAGCGCGCTCCCGTTCCCCCGCCAAGTTTATTTTGGGTCATTCAGCCACGATTTACGTTGACGTCCGTTGTGTGGAGGGACGATAAATTCGTAGCGTGGAGCAAGGATCCCTGGAAAACGCCGAAGGAAAATCCTCGACGGATTGTAGCTCGTGTTTCCAGTTTCGTGCGAACCTTCGTTAACTCGTCTTTTCTGTACAATACGGCGATTGACTTCATTTGTCACGTTTCTGATTTGAGGACAGAATACTTGTGAAAAGTTAGTTTCGAAACGATCGTAGACGACGATGATACGCACCATGTTAGATCGGCGTTAATTATAATATTAACATATTTTGCGAATCTATATATATATATATATATATATATATATATATATATATATATTAATATAAAATGGTTGTCAAAGAATATTTGCGTATCGTTATATTTATTATAGCAATTACGTAGTAGTTAATTAACTTGAAGTATATTAAATTCCGAATCATTTAGTAACGGTTTCGCGTGACTGTGAAAATTAAATGTAAAACTCGATAAAAAAGCTTTCCGTTGGAGAAACGTTTCGCTTCATACCTTTCGTAGTCACAGTATATCGAATGTCACTTTTTCAAATAAAATTTTAACCGCGCAGTTCTCTCGAAATATAAAATGTACATACATATTTAATTTAATTTCCATACTTTGGCTTTGCCCCGTGAAATTGTTTAAAATTATTTTCGTAAGTTTTCTAAAATTGTTCGACTTTTTGTAATTTTGTTCCTTCTCCTATGTCCTGCATAGCACAATGAAAACGCTTATTAAGGGAGAGTCGTGCGGTACCGACTTAACCTGATTGAATCAGAATTTAAAAAACGAATTTGCAGTATAAATGAAACTTAATAAGAGGAGACAAATTAATTTTGCGAAATTCGATTATAAAAATCGATAATCTGCAAGAGTATAAACGTTGTAATTTGTAGGAAACGAAAGATTATCGTCCAGTAGTATCGACCAATTATTTAGTTAGCGAATTTTTCGATCTAAATGATATCAACAATGTCAAAAGAAAAACATTTAGATGCGAGAATAAATATTTTTATTCGAATTTTACTTTTAAATATATCGCAAGCAAAATAATTAATATTTTCTTGGCCCGTGTATTCGACGTCTGCCCACCTTTCGCATTCGTCACTTTTGGAATATCGAAAGCTTTATCGGCCTGTCCCTGGGTCATTTTATTTTCAAGAAGCAACTTCAAGCTAGCGTTCGTGTTCTCCTCTGTTCAGTTTCCTTTTTTCTCTTTTGGAATTTCAAACATTTTTCTGCGGCAGAAAGTAGAAGAAATATTAAACAAACATCCTCTAATTTAATTTCAGTTGCTAGCAGATTGAACCGAACAGATAAAAAGAATTTGGTCTGTACCGATCGACGATTGATCAATCGGTACTGAACGACAAACACATGGAAACGTTCTATATTATAACGTATGTAATATACAAAGAAAATTGCAAAACTGATCTGATAATTACGCTCAATATATTAGAGATAGTACAGATGCTAGAAAAACACTCATTTGCCTAGCTGAGAAACGAAATATCAGAAGAGAATAACTTTTAACGCTCGGAACGTCAATGCGTAACGCGTACACAATGTTACACAGAATTGTTATATTCATTTTTTTATTCAAATAAGAGTGCTAATATCTGGCGAGAAAAACCAGAATTAATGTTCCTCGATACTGTACGCCGATCTCTGCTACGCGACTCTCCTCTATACCGCGCCTTTTTAATAACAAGATGAAAACATTTATTCCATCTTGATTTTTTATTAATAAAACGCATCTATAACGCTTGCATCTTGACCTTCCGTTTAATAATCTCGAATCGTTGGAAGCGCTTGTTATATGTTTAATACGTAGAACAGAAGTTTTATACCCAGCTAACAGAATAAATGGCGCTTATCCCGTGTAACGAGCCCTTTCCGAGTTTCTGCGCGAAACTGGGGCCAGAGTGGATTTGAAAAATGTTTCAAAGGTAACTAAAAGCGTTATTTTTAAGCAAGCCGCGGTTGGAGATTAGAGAGTTGCGAAGCTTCCCGATCGATGAAGGGGAATTGGGAAAAGTGAATTACAAAGCGTGTGTCCCATTTTCGTGTTTTTATTTTTCACGGTACGTTAGCTATTGTTCGAGGGAGTAGAGTCCTCGAAAGTGAAGGATTTTTATGGAATTTTTGTTTTTTTTTATTTTTTTTTGTTTTTTTCTTTCTTTAATAGAATTTTACTTCTCACCGAAGGAGGAAGAACGTACCTTTAAATAAAGCGGCGCAATGCGAAACAAAGGAATCCTAGTACGTTGTATAAAATCCCTGATTTACAAGATTTCGTTTAACTTTCGGCTGAATTTCAGGAGAACAGGTTTTTGCTCTTCTTTTTCCAATTTAAATAAAAAATGAAACGGTAAACCGACCAATGTTCGATTATTTTATAATTAGGGTAACTTCTCGAAACTCTTATTCGAATTCGGAATAATGGAATTCGAATGGAAAATGTGTCGCAGGTTTCGATGTTTTATTCTCGCGACAAAGGCTCGATACGTAATGCTTTATATTCTGCAGCCATAGTAAAAGGAACGGAGAGTACGGTATTTTTCTTGCGAAACTTATTTCGTTTCAAACAACGAAGAATCATAGTACGTTCGTCTGTAGCGCAGGAAATCTGGTAAACAAGCTGCTATTTTTCTGCAGAGTCGGTCGAGTCGCTTGTCCTCTCGCATCAACCAACTTTCATATCTCTAATCTTACCTTTGAAAATATCATTTAGATTAAAACAAATTGTACGATAGCGAAGAGCTTTAAACTTTCCATTAAATTCGGCGCCCTCTCGCAAGCCAATTATTTCTTTCTTTTTTTTTCTTTTCTGTCGTCATTGATAAACGTCTGAACGTCATCGCGACGCAGCGCGCACCAACTCACGGAATACAGTGGACGCAGTACAGAGCAAACCATAGTACAGACAACGTACGGAGCTCGTTCTCGCCGGTAATCCCAAAATACCCGGATACATAAAAAATGTTGCTCTGTCCCATGGAAATTATCTTCCGTCCGCATATGATGGAATTAGTGGTCGCTTCACCGAGCCTGAACTAAGCGGACTAGGCGCATCGCACGAACTCGCCTACGTAACAAGATCCAGTTTATTCATCTTTTTACCCTTTCGCGGCCACATTTCTCAGATTGGCTCCCGCGGAGGGAGTTTCACAGCCCAATATTCGAGGGCGAGAATTCTCACGGCGCGCAATTTACATCGAAATCGTGGCGTGGTGCACGTCTGTCGCATCGTCGAGACCGATACTAATGGCCGAGAGAGCCGCAGGTACAAAGGTGGTGCTCGCCTCTTATTCGTGTGCGGGGCTAGCAAGAACGCGCCACGCGAAAGGTACACTTCCGCGGAAGTTTCCCGAGGGACGAGGACGCGCGTTCGCCATTACATGTTCCAGACGTAACGTCGTTTTCCCTTTGTCGTCTCTTTCCCTCTCTTACTCTGTATTTTCTTGTTCCTGCCGCGGCATGCAATTTTCCGCGTCCGTCGGAATTTTATGACCCCGGGGTTACGAGGATAATACGATGCTTCCTTTTTTTTTTCATTATTTTTTCTTCTTTTTCTCGGTCTCTTTCCTTTTTAATTCTTCCCCTTTTTTACACGGACTCTCCTTCTTCTTGCTTTTTTTGTTTCGTTTTCAGCGACGGGTTCGTTCCTTCTCGTTTCGCCAGGTTAAGCAGCGAAGAGAGTTTTGAGAATACGAGATGCTTGGAGAAGTTTCAATAAGGCAGATTCAGAGAAACAAACCGTAGCTCGTGGACATGGGATCCGGAGAACTCGAAGCTTTTCGTTCCTTTCGATTTTTCTAGACAAATTCGTTGGAGGATTAAGGATTTATTCTTGGTCGATTTCTTCGTCTCCATCCCACCCACGTTGCGTTACTTCGACGATAATCAGAGCTGTCTGACGTGTCTCGTCGTCGTTCTGCCTGTTCTCCCTCCCTTTTCCGCCTTCCTTCGTTCGCGACCGATGCCACCTCGAAAAACCAGAGACGTTTCCCAGTTTCGGCGGCATGTTGCTCGTTAAATTCCCAACTCGTTGCTCCCCTCTTCTCTTTCGTCCCTTTCCATCCTCCAGGACCTATCGATTCTAAATCACATCGTGGCGGACGTAATAAGAACAAATGGACCAAAGCAGCGACGTGTTTTGTCGATTCATAATGCATCTCGTAAATACAATTTCGACTATCACGTTGCGGATTTTTTCCGTGTCTACGATACTATATATCTGTGCGTCTAGGCGAAACTTAAGGTCGAAGTGGTTATCACTTCAAAAGGAAAACTCTACATCCGGTTTGTTTTTCTTAATAACCGAAGCGATCTTGGCTGTAGTGGCAGTGGCCGTCTATTGCTAACGACAAGGACATCAAAATAGAGTCAAACACAAAAACGTCACCGAGACTTTGAGCAAGGACGACTCATAGGCGAAAAGCAACATAGACGGTTACAGGTCGAGGTGTGGTGGGAAAGTTAGAGAGGTTACAAGAAAGCCTATCCCGATACAGGAAAGGAGTATCATAGTGCGAATCTGGACTAGCTCAAACTGTACTCAAACTCATACTTATATATATATATATACTTATACCTATACTTATACTTTACGCTAGTTTTTTAAATGTATTTTTGCTATCTTACAATTTATCCACGCGTTCTATTCCTTGTTCTAATATCATAAAACGATAACCTCAACATTAAGGATACAAGAATGCCTAGAGATTCGCAGCCTATTGATCGAGCGATTTGTTGCATAAATTAGAAAGTTACAGACTCGGAATAATATGTAGTTTTAAATATGTAGTTTTTGCACGAGCGTTCCGTGACTATATGTAGTTGCCAATTTAGTTGCGATTTTAATTCGTTCTTTGGAAGTCACGTAAGACGGAAGATATTAACGAAGCTCTGTTTTCTCGTTTCAGGTGAGTTTCTGCACGAGTGTAACGTAAAACCTGGCTAGTACGTGAGTAATACCCACGTATCACGTTTATATTAGTTCCTACCTAATGGCTCGAGCCGAGAAATACGATATTTCCCGTGATATTTCAAATATCACAATGCTCCCTAATTAATTGAAGCATCGAAGCCAGTAATATCGTAGTTGTGTATCTATCTACGTCTAATGCAATTCGCTCTCTGTATCGAAAGACCAGCATGACCGATGCTCCTTCTCATCGAAACGAAACGCGCAACAAACCGATTATCACGCGTACAATCTGTGGAACAGGTTTGATTAATATTTAATCGTTTTAATTTCGCCCGAATATTTCGTCACGGATATCGAGTCATTATCTGCCTGACATTTTATAAATATTCTACTGGATGGCGAAATTACTTGCGTTTTTATTCCACGGTTATTTCAATATCATTTTTTGACATTAATCTATTGATAAATGAAGGGACGTTGGCGAAATATTTCAAACAATGCTAGTAATTATAAAACACTGTCGCGGAAATCCATTACAATTTGTTACATATTTTACAACGATATATCGTATCGTATTTTAGATAATATTTACTGATTTCGTGGATTATAAAAGCAAGGATAGTTATCGTCAATTTCAATCGAATTTACATATCTTTGTTTTATATCGGTTTGTTTCTTAAATCTACTTCCGCAAGTGTAAAAAATGTAAGAATATAATAAATGTTGTATGTACAGGGATGGAAGAAGATGTGATTTATCGTTCGTGAAAATTTTGACACGAATAAACGATTATCTGCCGCGGTTTCTTCACATTATTTAGATGATTAACAGAAATCCTTCGTGAATATAATTTTTACTACATTAAACTTTCGCAGCCGCGCGAAAAAAATTTGCATTTAATTAGATGCTTGGCGTAACCTCGCCAAAGTTATTCGCAACGTTAATTTCCCGCTTCATTTAACGCCGTCCCGATAGAACAGTTTTAAGAAAATCAACATTAAAGCGTTCGAGTCATTGACTTCTCGCATAAGTTGGAAAGAACTTCTTGATCCGCACTGCACAATCAAAAAATTGCATTGCAAATTTTTATTTAAGCCTGCTGCATGACTTACAGTTACTAACTTATTCGTTGATAGTTCGTAACTTATTAGTAATAATCAAAAAAAAAAAAGAAAAAAACGAATTTTCGCATTTCTGCGATTTTATCTTGATTAATTCTAAATCTCGTCTGCTTCTCCAATTGTAATAATTAACATTTATTTTTAATTAGCGGAGTTGTAATTAATAATTACAGAGTACCTCAGAAGAAACGAAGTTGCAAAAAAAATTAAATGAAATAACGATACTGAGATGCAAATAAAAATACTCGGTACAGATAACAAGCGATATAGTTTGACGAAGAAGAACGAAACAAAAATAATAAGATGCAATGTACAAATGGCGGTTAACGATTGCGAATCGCGTTGCAAAAGCTGATAGTTTGAAAGGACCTAAATACGTGCGAAAGAAGTGGATGGTATTTTGCAATAACAATTATAGCTTAGCAGTTATGTACAAGTGGATAAATATTAAGACGATAGGACCCATTTGACAGAATTAGCTCGATGGAATTCAGGTTTGAAGGAGAGTGGAATTTCTAGGGAGACGAGTTAGAACGTAGAAACGTAGCTCGTACAGAATATTCGGGGAGGTGATCAGCAATTTTGCATATTTTATTCGCTTTATAAATTATAATCCCGTCGTAAAAACTTTGCCAATGAATAAAAATCAAAAAGTCTTATAACCGTGAGTGACATAAATGTTCTTTCGCCAATCCACTAATAAAATTCCCAGAAATTTGCATAATATGGAAATTAAGCGACGTCGAATGTTTTCCTCCCCTATTTACAGCTCAACGCAGAAAAGTAAAAAAGTACGTCGGTAATTGAAAAATGAAAATAGGGACGTGAAAGCTACGTACGTACGTACTCATCGGCTATACGAATTAAAAAGATATCCTTGTATTAAAATCTAATTTACAACTTCATAGGAAATGCGTTTGAAACAATCAGGTTACAGACGTATTATTATTTACAATACAAGCACGACGTTGTTTTAATCTCTTTTAATTGTCGCTAGAAATTCGAAGTTTAATTAAAACTCAAATATCCCTTGCGTTTCGCCGCCCGATGATTAATTTAATCCTCGAATATGATAAATACATATTGATCGAATACGAACGACAAGTCGAACGATAATTTTCCCCGTTATCAAATAGTAATTTTTCAACGAAATTTTCACGTGAAAGTTCCCACATGGAAAATCGACGAGTTGTAATTTAATTTCGACAATTCGATTTCCATCGATTCCGTAACTTGCAAAAATATGAATGCGCGAGGGAACAAGGGACGAAAGAAAAATAGATGGAGCGAAAAGGAGAAATAACAAAGGGTGATGGTAAACCAGAAAACTGATAATCCTATTGAAAGAATCAGGAAAGCAAATAAAGAGAAACGTTACGTTCGTTAAATTAGCCGCAGACATGGAAACGTGTTTGTTTTTAAGAGTAGGTACGTTGTGAAAGCTCTTTCGGCCTTTTCATCTCCTCCACGCTGTTATCTTTCTTCCTCGTGTTAAAAAATTAGAGTACACGAAATAACAATTTTATTCCAAAATATAATTCCGTGAAAGTAATTAAAGCGACGAAAAAGATATACGCTGTTTTCTTTTTTTTTTTTTTTATTAGGGCAATTTGAATATCGAAAACATCATCTTCCATTACATAGTATATTCTTAGTTTCAAATTATTTTCTTAAATCGTCAGGTTAGAATTTTGTAAAAATCATCGTCAAACGTGGTGAGACAATTGTCGGATGATTTCGTACGATTTACAAAGATAGCTGAAAGTGTTCGTTACGAAAAAAAAAAAAATTCAGAAGGAAGGAGAGAACTCGTTGAGAATTTCGTATAAAACACTGGGAGTTGCGAGGAAGATACAGTGTGGCTAAAAAACAAGGTTCCAGTTTTTCTGATAAACGGTGAAGCTGCGGTTGATTAATAGTTTGATGTTGTAATGCACGAAACCTCCTCTTTCTCTCTCCTTCATCTCTGTCCCAGTTCTACTCTTTCTTTCTTTCTTCTTTCCTTCCATATCGATGCGAAGATACGCGAAAACAAAGTATACCTTAATTTGTTCGGTGGAAAAAATTAATTTTCCAAGACGTTGTCAAATACTACAGATATCCTAGGACGGCGATGATTTACGAGGCTTCTATTAAAATGATTTATCACGTTAGGGAATTGTCCAGCTCTGACTACGTCCAACTAGAATCAGAATATCTCAGGATTAATCCTAATTTTATGCACTGCGTTTGTACTCGCTTAATCGTGGATATACCAACGAGTGTCACGTTAATCGCTTGAGAATTAAATATCACGCAGGAGCGTCATATTTTATCATCGCGGTTGAGAAATTGGCGTTTCTCTCTCTTCGGAACAACGGAAGAATATACTTTGGAATTGTAACTCTTCTTCGATGCGTTTAAATCTCTTTTTAACAAAATATCTATCGCGGTAACTATGCAAATACCATCGGTATATAGCAAATACGATATCGTAGAATTTTTATCACATCTGGAACTTCTAATACCAGCGCGTTGAATTTGTAGCACATCGCGTCCGGCAAGAGGAAATATCAAAAACGAAAAATGATCCGAGTAGCCCTATATAGTGATATTATATCAGCGACGAGGTATTATACAGGGACTAATAAAATAAACTGAAATAAAGTAATATACGTACGCTATTGAATTAGAACAATTACATTCGGACGTAATATTTTCGCAAATATTAACATTAATCGAGCGAACTTTCCTTTTGACGAGTAGCAGTTTATTATATCGTCGTAGAAAACTCCGACTGTCAAACTGTCAACGCGATATATTCCCACCGTCCATCATGTCAGTAATAACGAGCAAAGTAGTTTGTTTTTAAATTTAGATCGCTGAAAAAAAATTCTCCATAACCGAATTAAACACGAGGTAAGTATAGTTAGGTACTTAACTTGATTTAAATAAGCTCGTCCTATAAAATATCGATTGCTCCGTGATGACAAGAAAATTGGAAATCACGAAGCCGGTACGTCGCTTAATCAGAACAGGGAAAGGTTCGTTCCACCTCGAAATGGCATTCTGATACCAGTGAAAAGATTAATACTGAATTTTATGAAGTTTCCGATACCTGGTCAGAATCTTGTTACCACAGTACACGTGGGCGTGGCTAATTCGAATGTCAGACTCGTGATACGGTAACAATTTGCCACGATAATGCGAGAAAATAATGGGAAAGTCGTATCCTCTTCTTCTTCTTCCGCCACGCTCAAATGTCTTTCTCTTTCTCGTTTTACTTCGAAAATTATTCGGTGAAACGAAATCCCGGTCCTGGTATTACGATGGAAATTACGAAGTTTCGCAATGCATGGGAGAAAAGAACAGACGCGCTGCCCCTTTTTTTATCGAATTTCTCGCCACTCGTTAAAAGGTGCATAATATGTTGCGTATATTCCTGGCGGAGAATTCTGCATTATTTAAAACTTCGTAACTCGAGGTCCATGGATTAACCTATTTCCAAATTGGTATCTCAATTTTTATTTCACTTCGCTTTATTTAATATTTCACGTTGCTCCCTTTGAAGCGTTATTATTATTGCAGGCTGGTTTATTACTAGACGTTCTTTCCTTTTTAGAATTTCGTTATTGTTAAAAGTTAACACGGTTGAAAGTGTTGGGCGCTTTACGTTTAAAACGTATTTAAAATGAAGGTCACGAATGATGTACGTTCTGAATTAAGGATTATCGCCATTATCTGGATACATATCGAGCATTACAATTGAGATTATTGTTCTCTCTCGATAGATCTCTCTTCTTTCTCGCCCTTTATCAAACATATATAATAAGCTACAGAAGTAATAATCGGTATCTTCGACTTACTTTTTCACATTCGTAAAATCGATAAATGTACGCAAAACGCAGCGAACGATTTAGATTATCGGAAACACGATTGCTTTCGATCAGAATCGTACAAAACACAGGTACGATAAAGGTTGACAGACACCGCTTGTAACAATTATCCAACACGATCTTCTAGCCAGAAATTCATCGAAAGAATTATGCCGAAAGATAAATTTGTTTCGAAGACCAAGTGCGATACAAATATTTCGTAATCGCTTTTCTCGATTTTATTCGACAAATATACGACACAAAAAATGGCAGTTTGGCAGCAATTTCATACTTAGAACGATAGTTTCGACGGATAGTGCACAGTCTCTGCGTGTGGCAAGATATTTCGCTCTTTATTCGAACGCGCAACCTCCCCGTAAATTGTTTAGTTTACGACGCATTAAGTATCCGCGATTTTCCCTGTTGAAAAATCGAGCGTTAAGGAAAGCTCCGGGGCTGCAGGAAATTCTATAACTCGCCGTAAGAGCTGTACCAGCCGGGAAAAAGGGGAGCCCCGCTGGCACGTTGAAAATTTGCCCCGTCGCGCAGCAGAAAATTTGCGACTCTGTCGCAATTGCGGAACGGAAATGGGATAAATTCGACCGGACTTTTTTCCACCGATGTCCGCGAAATATCGTACAGCTACGTGGAAATATACAGCCTAAATCTGAAACGCGCACGATGGCTCTTGCGCTATCGTGAAATTAATTTACCATACGAAACGAAAGAAGCCCTTATCGTTTCTGAAATCTTCGATTTATTAAAATCCAATTCGAACGCACATGACGTATTCACGAGCAACGTGAAATCGATCTTTAATTAAAATTTCACCGAGTCGCAATTTTTTTCTGCTTTCGAACGGAAATCGACGATACGCGTGTCATACATTTATCGAAAGCGGTGAATCTCGGATAAGCATTAGCGGAATTTTTTCCACGTCCTTGAAATCCTCGAAAATGTTCCAGCGAGAAATTCATTGTCTCTTTGGAAATCGCGCAACGATATTATAAAACTTTCTGTATTTCGTTCCCACGCTATGTATTTGAATATCTGAATCGTATAACTAACAATGTCACGACGATTCGCTCGCAGGAAATTTGCATATCTGAACGTTTAAAATAGAACGCGTTAAGCAAGTTAGGGAAATTTAGAAAATTAGAATGTATGAAAATAGCGAATGTTTTATTCGAGGTATGTATTAGTTAGTACTATCAGAAATTTATGCTACGATTACCTTATCTGAAACTTATTTATTTATGGCGGTAGACATTTTGCGTTAAAGGAGCACGATACACGAAAGATAGTCGTAGCGTACATGCATAATTAGTATTCTCGCGCGTAGTTGTTATACTTTTAGTGAAAGAAACAAAATGAACGATAAGCTACAATATTAGGCTAGATACGTGGTAGAAGTTATTCCACTTTGTTCCGTCTTGTATCTTTGCGTTATAGTTGTTGGCCATTTTAAATGGAATAACTGGATAGTCTATCCGCGATCTCTGCTTGCTTATTTGTTTATTATATTTCAATTTTATTTTTTGTTTCGTTATATTTCAATGAGAATAAATATTCATCCGCAAAACGTTTCGCATTAATACTCACGTGATTCGGACTTGTTCAACTTACATGGCGGTGACGTCAAAGAAAAATAAACAGATGTGATAATTCCGAGACGCTGGCTTCATTAAGATCAGAAAATAGAAAAGGGAAAATAAAAAAGCAGAAATACAGATTTTCAAACGAAACGGCTAAGAAGTTATTTCAAGGCGGAAATTTCCAGCGAATCGTTCTCTACAAAGACGATGAAAGAGGTCAGCGAGAAAGTAGAAAAGTCCCACGACCCACATCCTGAGGTCTCGCGCTACTTACGTCGGTCCACTCGACACGTAATAAAAATTCAACTTACCCCCGGTGTCACGATTTCCAGGCCAGATCCTCGTAGAATTTCAGTTCGAACAGCCGTTCTGACAGCCAAAAGCGTTAACGATACTCAGTTTTAAGCCAGGTTTGTTTAAGCTCCGATTTAAGTCGCGAGCTCCTTGTTACTTTTGTGTTTTAGATTTCCCATAGCTATTTTTCCCATCTTTCGTTTCAGTTTCGTTCGTAGTTAGGAGAACCGAAGAATCAACGGAGAGTAGAAAGTTTGTTATCATACCTTAACGCGTTCCCTGTCGACTTTCTTTGAGAATTCAATCAACTCTTCACCGGTCAGCGTTCAACCACCAACGATCCAACTTTCGTACGCTTTAACCTATTCGCTCTTCGTTTGAATTTTTTTTTTTTTTAATCAGTTATGGAGACGAGCATGATACACGGTTTTACATCCTGTCGCATGATTTTGTACATCAGGTAGGTTGGAAAGAAGTCTCGCGAGACGATACAGGAGCAAGCAAGTTAATGCTCTCTATCGCTCACCGTCACGCGACGTTACATTGTACTTTTTGTATATGCGACACTTTACGACCAGCGCGCGAGTTAACTTTACGAATCTGTTGAATCTGTAAAGAAACAACGAATCAGGCCCGCGTTTCTTCCACGCGAACTCCTTTTTTCATCTCCGCGCAGTACACGTTTTCCCTGTATACAACGTTAAAAGATCATCTTTTTGATAATATGGCATGGTTTCGCGTTGTATGCATACTTAGTCATCGGTTGTTGTGATCACACGCTTTTAGTAATCGCAAAGAGTCTTAAGAAGGAGAATTATGTTTCGCAACCGAACAGTTAACAATATTCCCTAAATGATACGTATGACTTTGTATGGCTTTTTTTATGGTTTACGTGGCCTAAGCGTCTTTCCCTCGCCCTGCGTTTTAAAGCGCGTGGCTAAAGGCCTGCTGAACGACACTGCTCTGAACTCTAGACTCTAGAGCTTTAGACGATCAATATACGAAACTTGTACTCTGTTTCGATGATGTCGAGTAAGTAGAAAGAGATCATATAAAGTTACGTCCGGGAATGCTTCGTCGAAGAGTTACGAGCGTGCAAAAATTTGTATTAATTGTCTTGACAGTCCTAACAAGCGTCGGAAATTCCTTGCTCCTGCAAGAATGCAGGCTTCCATTCGCCCCGCTACCGATCGTCCAACTATCTCGAATATTCCTGACGTTGTAGAAATAGCAGTAAACGCGTTTGCGTCTGCCTGCGATTTTGTATAACGAGACTTAGGAACAACTTTCTTGGAAATCTTTAAACCCTCACGACTCTTCGATAAAGCACTTTCCAACATCTTTGTACGAACTCTTTTTACCTACTTGACCTCATCGACGCAGGTACTGGTACGAGTTTTGTGCCGACTTTTTTGGACACTCGCTATACGTCGTCGATACAACGTCGAGAACCAATAATATTTACAACACCGTCGATCGCCTGAATGCTCGTTTACGGGTCCGTGCTTTTTCCAAAACCGCGAATACGAACGAAGCTACTCTTGCGAGCGTCGAATCAGGTTCTCACAGAATTTCAACTCGAACGCGCATCTTAATAGTTTTCCCTGGTAGCGCGTATTGAAACGTTTTGAGACCATTAAATGTTAATGGTTCTCGCTGGAACAGGAGGAAGGAAGAGCAATTGTGAGGAAGTGGATGTGTCTCTCGAGCGAATTCGATAATGCTGATCCACGAAACGATCGAAACTGTTTACGATGAATTATTTTCTTTTTTCTTTTTTTTTTTTCGCCTTTTACTCTTTAATTCTGTTGCAACGAAATAAGTTAAAGGGGGAGGGATTAAAGTATTTCGTTAAATTGGTTTCCGAGAGCGAAGCTTCTTAACTTCGTTGCATTGCGCGGCTTTTTTTCGACTTTTGGTTTTAAAAGTTGAGAATCGCTGTTCGATGACGTTTGAACAGATTAACAACAGCGATGATGTTTTAACAGATATAATCAAGTAATTATAATTTCGGCAGGTTTTAGCGAACTGGGAAATTTAGAAAACTGTTTTAAGCCTTCTGAAACTATTTCAGGTTTTTTGAAAATATTTTCTTATCTTCCGTGCATAATTTTCGTGATCGCCTTTTTCAGGCTACTTTTCGTCCCTTTTAGCAACGAATTATTTTAAGTAGTCTTTGTTATTTGTATTTGAAATACGGAATTTAAAAAGTTTCCCAAAGCTGGAAATAAATTACAGATACATTCATATCCTTTTTTTTATCGACGATTTATGAACGTTCCTTTTTAATTACTGCGTTTAACATCCAATTATTTGTTTCAATTTAGAAACTCGCCAATCGGCAAAGATTCGTAACAAATCATTCCCGTTCCATCGAAGTACAAAACAGAAGCTAATATCGTTCATCGGAGATGCTATGAAATTTCGTAATAAATTACTTTTCGATGATTACTAAAAATTTAGTTTGATTAATTTCCCGGATAACAATTCTTTTCGCGTAAATCTTCCAGTTTCTTAGGAATCATACGGCAACAATCGACTGCCTGATGTTTCTTGCGATCAAAGAAATTTTATGCACATTTCTATAACGTAGATCACAGCATGCTGAAAATGTAATAAACACGAGGACTTAGAAACTCGAAATCGCGCAAAATTCGACAAAATTTTCTAAATAGAATTTCGTAGCGCGTAGCGGAGAGCTTTTAAACGTTATTCGTAGTGGTAGCAGAATCAGAAGGTTTAGATAGAGTTAATTAGAGTCACAGTGTCAAGAGACACAGCGTCGAGGACACAAAGTAGGTACCACAGAGTGGAGAATTAAACATTATGGTACATGCAACGCGTGTAAGCTTCCTAGGACCAGAACACACACGCATTAATAAACCACGATAGTCAACCGATCATCTGTATTCGTCATTCTACACAGCTCCAAACAATGAAAGGAGCGTATACGTTACTTCGCTCGAAAACATTGGAGATTAACTTCTTTTATAAAACGTCGAGTAGGGTGTTACAAATTTGCGATATAAAAAACAAAGCATCAAGGCGTCACATCGTAGTATTATAAATCAAAAGGAAAATTAGGAACTTTATCGTTACATTGAATTTTTAATTCTTCAAAACGTGCTATCCTTTAATCGTTATAATATTCGTTTAATACACTGGCGGAGATCTTTCTAAATTTTAGAACGAGTCCTTAATTATCTCTGCTTCCGTATGGTCGGCCAAAATTCTTTAAAATTCTGCGGAAAGCTGAAAGAGAAGGAAAGACAAGAGAACGAACAAAGAGTACTACATACGTATCAACGATTGACGATCGCAACAAATTTAATTCTTCCTCCTTCTGCCACAACCGTGACGTTTCGGCAATCTCGTTGGCGTAAAATACGCGGAGCGGAAATTTCGTCAAACTCACAACGCCATCAAATTTCCTATTGTAACCGCGAGAAAAAGTTGGTTACCGATATTTTCCCGGGGCCATGACTTTTACCGAAATTCAGCTCCGCGGAGAGTAATTGAAACGTACGAGTGGATCGCGCGTGAAAAAGCTTTTCCTAATTAACATTCTGTCTGCTCCCCACTATACATACAAAACATGCCAATTGAAGCGGATCGCGGTTTCGCAACAACGTGCGAAAGCATTATTAAACCAGAGAGGGCCGCTATAGTTTATCGCTTACGGTTAGTGCTTTACATCTCCAAACACCTTTATTTCGGTTTGTTTCGCTTGGTTAATAATACGCGTGGAAGTTGACGTGATAAATTCGTAAACAACACGAGTTCATCAATCGATATTTCGAGCGAATCAGTTTTTTGTTGCTCATCTTTAAGTCATTGTTATTAATTGTTCAGTGTCTTCGTATTATGCTAGATATACCGTGTTATAGTAACATTAGTAACGTTTATATAATGTCACTCAACATGAATAACGAGCTTATTACACAACCTAGTATTTTACTGCTTTTTAATTTCGCTTCTTTGTTCCTTTGTGATAATTAACTTTTGTCGTTAACAAGTACTCCTCTCTAGCGTTCATTCTATTGTCAAACCATTAATCAAAGTGAAATATGATTTCGAATAATATCGAGTCGGTTGAATTTATTGAACAAGCTCCATTGTTTCAAACGGTATAAAATTCTGTCACATAAAAAATATTTGTTACTATTGTTTATGTAGAGGAGTAAGGTTTGAAGAATATATTGTAGACCCATAGATTTTATTACATCTACGCATGGAGAATACTTTTTTATATTTTTCGGTTTTATGCGCAGACAATAGTTCAATATTGATAATGTTGAGATAGAGATGTTCTATTATATTATACTGGTACGTATTATTGGGTTTAATTCGCATTATCGTCGTCGGAAATGCTAAATCTTAAAGTTAATATATACAAAATTTGCTACACTATTACTTAATTCAGTACCATTGAAAGATAAATTCTTTTTAAGTATTTTTTTTTTGCACGTTAAATTAGAAATTTAATTTCCAATAAAAAAAAAAGAAAAAAGATTAAATGTGTAGAAAGACATAATTGTTCTATTAAAAGTTACAATACACAATTGTTTAGATATATGTACATGTTTAATTATTTTAATCATTTTAAACGATTTGAAGGAATTAATTGTACATTTATATAACAGAAAATGGAATAAATTGTTAGCATATTAAAATAAACTGACTTTAGTCTGTAGGAAATTTTCGATTTTTTAATTAAAAAAAATGAAATCTGATCCCGAACCCAATCAAGTTCCATTGAAAATACGTTTAAAAAGTGATTAAAATGTTCATCGTCGAAAATAAATATGCCATTATATCGTAGTAAGCGTATTTTAAAATAAAATAATTTTTGCTACTCTAAAGTGCGATTTTTATTTATCGCGATATTTTCAATGCGTCTATTAAAACGAAATCTGATATAAAATCCGTTAAAATATCACATTGTTCAAAACAAGAACGTAATGCTTGAATTTGAATCTAAATATAACGTCAACCGATCTTTCTCTAAATCTACACAATGTTTTATTCCGTTTACGTTGAGTTCAAATTTCGATTGCACTCGCAACTTTTACCACTTGATTCTCTAATTTCTTGCCACGCGATATCGTTTTAGCAGAAGGAATACATTCGCTTTGCCAAGAATTCTTGGACAAAGTAATTTGAGACAATCGTTCACCGCAATTCTTTTCAGAGAATAAACTCGGACAGAATAATTCTCGCTACAGTAGACGGTACTTCACGCCTCGATTAGGTTGTAAAGTGAAACCTACCTTGTAGTATGGATCCGCATATCTCTAAAGTAAACGATTTTACACGACACATTACGCACAAGCTTGACAATTCTCGGCTATAGAAGAAAAGAACGGTGTTAAAGAGAAGACAGAGGCTGAATGTGCGGATACATTTTCGAATATATTTCCAACTTTACTACCGCGACCATGACAATCGTGTTTTATTACGATCGAGACGCGCGGAATCAAAGGGACGCGAGTGACGTCTTTTTCGATAGCGAATGAATCGCGCTTAAAACTCAGAAATGAAAAAAGTTTCCGGCCAGCTTATAAAAACGAAGTTGCATTTATCGTTTGACGCGTGTTTTCATTTTTACTTTGCTCTACGCGTTTGGAGCGAATATCTCGTAACTTTTATATATTCTATATATTCTATATATATATATTTGTAGAATGGCTTTAAACTTTTTCAACATGAAATTGTTGACGAAATTTCGAGACATTTTGTCAGAACATTGTACACGCCAAGTTTTCTAAGTAGTCAAATACTTTAGCGTTAGCGTGTATAGTGTAGTGCAAAGAAGATTCTATACAGAGCATCGTGTTTCTATCGAAATCGCTAACGCTTGTATGTATATGTGAGCGTCGCGACGCGTCGCGTCGTCTCGTCTAGGAAATACGCAATAGCGAGAAATTCAATAGCCGCAACGATCTTCCGAGTTGAAGTGTCATCGCCTTCTATAGAAACCACGTGCAGAGAGCAAAGAAGGGCTGTAAGATCGCGTCTCTTTTGATGCCGTAGCATGTTTCGTTCCGTGCAATAACTACACAGGCTCCTTTGTTACGTGACCCTGAAACAAGATCCCTGTCCTCCGGCGGATCATCAATTAAATTAGTCTCGTGCATAGACTCGAATCGTGCTTCCCCTTCTTGTCGGTAACCCTATCTTTAACCATCCTGATTTTGATAAGAAACGAGAGATATATAGTATGTATATACTCGATGGGAAAATAACCAAATTATCTCTTTCACTTTGGATGACAAATTTGGTGTTGTGTCGCAACGATCGTGTCATGAAATTAAGAAAGAAGCGATTTCTTGTGGATTTTGCGTATAATTATTTGCCTATTGGTCAATGGACACTCCCCGTACGATAGATTTCAAAATAGGAGATACGTAGGTAATTATAACTCTTAACAATTTACAGCTTTAATCCGGTTAATATCGTGCAAAAGTGAGAACAGATAAATCCAGTCGACGTATGCACTTACGTATGTAATACAGAGTAGAATTGGAAAATAAAACGAAACACGCACGTTCCACGAAAAGCCTAAAAGTCGTCTTACTCTTCGCCGAAAATGAATAAATACGTGTCAACGATATACGTATGATTAAGATCCACGCGTGTTTCTCACGGAGTCAACGACAAACAGTGGAAATTAAAATAACACCGCGTGCCATTGAATTCTCCACTCACGTACATCTTGACAGATGTTAGAACGACGTTTGATTTGGTTACTTCGCCTTTCCTAAATTTCTCAATTTTATTTTCTAGATGTGCAACTTTTTTTCTTTTTTTTTTATATCAACTATATCACATTCATTGCTATAAAACAAGCTACGGATCAAGGATACGTTAGTTTCTTAAATTACTAGGGTAGAATTTGTCAAACTTGAATAATCGAGGGCTTAAATACGTTGATTAAACTGAATTAGAATTAAAGTTCTCAATAAATACAGAAAGCGACGTATTAGGTTGTCCGAAAAGTTTCTTTCGTCCATTAAGGAAATAACGAATGCACGACATTCTCTGTTTCGTATTATTTTTGTCGAATCACGCATGATCGTAATAATAGAAATAGAACAAAATGGATCGTACACGATTCGATAAAATAATATAAAACGAAAAGAGGTTGTGCCTCTATTTTTTCCCCCTTACAAAAGGAAAGAAACTTTCGGGACAAGCTGATAATTGGGTTCTATGTGCCCGATGCTTTCTCGTCGATGAGCGTACACACAATTCTCGCAAGCTGGTACATCGAAGAGTCAATTAAGGTGAAACGCATAGATCACGATGCATCGTCGTAGAATGGACGACGCCTCTGTTGGCGAGAAGCTTTTGAACCCACACAGAGAAAGACGAGTGCTCGTGACACTTGGTGCGGCGCACTTAACGCGCGTGCAATAAACTGCCACGGAATCCTTTGTCGAGTCTCGGTCGAAGTGGCAAATAGCCGATCGCTAGGTGTGCAACTATATTCGAGCAATCGAAGCAGGTGAACGAGCACGTAGCGAATAACCGGGCGACTCGCGTGTCTCGTTTTACCTATAAGAGCAACAGGTACGTTACAGACGGCAGAAAGCTACGCTTAAACGCGTATTCGGATTAATCGAGAAGTTTTGCTGATTCAACGTTATTCGCACGAGTCAAGAGATTTCCGGTTCGCTTTACTTGCGATCAACGAACCATTGACACACGATGCTCACGAATATTCGACCGGATTGTTGTTTCACCGTATTCACGTAATTTTTGGTAGTATTGGATCGCGCTCACGTATATAGGAAGCTTACCGATTATTAATTTTCATGATTTATTTGCTTATCGTTATACTAGTATATGCTAGTTGTTTATTTGCGATTTGTTTCTACTTGGCATGATTTGGTACGAACTTGTCTGCCAATGATGGTTCATTGTTAGAAAGTTCTTAGCATTCTATTTTTCACGAGGATTGCTTATTTGATATAAATTGTAAATTTACAATTTCGTAGCTTCTTGCATCAAGTTATTCATGTACCTATCAGCATCGTATATAATAATTTCTTCGGCTTCTATTTCTCGAAAATATTAAGCTACGAATAGTATTTTCTCACGCGGCTATTCCTTTGCCGGCTAATTCGTTTTCTGATTTTGAAAGATGTGCAAGAACTGTCCCGGAACTTTCGAGCAAAGGTATAAACATACGACATCGTTGTACAAACGTTCGATTTAAAAGTCTCGCGCAATGTAAATCATTAGATTTTCCTTTAATCTTCGAACGAAGTTATTTTGAAATAACGCTAACAAATGACGCTTACATTTTCATTCGCTTGCTGTCTACTTGCCGAAAAAATAATTTTCGCTTACTTGATAGACACAATTAATATCTAATAATTAGAAATTTTCGGATACCATGTATAACAATGGTTGTCAAAGTGTCAAGCAAACCGTGAGCATCAATGACATCAATTCAGAAGCATTTACTCAGTAGCGATTGTGTTTCGTACTTGATCGATTTAATCCATCTAATTGGATTAGCGTGATGGAATTGCGCGACTGTGTCGTCGAGAACACCCCGTGAATTATCGCAGCATCGAACAATTTCGTAATGGAAGTTCGCGATGTTTTCTGCGGTCAGCTTTGACGAGGTTAATTACATTTCGAATCGACCACGTTGCGGTTCGATGAAGTTGTTGCTCGGTTATTTTCACGCTCGGTTCGCTAGATAATTTAATTTAACGTACTCCCTGAGCACTCTTTTTTTTAGCTAATGAAAATACATTTGACGAGAAATCTTCGCCAACTCTGCGTATACATGAAAGTAATGTAATTAATATGTCGACGAAAAGAAAAATCACTTGAAATTTTATACGTTTCGTTGTATCCCCGTTATAAGAACATAAAAAGAAATGTAATTTAATTATTTATTGTATTCGTAATCGATGCGTGTTTCTATCATTGATAATTAAAAACGGCGTTTTACTCAACGTCCATGAATCTCGAGATGCGATAATCATGTACCTATTTTCGACAAATTTCGACAGTTTTTTCAAATCGTACCTGTGATAAATCTCCGACTAATTTTCCTATTAATTCCAAACTAGTAAATGGAAATTAATGCGCGTTTCGTTTTAGTCGTACGAATTTATCAATTTCGTTAATTCGCGCCGTGGTTTTTCACATAGAAGACGGTCGAGTTACCATAAACGTTATTTTCCTTTTTCACGTTGTATCGCGATAACATTTTACCCTAGGCTGGCCTTTTATCAACGAAATCTCGTTGGTTGTGTGTGATCGACATGCCTGAGAAAAGGAAGCCGGAGTCTCTCGCACAGAAAAGCAACAGGTTTGCTGGTTTCTGCCTATAAGAAAGCACATCCCTCAAGGAACAGCTATCACTCAAAAAGACGTTTTCTCTGTAAGCAAAGGTCTTGAATTAAATATCCCAGATTCCTCTTCAAAACATGCGCGTTTTGCTCAAAAGAGTTTCAAGGGTCAACTATAACTATCGTAATTCGTTCGATAGCCTCGATATCTAACCACGGTTATTTCTGTAAATTCTGTAACGTCCGTTTTTCAAAATTATCTCGTCGCGATAGGAAGGCTGAAGATCACTTCTGATATATAAGGATTCGTTCGCGAGCATCGGTTGCCTGTTCCTTGCTTTGATCCATATCATCGGTCTAACAGAAATCGTCTTCTCCGTGTCTTTACGTTGTTACCGCCGACCACGATAGTCCTTTTCTCCTAAACCGCGACCCTCTCTTCTCGCCACTCTCGTAAAAGTCGATATCTAACCGCCTGTTGCACCGTCTCCTTCCCAAGAAAATCGTGCAAGGAACTCATGGTCACGAGAAACGAGCTTTCTTCGTAAAAAACGATCCTCTGGAGTAGCAGGGATTGCGGCCAAATTGGAAGAACAATCCTACGATTTTCACTCGATAGTCCAATTTTAGATAAAAAACGAGAAGGAAGACGCGTGACTATTTTAATTGACTTTAATATTGGTACGTTGTCAAGGTCGATATTCTGATCAAGATCGACAATATTTGGAACTTTAAACGTAGCAAGATCCTGCATGGCTTTCCCATTAGCGAAATTATTCAGAATACATTTAGACGGTGATTGGTTTTAAATCATTTTTCGATTCCGGCTCGATTCGTGCATCGAATAGAGGGCTATTCAGGTCCAAAGTGAAATTTCGATCTTTTACGATTTATCCGTGCATATTTTAATATATTACAGTAACGTTAGTGTTCTTTTTATAAATAGTCGATGAAAATGCAAATAGGTAATAGATTTACCGTAGTTATCGTATATAAATTCTGTTATTAAATTCGCTTACATATATAAGCATACGGTAACGTAAACATAATTAATATAACGTAAGTACGTAGCTATATAATGCGATACATGTATACATATACATACACAGAAAAAATGATTAAAAATTGTAGGACAGCTGGAGGTAGCTAATTCTTTCGCGATCTTTTGCACGATACGTGTACGCATATTTTCGCTAAAATTAACGACGGTGTTTCGAGGATCATTTTTCACAATCTCGGTTAAAGTTACCAAGATCGCGTTTACGTTACGTTGCTAATTTCGCTTCGATAAAGTGGGTGGAAAAAATAAAAGGCGATCGAGATAAAAGGTATTTATCTTCGATGACAAACTCCATTGGGAATAATAAAAGAAATTTCGCTTGTATAAAATAGGTACGTTAATTCAACTGGACGGTGGACTTCCACTGAAATTTGTGATTCACAAACGACGCGTCCAGGCATGGTTCGCGTTCGCTTGTTTGTTTTAGAAACAGTTCTAATCCCGCTAACACGTAGCCAGGAACGCACCTACGAGGCTTTCAAACGTCAACGTGAAAGTTGATTTTTTGATTTTTGCCCCACCTTTTACCCCATTTTGTCGCGCTCTTCGAGATGTATAGATATTTTGACGCACTTTGTAGACAAATACTAAAATTTATTCGAGGGAGATGTTTATACATATCGGTGTACCGCGCGATTAAGAAAGGACAAAAAAGACTTTTGACGAAGACGCGGCGGCGCGCCCTTCAGGAATAATTTCGAGGAGCGTTCAGACGATCGATGTTATTATTAATATTTAGGATTCTCAACGTTATCGTACGTAAGTTAGGTATATACATAATATGTATATATAGCGAATACAATGTTGAGAACGTAAAACAAGAACGTTTGTTCGATTGTTCCTACTTGTGCGTTCGTCGTCGAATTAACGATTGTTTTTTGTTAACGTTGTGAAAACGATACACATCGTTGTAGGTATGCCACGTTTCAACGTTGATAATCCAATCGTTGTTTCCACGGAACATCGGCTTGTTATATAATTCAGCTTAATTCCAACGGTGGATGGCTAATAAGCGACAATGATTAGCCCCTAGCGCTGTGTTTTACGGTTCACTGTATTTTAAGGCCGCGTTTACACGCGATGAACAACGTACGTACAGGAAACAACGAAGAATTACATATACTCGTATATCCAGCGAATCGAATTGCATGGATCTTTTTCTTTGCAACTAGTTAATATACTTTTCATTTGGTCATACTATTTGGTAATAAAATAAGGCCAGAATCCGAAAATCAACGAAAATATACTTGTCGTTGTTTTCTCATGCGTTCTTTTACCGATCCATTTATATCTTTAACTGAACGTGCATTTACACGCCAAACGATCAAGACGTAAGTCGATTAACTCCTGTGTAATACATCCGAAATTCAAATTCACGAATCTACTATTGCATAGTAATTTGCTTCCTGCTTCCGTTCAATGTCGCGTCTATTATCGCCGAATATTCGAGCAAATTTCAATTTAACTCGTATTTTGCGCTTATAACGCTAAAGATCATAATGGCTAGTTACGATACGCGGAAACAAAATGGCGATAGAGAACTGGCAACTCGTTATATAGGGCTGGATCGCGTGTATGCGCGATTGGCAACAAAATGTTCCGCTACCCGTTAAGCTGATCAAAATGGCGCCATTCAATTCGCGCGAATTACTTCCTACAGCACGTGAATCGCGCCATGTCACGTGTCGACAAATGTTTCTGGAATTTCATTAAGAACATTTCATTTGGTTACGTCACAGCGTTTTAATTGTTGATAATACGCGCATAACTTGGCTATTAGATGCTTTATTGTACTGTACGTTTAAATCGAATTTTGGATTGTACTAGCATTGCATTCTATTGACTGCAATATCATGATACTACTCCATATATACGTAGTTGGATACTCACGGTCGAATAATAGTTTATTTGCCTAGCAGCTTTAAATTAATACCGAATAAGTGTCTATACATATCTATTTGTATTTCGAGTTTCTCTATTAATTAACCGTTGATTATATCTCCTTTGACGATTTATTTACGATCTCAGGACAAAGTCGTAAGCAAGATCTCGATTAAATTTAATGAAAACAGTCCATTTGACGGATGAATATTTTGCGTAGGTAATTTTCCTCTCGGACAAATTTGAATTTATTCCATCTAAGGGCAAAACAAGGAGAAAATGCGAGTTGCGGAAGAAATAGGAACGAAGAGCTAGGATGGCAGAGGGGACGCGATAATTCGCGCAATGAGTTATGGGATCGTGATAGCTCCGCTAGATTAATAATAAAAACGCGTCAGACTGCGTACACGGGTTGGCGTTTTTACGAGTGAAATCATTCGGTCGCATAACGAGATTACGGGCCGTGGAGCAAAGCGCCCATAACTCGATTAAGTAAACTCACGGACAGACGACAGAAAGCACGACGAGTTCTTCGTGTTCTTTGGGCCACGTCATATTTTACCTCTACGCTTCGCGCAGAATCGATACCCCGCTGCTTATAAATAGCTGGACGATCTGGTCGATTTCCAGGAACGTTGAATTGTAAACAGATTTTTAAATATCAAAAAATGACAGCGATCAATAATCTTTTTTTTTTTTTCATTGTAATGTCACTCGGTGGCTCGAAACTGCAACAATTCGGCAGGCTCAGAGATACACCTATGTTTTGTAAAAATTGACGATCGATCAATGAAACTTTTTAAACGTTCGATAGGATTGACGATCCGTCGTGGAATTGATTATTGAATTTTAGAATTGTTTATTATCGCGCTCTTTCTCTGCGATCTTTATACGTATTCCATCGACTCGACGCATCGGTACGGATGATCGATAGATCTTTGGTTTCTTTCGATAGATCCGATACGCAAAGTTCGACGAGTATATTATGTATATTGCCGTGACTACTAAATTTCGTGTTTCGTATGTACCGTGTAGCAACGCGAAAGGAACGATCATCAGCACGCTGGAGAAAAGTGTCGTTTTTATATTTTTATATTAATAAACGTTTATTTGCCCAGGAAATGTAGACTACATATATGTACATTCACATAAACGATGAATTACATTTATGAAGTGTTTTTGGTCAAAGTACCGTTACGTGACGGTGCGACGTAGCCGTACAGTATTTTGTGTCGGATTTACCTTTTCATCGTTACGGTTGGAAGCTAGATTTAAGTCGCTCGGCGGCGGTACTTGTATACTGTATTTTTTTATTTTCTTTTTTGTCCTGAAAATCTGGTGTCGAGACTGGACAATTCGGTAGCCTTCATTTTGTTTCTGGGAGGATGGGGGACAGAGGGGAGGGATAGGGGAGGGCCGACAGGAAGGGTGTGTCATTTAGTTTTATTTACAATATACACGGTATTTACATATTTACATTTATTTATAACTAGAGAGATTGTACGCCGGAGGCGCTTTACGGATCTCTCTCTTCCTTTTGGAGAAAAGTGTCGTCGAGTTATGAAGATGGAGTTTAAAAGGTTTTTTGAATTTAAGGAGTGGTTTTTATCGGTCAGGCGAATTATTCGTTTAAATTGAAGATCGTGCATTGCAGGCGAATCGATACTCTCCACTTAGCAGTATGCATCGATGCATCAACGATGGCCGTTTTCAGTGCAGCGTACCGCTTAAACCGGTAATTATCGTAATGGTCATTAAGCGTGCGAACAAATAACGTTCGTTATCGGGATTTCAGGACACGTGTATCAGCGAACGTGATACAACATTAGACTGGTTTGACAATTTCCGTGTTCTGTTTACGTAATGCTCCGCTCGAGTGTCTGTGGTTGCATTAACGTTATGAAACAACAGCTCTTTGTGCGGACGTGTTCATTGCAAATGTCCCCCGTTTCTGTATTATCGGTACCAGAAGAATTTTAACGAAACCTCTTCCCTTTGTCCGCGCGTAGTTCAACCGAAATTACGATAGAAACAGAGTACAGTGCGTTAGACGCGAACTGACCGCTGTACAGGTCGTTTCCAATTTTCAAACTAAACCCACGAATTCCAGAACGGCGCGAGTCCACAATTAATATTTCGAGAGAATAAGTTTCTTCGTTGGTCCTCTTTAGCTGATTATTAATATCATTGGTATTTCCTGTGACCGCTGTTTATCGCGTGCATCTTCGTTACGTTTATATCTTTAACATTGTCGGTAATGGAACATCGTTGGTATGGTGGAACGTTGCTAGGAAAAGATCCAAGTAAGTTGAAGCGAGGATTTACGCAAGGACGTAAAAATACCAAACGGTGAAAGAAGAAATCGGTAGATACGCAAGAAAATACGAGGAAAAAAAACCAGCTGGCTGCTGAAAACTCATATAGTAAGAAGAGTAAGGAAAAAGCATCCCACTGGCCTCGCTAAAGAAATAAAATAGACAGTCTGGAAGATGGTCACGTGTTATTTTGCAACAATCGTATAAAAAGTTACCGAATGTCCCGTTGGACAAATTATGAAATGCGGAATAAAATAAATAAAAAAGAAAGTAAGTTGAAGTTACAGCGGTTACACGAGTAACTCGTACAGTGTCAAAACTTTTCGTTCGAACCATTTGGAATTTTGATAGAGTAGATGTCAACCACGCGTTTGTTGGGGCAATTCCTTCGAAATTAAATTCGTTGCTTTCACTAATACGTCTAATACGTCTTAAACGATACACCCTTTTCTTGATACTTGTGTTGTTTGCAGCACGAAGAAGATTGCAACGCACAAGCAAAACTATCGGAAGCAAAACTATTAATCGTAATAACGTGCAGCGTATAGCATCGACGCGGGCCGAACGAAAAGTGACCAAAAATCGGAACCGGTTAACAGTCTATCCTTCTGATACCATCCATCAAGATGATCTAGATTCGTGATTGCAGCCTTTTGCGCAACACTGCGCATACAGTGGCAAGATTATCGATTCACAGAGATTGAAAATGACGCAAAAATATCGTTATCCGGATCTCATATGCAGATTCACTCGAAATACACGGTGACACCCGAGGGTCTGTCAGAACAAATGACACCGGTTCCTCGTGCAAACATTCGCGCGTCCACGTAGCCCGAAAATGTTCGCGGGATCTCCAGGTGTTCGTGTTTCATAAATCGGGGAAAATCGCAATTTCTCATCGCATTTCCATAGATCTCGTGTTCCACGTCCGACAAATTGCTGGGCGTCGGTCAGCGTACGTACACGTAACGCTGACGGAGGAAAATTATGAAATCCGGCTGGAATTTAAACGCAGCGACCGCGTGAGCACCCACTGCGACACGTATTAATCGTCCACGGGCTCTTCATCGAACTGGCCACAGAGAAAATTCACCGACCATGTGTCGTCACACGGAAACTTAGGCAACACGCTCTGACAACCGATGTCTGTCGTTATTGCGTTTGTCAGGAGCCTGCTGTGTCTGCTCAGTGATACGATTGTCACCGGTTTGGATAAAGTTTTTCAAGATGCTGTTTGGCGAGGTACCAAAAGATGGTTAAGAGAGATTACATCGTCCGTTTGTCGCAACGACGATATCATTGACCTCGCAGTTTATGTGCCTATGAACAACTATAATAATAATAATAATAATAATAATAATAATAATAATAATAATAATAATAACGATAATAGTAATAACGATATGGCGTTTGAAGCAATACCAAATTTATTGCATCGTTTTCAATTTTATATTTTTTTTTTTTGTTTTGTTTTGTTTATGCGTGGTTTATATAATACTCTACCAACTCTCAAAATTTTCACTAATTGATTTGCGTGTCATTCCGTCATTTCCTGAAATTCATAACGATGATATACATACGTATACACCGTTGAGAGTCAGGGCAAAAGTATACAAATATAAACCTTTTACTCGGAGCTGGTGCATTCAGCAAAAACGTTTAATTTTTCAAGTTCCATTAGTCAGCGGGAAAGTTGGTCCTTTTTTTAGTCCTATTTAGAACGTGCTTAAGAATAAAACCAACGGGACCAATCGCAATTCTAAAAAGAGCACTCGCTGCATATTGGATTTTTTATAAAAGAAAAATAATCGAGTACTTTCCATCGAACGAAATTAGCTGTTAACTGTTTAAAGCTCAAAACCCTCAACTGTTATAGAAAAATTGCAGAATTCACGTATTCCGTTATTGAGGAAGCTACGTTATTGACGTCCTTATTAGACGATTAATGTTATTGGCGTCGTTGTTTGTTGGCGCGAGATTATACCTTTAACATTCTTCGAAAACATTGAAAATCTTCTGCACTGCTAAAATGAGAACAAGATTGATATATGAAAATTCGAATGTGAAATATGAAAAATTGATCGTTCGTCGAAGTATCTTCGTCGTTCGTAAAGTCGTGGGAAGATACAAACGCGAAAATTTCATTGACCAAATCAAATTGCAGAAGGTTAGCAGGATAAATGGAAGTTCCGATTAACTAAGAGAGAAAACGGTATTATTTAGGAAGTTATCGCGACGCTCGCGTATAAATTCGTGTATTATTACGTCGCTGGTGTTAAGCCACGTAACGTCGTCGCTCGATTAATTAGCGTTAGACAACGATGTATGAATTATGCTACTTTCTGAGTCATTGGTCTCGCTGGGAAGCGTCCCGTTATTAAGCTCTGCTCCCTCTTTCTCCTTCTCTCTCTCTCTCTCTCTCTCTCTCTCTCTCTCCCTCCTTCTCATCGTTAAATGTTGTTATGCAAAACGAGGTTCTCCACGTGTTAACGAAAGTTAATGAAAGTATGGCCAAGAGTTGAGAAATGGTTGGAAAGTAATTTCTGAAGGAAATGCAAGTTGCTTTATATTGCTAGGTGAGTTCTAAAGATACAATATTTTCTAATTATCTCAGAAAAAGGTGATAAAACAAATCGTTTATTATGTGGCAAGATTGTTCGTGTTTCATATAAATTCTTGTATGAATAAATCGAAATACCTGAAGGTAAATACATTTGCGAATATTAATAATGGTGTTTAATTTATTATTTCAAAGAGCATTATAAAATTTGCAACATCCAATACATCTTTATAATGTTAACGTTATATCTAATATTTGTATAGACAGCGAATATAAATCAAAGAAGTATCGAATTTTATTACACGTAGGAATTTTCTTACAATAATGTAAACGTTCAGGTTCTGTAAATGCAAATTCTGAACAGAACGATAATTCGCAAATATTTTGTTAATCTTCTAATGATTTACTTGATTTTCCCCCAAGTGTCCCAATACTTATTACACTTTTTTTTCTTTTAATAATGTTCAACGCAATTATTTCTAATAATTATTTATACCTGCGGAGATTCGTGCAAACACGACGAATCCAACGAATCAGAACTTCGTGACAGGAACGTAATTTAAAGTTGTTGAAATTTTTCGAGCTGCATTCAGATCGTGAATATCACGGTGACAAGTACGAAGATTACTAAATTTCATAATTTCACGACGACGCGGCGTCCTCCCATCCGTAGCTCTGCGTTTGTTCTACAACGTTGCCCACCAACGTTTAAACAATTTCAAGGAACCAAAAAATGTCTTTTTTCAATCGAAGCTACACTACCGCGATTTACCGACGTGTAACTGTTTTCAGTTTACTCAGATCCGTGTAATAATATTTTCAAATTACGATAAAAAATCTCATCCCTCGGCTATTTTACAACGCGAACGACATACGAAATATCACAGTTGCGCGAAAATACAGGGAATTAAAAGAGATGAGAACGAAAGAAGCAGGTTTTTTTTTCGAAATATCCATCGACTTCTGTTGTTTAGGAGCTCGTAAACGTTACCAAACTTTACGTATTTCTAGACGTCTCGGGGTAGTTTCGCCCCCTTTAAATTTCGCGGAGGAGAAGTTAGTCGATCGCGTTTGAGAGAAGAAAGTTCAGTGTGCATTGACAGGTAGACAATATAACGGAAACACTTCCGCTTCTCGCTTTTCCGTGCTCTTTCCCTTCTTCGCGATTTTGCGTCCGGGAACTTGCAGCCGTCAATGTACGTCATTCTCCTACTTACACGCCTCTCGGAAGACTACAGTGCAACGACGCTTGTGGGAAATTCGTTGGCGAGCAAGTGTAACGTCTCTAAGTTATTCTAGAAACGTAAACCTGTCGTTCGAGACTTCCTTGTCACTTCTTTGCCACTGTTTTGACTAGCCCGGTGTACTTACAAGCTCTTACACGTACTCGGTGTCCATGCGAAAAGCGTAGAATCGGATGCTACTTTTTAATAAGAAACTTGTCCGAATCAACTCTGCTCGAAAGCGAAATATTCGAAACGAGGAAGAACCGTCTGAAAATGTAACTCGCCAAAGTGATCCTTTATTCAAAGTGTTCTTGTCAAAATCTCAGTTATGTACTTTCCTATATATAGAGTCGCTCTTTCGTTGTACAGTTTCACACGACATGCCTGGAAAAGAAGTATACCTCTGATCTCGACTGAAGCAGGTTAATCTGACGAGAGGCTCTCGAAAGGAATCCGAGACAGTGTGTAGTCATTCTTCCGGGCACGAAAGCTCCGACGATGGGTGGAGCAAGGAGAGTAAAAGTAAAATCGTCGCACGGTTTTCCAGTCCGTTTACGCGACAAAAGAAACTGTTGCCCTCGAGCTACTCCGTGTCCGAAGGAAGACGAGAACCCGGGCTTTCTTGAATTGGTTACATCGAACCCGAGAGAAGACGTTACTTTACGTAAAATCGTTCGCGAAGAAGGACGCAGCGTGTTCGATATATCGATGGCCACTGTGTCTTTCTTCAGCTATTTTTTTTATCCCTTTTGTTTCCTATCTTTTTTCTTCGTTCTCCGGTTCGACTACGACGAAAAATTTCAATCTCTGCGTGCAGCTGACAGGGGACGATCGAATAAAACTCTGTTGATAAATTCCCAAGGTACGTTGATTTGTAGAAACATTCCATCTCTTATCGCGTTGATTTATAAAGAATTTTTGTGTTCAGAATGAAACTTCGTTTTGTACTTTATACGAATTTCACGAAGACTTTCGTGCGCGATTGTACAAGTTTAACACACGCGACGAGCAATATGTACGTAGCGCTCTTTCGCAGTTCGTGTTGTTTTCTTTTTTTCTTTCTTTTTTTGAATGAAATCCTTCAAAGAACATTATCGTCGCGTAATTCACTCGTACAAAATGAATTTCGAGCCTGCGTCCATTCGGAAATGTTGTGCAAACTCTGTTGTTGCCGAATTCCTTTCGCGTGCAACAACTCGCATTTGAACGCCACGAGAGTTGTTGCTGCAATTTTGAAAACGCGTACGTTCGCGTCAACGTGGACAAACGCAGTATATCCAACAAACTCGCATCGGCCGAAGAATTAAAAACCGTAGCTACAGCGTAGAAACGTACAAATTTACCAATTTAATGGAGAATATCAATGGGAGTTTTCCAGCGGATGAAGTTTTAATAGAAGCGGATAAATAAATAAATTACGAAATAAGCAGAAAGAAATGATTATTTCGTGTCCCTGTCGTAGCATGAAAATATAAATTCTATATAGCATCTTACTATTGTCCGATATTTTACATCTCTCCAGGATATGATATTTCCAATCTCTTAAGGAAACAATGTCTAACCTTTATCGATTTCGCGATTTTCGTTCTGTATATCTGGATAGACTGTCGCGCGTCTGTAACGGCTATATATATTCCATGCTATACATCGAACATCAGTTTGTAAGTTATCCTATAAAACTATAAACCATCCTCGTTTTCTCGGTCCGACGATCGAAAGAGAAAAAACGCTCGCAGATGCACGAGTCTCGGCTACGCTTTCGCGAGGTTACAATCGCAGATCGGCACACATAAACAATAGCGTAATTCGTTGCGGATCGACACTCGCGCTCCTCGTGTCCCTTTTTCAGCAGGATTCCAATCTGCGTTTCGCGTCCTCTCATCGCTTACCTGTCCACGCGCGGTGCTGCGTACGCTTCTAGCAATTTGTATCCATGAAATACGATGCAGCCGTTATAACTTACCGTGAACGAGTCGGCCTTATTGCTCGTGTATGTTCGTTGTATTTTCTCGCTACTTTCCACGCCCAGTTTCTCGTTTCACAGAAAGTCATCCCCGGTGCGGAAATGCGCGCAAACTCCTGCGGAACAAGAAACTGCGCAAGAAAGCTTCGTTTCTGTTCGTGATTGGTCTGTTACGAGTGGAAAGGTTAGTGTACCCTTTGGATGGATTGGTTTGTTTGTGCAGATACATTTGTTTCTTTTGCGTCTTATGTGAGAACTCTTGCACAATTGGATCAAGTTGCGCGGCGATCCACCGACCCTTAAAACGACGAAGAACTAATTAAACGCTGCACGGATCCGCTAATTTTCCGATCTTCGTTTTGCTAGAAATTACCAACGCGTAGAACAACCTTGCGTCATGCAATCGTTAAAACTACCACGCCGTAATTCCATTTCAAACACATGTAATTATTAGGTTGTCCCGAAAGTTTCTTTCCTCTTGTAAGGAAACAATAGACGCACAACCTCTTTTCGTTTTATAGTATTTTATCGAATCATGCACGATCCATTTTCTTCTATCTCTGCCATTACGATCATACGTGATTCGATAAAAATAATACGAAACAGAGAATGTCGTGCATTCGTTATTTCCTTAATGGACGAAAGAAACTTTTCGGACAACCTAATATTTTGCAGAAGTATAAAACGACAACAAGAAATAGGATATACCGAATAGAAATTATGCCACTTCTTTTTTTAATTAAAATCTTCGGATTATCAATTTACTCGATTACAGACGATCGAGTATTGGTAGCTTTCGGTATAACTTGGCCCAGTTAACACGTGAAATTTCGCAAGATGCAAGTTATATGTACATGCGTGTGAATGAATTCCAAATCAAGAAACAACTCTTGGTCTTTTTGCGAAAGAATCTTAGGATCAGGTATCTATCTACTGATCGATCGTATTAAAAAATTCTCTACATGCAAAGAGTTAGGTCGCTCGTATATTATCTGTAGACGCGTTTCTTATTTTCTTGACAAGTTACAGATAGAGTGAATCCTCGCTCAAGTTGATCAACTTCCTGCCACTACTCCCATTTTTATTTCCGATAATTGATGACGCGCTACGTAAGCTAGAAACGCCCTCAGCAGTCCTCCTTCCCTATTGCACTTGTTGCCATAAATTCGATTGTCCGTTCTATATCTTGTCGTGGAACGCTCGCAGTCAAACAAAAACATCGACTACGAATATTACATAAAGTTACATATTCAAAGTGTCACAAAGGTCTGTACATATATAATCAGATTATTTTCAGAACAAAAAAAAAAAGAAGGTTGAGACGATATCGTATATAACTACCGCCGCTGAGCGACTTAAATTTAACCCTCAGATATAGGGTGAAAAATGTAACGCAACAAAATATTGTATGTCTACGTCGTACCGTCAGGTAAGGGTACTCCTGACAAAACCAATCGCTAATTATAATCCATCGTTTATAACGGAAGTATATTTGTTAATTATAATTTCTGGATCAATAAACGTTTGTTAATAAAAAGAAATATATATATATATTTAGATGCCTTAAATTCGAGCGCAATATTTTTAGCAAGAAATATTTTATCAATTCAACTTAGATACGTATTTTAAGAAATAACAATTTGTTACGTTCATCGCGTTTTTGTCAATTATGACTGTTTTTTTCTTTTTTTCTAAATCGTCGCGTCTTTGTACCGCTTATTCTTTAAACTTTCTTTTATCTTCCGCCGTAGAATTTCACGATCGATTCCGTATCTATAAAGGATGTGTACGCTGCTTTCATCGAAAATTTGATATGAAAGCTACGGTCGATTTAGCCGCGCGTATAGTTGCCCGTTAAACGTTTCGTTTCCATCTTTTTGCATTGCAATCCTCTTGAAACCACTTCGATCGCCGTCGAAAGAGGAAATCCCGTTTCCTGCGAAATTTTAAATGCTATCGCATAAAGAAATTGCTTTTGGTAAATCCTTGCCAATAAACGGTACACTCGGCCCCTTGGTATTGGTGAATTTGAAAACGGCGGCGAGAGTGGCATCTAATAACAGCGGCAGCGTGGCTCGTATGCAAATGTAAGGGAGAAGTAAATTTCTGCTTTAATCTAAAGCAATCAGTTCGTTCCTTTCCTCCCCGTAGTAAAGGTAGAACGTTGAGCGCTGTGTGAGCGCCTGTATACCCTGTTTGTTAGATCGAAACACGAATTTCTCGGTTTATTTTCACGATTCTGTAACGGTTGAACTCCCTCTCTTTGCCTGGAACGCGTGTTGCAAAATGGACGACCGGACCTTGTTACATTATTTCCGTTTAAATCTCCATAGCTTGCAGAAATTGACTGAAAGTTATTTTCTGGCAATGTTGAACGTTGCGGCAGAAAGTTTAGTAATGAACTTGATATCTAGTAAATGTCGTATGTTATTTATTTCTGCGTCGAATTTCCCACTGCTATCCGTTTTGCATTAGAATTGCTAATCGTAAGACTTTTTGCTTTTTAGGTTTCCGACTTTCACGATGATTAGACGACGCTCTCTTGCTTTAACGAAATACGTGGATGTTCGTAACATAATTAATGTTTATTTCTATCGCGACAGGATCATGATTATGTACGTACGTTTATTTTTCTTCGTCGTAATATTTTATTTTTATATCGAAGAACGCGTTGAACGTAAATATTTATGATATTCGCAAAATACTTACGATTAATACGCGGAAGTAAACGGTGACGAATCGTTTCGTAGAAGTTGACACTGTTAGAGCAACTAAAGAGTAGTTGAAAAAGGTGACAAGTTCAAACACGAGAGTATATTTGACCGAAAGAAGTTTACTTACTAGCGTGAAACGCTAAATTTATTGACATAATACAACTATATAATTTCTCTGGGATTTTATGGCATTTCTTTGGCCAAGGAAATATTCCGGCGTTAATAATAAACAATAAACATTACGTTTACGAGGAGAACGCAAATTTTCATTTAATTTTTTAAAGACAGACGTTAGATTTGTGGATTTAATTCGAACATTCTTTCTAAATACGATTCCTTAAAACGGAACACCGTTCTTTACACTCACTTCCCTCTCAAGTTACACAAATTTACCAAATATCCCGTTGGACAAATCGTAAAACTCGGAGCAAAATAAAAAAAAAAAGAAATTTCCCTCACAAAAAAATTGTACCCTGTACGAATCACGTTCTTTCCAATTATACCTACAACAATTTGAAAATTACCCGGTACACGTGGAAAGACACGCGAAACTAATTGCGCCACGCTATCCAACAAAATCAAATTAAACGAAAATCATTAAAGCGATGAACAATTGTCGCTATAATTAGGCGGTGAATTCGGTCTATCTATCTTCAACGAACGATCTACCACATAAACTATTCACGGCTGTTTTTGGCAAACTTTCGTGCGGTCAACGTGAAAATGAAAATTATTCGCAGCCTGGTGACAGTCTCCTAACAAATAGCTCGTTATTCGAACACGTAGCAAAATAAATCAAAGTTCCGCGCGCTTCTCCTCGTTTAATGACTTCTCGTCCGCCATTAACGGTAACAAGTTGCAAACAAAGCTACGCTTAATTAGGCGAACTCGATAAATTATTATCAATTGGCCTCTGTGAAATAGGAACATTTGGCTACTTCTTATTTCACTAGTGGGTAACGAGCAACGGCGTAATCAAGGAGCATCCTTTAATTTACACGGCAAACTCTCTGTGAATGGAGTTGTCGGTAAAATTGATATTTCAAAGGGTCGGTCAAGGAACACAGATCCTTCCTATAGTGTTTGTACATATTTGTTCCGGTCGTTTGTTCCCCGTTGCTGTTTCACTGCACTAAAGTCTAATTAGGAATTTCTCGAAAACAGATTTTCCATAAAATTATTGTTCCGCGTTTCGTCTATCTAGAATATGCAATTGATTTTCCTTTTAAAAATTTAGTATTTCCAAGGTTTTAATATTTCTTTCTGCTACCAGATGTGTAAAGATACTACGTGTTACTGATTATTAGTCTATGGATGTTCGTGCATTTATAAGTATTTTATTGTACGAGGATAAACGGGGCAATGCGTAAAACGTCAAAAGTAAACAACACGCGGAATATTTTGTTGCAACGTTTACAAACTGAAACACCTTTTTGTACGAAACTAGTTTTTAAAATTGTAGATTTATATGGAATTGCGTTTTTTTTTTGTACCCGATTCTAATTTATGATCTCGTTGTTAGCTTGGCTTTATTCTCGATTGAAAATCGCCCATTTACATGTGCTATAGGAAACACGAATAATATTACGAATGTTTTACTGCAGTATATTATAGAACGATAAATCGTATTTCCTTCGGAACAATGAACGTAGAATCTGAATTGTATTAATGTTTCGTTCCATAATTACGTTTATGTAAGTACTTATTGTTTTAATATAATTTATTCGGTGCAATAATGTTGCCTTTATGATATCACATTTTCGTTTACAAAGCTTGCCATATTTCAATCTTTCATATCGATCGACGATGATTGCAAAATTTAATTTTAAATATATGTAATATCTGAGGCGATGAGTATATACTTATCCGGAATTTATCAGGAAGTGTACATCATCACAAAAAGCTGCACCTTAATTATTCCAAAATATATCTTTGATAAAATTGTTATAATGATAAAACTTGAATATAATGGTAGACTTACTTATAGAACGTTATATCATATTGTTAATTTCGTTGAGGGCATATTTAGAACATATGTAATATTCATTGTATAATACTCGTTAATTATTCTTGTTTCATCTAAATTAATAGCACAGGAAAATATTTCTGTTAGAATTTAATATGCGTATTTCATGGAAATAACCTCATTGTGAATTTCTGTAATTCAGCAGGCATGTCATTAAGTTGTTGCATCGTAAACGTCACTTTGGACCAATAAAGCATTCAAAAATTATCGTTGTACGTACGAGGGATAAGTTTGATCAGGAAGAAAGGAAAGAACGTAACGAAACAAAATCAAACAAAACGTATTAACCTAACCTAACGCCGTATTGTTCTACAAAATTGCATTCTTCTAATTCCAACACGTAATAATTGCCATTAAAACGCTATATGACGAACAATGAAATTCAAATAGGTTCAAGTTCGAAGTTAGAAAATTTACTTCAAACATAATGAAAACCAGTTTTTGATCATTCTTAACTCTTAACCGTTCATCGCAGTGTTAACACATTGTATATACATGTATATTCCTTGTATGTATTTGTCCAAAAGAATAACGTCCCTTGCACACCATAAAAATAACGCTCATAAGTTCGCCTCCTTCGTTTTTCAAACTCGCCGGGAGATTCCGTAGAACATACGTCCCCCGGTCATGGGGACTTTTCTCGACTGCCAAAACAATTTAATTTAGTTTAACGTGCTTTGAATTTCGTACCCGTACTTACGTCCGAGTTTCATTGTCGACGTCGGGCACGGTCAAAAGTCTCGCCGTGCGGAATTTACCGGATAAAGTGGTTAGTTTGTGAGTCCGGCTGCTTCTTCCGTCAAAAACTGCTGCACCTCGAGAGTAGAATACCCGAACGAACACGTACGAGCCACAAATTCGTGGCAGGTCTCGCATCGTTGCGATACATTACGAGAATGTTGGGAGATGATTGCACGAACGCTCAATTTCAACACTAAACGCGAACAATGAATAGTTGTGAATAAAAATGATCATTTACCGCTGTCTTCGCCTGTTTTCTTGCCTTCTTCATTTCCCCCTTTTTCTTTTTTCTTTTTTTTTTTCTTTTCTTCTTTCAGCGAACTCTGAACTTGTCGTCCTCCGTCCTTTTGAAAAATTTCTTTTACTATTTCTGATGGCTTGGGACTTTCGTCGGTTTTTTAGTGCACTTGCCGATTGCCTCGCATATTTGATGATTTTAATAAAGAATTTCGTTTTTTATATTTTCATTGAGAATTCTTCATTTTAGAAATGGGAATTTTTAGCGAGAAATTTTATTAATAATTACTAAGAACTTTATTAGCAATTTGTTCAATCTAGTAATATTTCCTGTGCTTATGAGTTCATAAAATACAGTCTAATTTGACGAGGACGACCCTATTAGGCGAATGAAGAATATTAATTTGAATTTCATTTTCTACGTAGTTTTTCTACGTATCTACTCGCAAATATGGTTTCCTTTGATTCAGAAAATTTAATTAAAAACGCGTCGACAATGCGGTGAGAATGAAAGAAGATTTCCGCGAATGTAATACAAAGGGAGTTTTTGTAACGTTTTGCCTTATAAATAACGACAAAAGATATAATACTATAAAAAAATAACAGGCGGTGCACGCGTCCAAACACTCGCGGTTGTGAGCGGATTAACGGAGCAAAGGAGTTGCAGGCCAGACAGATCGATTACCAAGTGGACTATAGGAATTTATTGGGTGATTATATGGGTGATTATTAAGGGACTGTCCCTTCTAGGTATGATACAAAATATCTACTGTTACGTCGTGTCCGACAGTCAGACCACGACCCTTGAACTTTGTAAGACGGAGATGAACCGTACTCTACTACTGACTTTGCGTAAGTGACTCTGTTCTGTCCAGCGGCCAGACCGCGACCCTTGTTTCTCGTAAGATAGAAAACAACAACTATTAACGACTGATTTGTCGCATCTGCCCAGTTGTTGATCGCTTAAAACGATGGTACGAAGGATAAAAGTTTGCTTCTTTTCCCGAGTAGTTTATGACACTGTTGGCCCTTGAAGATTTTCCGGGCCAAGACCACTCTTAGGACCCATTCAGCAGTGTCATAAATCCTTACCGTTTCAATGGTCTTGAACAGACGGAGATATATCTCTGCTCGAGATAGTCTTAGTTACGTTAACTTGAAAATTGAAAAAAATTAGATATCTAATAAAGACGTTAAGAAATTGTATTTCTTATGATAAAAAGGGGTACAAGCTGCTATATAAAGCGGTATTAACGATTAGAACGTGCGTGTAATTTAAAATTCGTAGTCTGTAAAAAAATATGAAAATCGTATTTAAAGTAGGAGGTATTTTAAATTTTTGAAGAAAGAACGTATCATAGATATAAAAATACTCCTTTTTCGTCACGCTCGTTTAAAAGATATCGTCTTTGATATTTAGCGAAATACGTTAAAAAATTCACTCCCTAACGGAAGAAATTGTTGACTCGTTAAACTCTACTGTGAATTTTAGACCACCCTGTGTATATCATCGTCAAAAGCAGAGTGCCGATGTAACGAGCTTCCTTAGTGCTCAGGCAATAGGAGAAACTTTCGGCACAAGATTTCGTGCTTTTCGCCTTCTCCGACTTATATATAGTATACTTGGTTCCTCTTTTTCCCAGTCTCGTTGAAACGTGGCCTTTTGAAACGAAATCGCGAACAAACGGGACCGTAATATCATAGACATCGACGACCCATTTCGTTCATTTGTCGTGGCTGATTTTCCTGCTCGTTATTCCTCGTGAAAGTGGGAACGCCACTTGTTACGGCTTGTTTCGTGCATCGGTACGCTAAATATGTACGTCGAATTAAAGCCTTTGACCCGAAGCTCTTTTAATGGCAAGACTTTCACGATCCTGACCTATTTTTCTTATAAAGATTATGAATGAAAATGTTGCTTTTTATATCTCCTCTTCTTTTTTTCTTCTTTTCTTTTCTTTATTGCATCAGTATGTATGTACGTTTCGCGTGGATTAGTTAAACAGCGTCGCATTGAACTTTTACGATTTTTCAAAGCTCGTAGATTCTATTTCCTTTGAAGGTTATGGCTACAGATACTCGTGGATTATTCAGATTGATGTTAGCGATGATATTTTCAATAGCTACTTGATAACTACTAATATTAATGATCTATATTAATAGAGCAACGATTCATCGTGATCTTACAACTATTGATACTAACTTTAATAATTCGTCGTATGAATCATACGTCAACGCGTGTCGATAAATTGTGCAGATACTAGGCTGCGAATGAAATAACGATTGTCGGGTTAAAAAATGTCCTGCCATAAAAGATACTTGTCCTTGTAATTTTACATTAGTCAAGTAAGACCTAATAGATAGACTTTGGCCGCGTTAAAGCAAAATGAACCGATTTGCCGAATTTCAATGCCAAACTTTCATTAAACTCTAGGTCCACGCGAGTCTTTCCACGGTTTATACACATCGAATTCTGCATCCCTCCGGGGAGAACGAAGTTTTCTCCGTCGGCCTGATGTCCGTTTTCCGCGTGGAAAGGCGCGGTCCACGGACTTGCAAAGTGCATAAAAGTTGCTGAAAAACTTACCGGTTATGTCGGAAGTTTCGCCAGTAATGAAATTCCATGTTCGAGACTGAGAGGTCTCTTCTGGTCGTCGATCAGCTTTGCCCTCCGTCATTCATGTTGCCTCGCGCTCCCTTGAAAGCGTCAACCATTTGCACCGTGTATAGTGGTGGCGCGAGGGATGGAATGTGGCTGTGAAACTCGCGTGATCGACGACGTGGCAAGTTGTTACATCGTGTGACGTAGATGAGGTTCTTCTTTTAGCACGCGAAACACGTACGGCTCGGTTAATATCGAAGATGCGAAAGCACAGTATAACCTTTTATCGCGATATTGACAGATTACATAGTTCTTTGGACATCGTGCATTAGGTATATTAGGATTTGCTGGCGAAGCTTTCCGATTTCATTCTTCGACTGAACGATGCTGTAATTTGCTTCCGGCTTTGAAATTTCGAAAATTACAGCTGCGGATATAATTTGTACGCACGCGCAACATAGAAAGTAACATTTAATTTTTCGTTTGTTTTAGGTGAGTTTCGAGTATAAGCGTGTATGGTTTGAAATTTCCTGTGGCAGTTGCGCGAAGCGAACGCGTTCGTGTAAGTAACTTTCGCATGTTTAATTCTTTATTTTTTATTAGCGACCTTCTTCTTTATTTTATATAGAAGCTTGTTCTTTTTCTCTCCCTTGATCTCTCTGAAAGCTAAGACCAACGAAGATGGGAGATAGTATAGAAATAACCACGTAATACGAGCAGAAGCAACATAATCAACTTGCACCCGTAGTTTTCGTTTTCTTACGATGTTACTACCCTCTTTTCCCTCCTCCGCTTTTTATAATGCCCCGCGAAAGGATGTACAGTAGCATCCTGGAATAATCATACGGCACGATAAGAAAAGCAGCTTTGTATGTTTCGAGTCAACATCCTTGCCCCTCTGCTACAACAGCAATTTTCATTCAGAAGTCTCGAGTGCTTAGTTATCAACCCAATTCCCTCGTTTACCTTTGCCACAACTAATTTTGACCATTGTATAAATACAGGATCTAGAGATTAATAATCTACGAATTATCCTAATCTGCCTTGTAATTTAAATTTATCCTAATCTAACCTACCTTGAAAATGGGTCTCGGCCCATGAAAGTTTTCGTAGTCCTGTTCTGAACGTTTGCAATGTTTCTTCCATTCGCAAAAACTACCTTTCTCCTTGCTGTTAAAGAATCGCGGAGCGCGTTTCCTGATATCAAAGACAATGGTAGCAAAGACAAGCCAAGTGTGCAAAACCATGGAGGAATGCTAGTACAGATCTAAATTCGGTGATTACGGCCCCACTCTTAACTTAAAAAACGTCTTTAAACGAGGCTCAGGCTTGCAAACGCTTGGATCGCTGACTAGACACCGAAACTAGCCAAGATTACTGAATAATTTCACGATCACGGTGGCGACGACGAATCTTCATGAAAAAGCACAGCGCGCATTGCTCCTGGCGTGTACTACTTGTATAAGCTCGAACATCCCGTATACAGCGTGTTTCAAAGATACAGAGCGAAGTAGAGTTATGTAAATTAACCTTCGACCGGTATTCCGTGCATTTTTCCAAATTGAAATTTCTTACAAATGCATGAATAACCTACTTAGGAGATCCTACTTGAAAATTACTACGTCACGGTAGAAATAAACATATGTGGAAATTTACTGTAGTTTCTTTTCCTTTCTTACACGTACCTTTCCTTGGTGAACCATGCAGAGATTATAAAAGTATTCGGAAAAATATTTATCGTATTAATTCTACCAATATAACGCGACGTTTGTACAAAGGTTTCTTGCTTGACAAAGATAACAGGAACAAAAGGAATTGGTACACGCGTGAAACGATCTGTAGAAATGCCGAAGTAGTATAGGTACGTAGGTACTGGCGTGGCAGTAGTGGTGCCGACCATAAATGGTACTTGGCGTTTCTACATTTAAAATGAGCCTCGCTTTGCATAATTGTACGCCGATCTCCGTGCACGTACGCTTCACCAATACATTTCCGTAACACGGTTCTTCTTCGTTGCTGCGTTTCCCCATCGCCTCGAATATCTGGAACAGAAGTGGCGGTAGGATCAGCTTCGATGTGTACTTACACAATATCCAAGGTTCATTTCACGCAAATCGAATACTACATAGTCAAATATGCATATAACAGTTCGTTCGATATACTTGCCAAGTATTCGATCTTTGCTAACGGTTTTCATCAGGTTCGTAGTTTCTTGGGGTTTTGGACTTTTTTTATTACTCGAATTCTAGAATTTTGGATACTAGTGTTGATTAGTAACATCAATACTAATAATCGGCTAGTGGTTTTCGTCTATTGCGATATTATCTCGGTGGGTTATTTTTTCTTTTTTTTTCTTTTTCTTCTATTTTTAATTTATACTTTACAATTCTCCCAGGGGGACATTTGGCAGATTTTCCTAACTCTCTCGGCGGGTACAGAGATTTTTCTTATAATATGTGGCTTTCACTTGCTCTTCTTTTTTCATCTTGCTTTGGTTCCTAGCGCGGTATTTTGGGATATTCCGTTGTAATATGAAATCTACGCACCGAGTACTGAAGTACTGCGAACATTTCTAGAATATATGCTCTTTGATTTCAAGTTCGCAGTTATCGCGTATTATACGTCGTTCCTGCTACCTGAGCTAATTTATAATTTTCGATGGTTGAAATCTCGTAATAATCGGCGTTTTGAAACCTCGGAAACTTTCGGGATCTTAGGTTAATGTTTAAGGTAGGTGGTCCACTTCGTTGCTTTTTCTCGTCGATTGACTTTTTCGTTCCTTTGTCTTTAAGTTTCCCTTTTTATCTAAATTTCCATGGAGATACGTAGCTATACATTTTTTTTCCTGTTGGTGACGTTGATGTTGACCGAGCGGAGTTGGATGACATAGCGGTTTAAAGACTGAATGCAAAATGTTTGAGGGAATTTGTTTTATCCGCGTGCTGCGGTGGTGTGTTTCGGTGAAATGCTATTTGTAGTCAGCTTGGAAAATTCTCTGCAATTTTACTCGTGCATTTTTTCCTCCCTCGTTGTTTTCGTTTTTGAGACGGATCTCCATTTTTTCTTTCTATTTTTTTTTTTTTTTTGTTTTCTCCTTTCCCTTGCTTTGCTTTGTCATGAATTTTATCCGCGCGCTGCGTTGAATTATGAATTACAATCGCTGCCGAGTTAAACATTGGGCGAAGGAATATCTCAAATTGTAAATATACGGTAGAACGCTGTAACGAAGAGTACAATTGCGCATCGTACAATTGAGTACACAGTGCGCACCGTATGCCGAATGACGATTGCTGTCTGTCTCGACTAATTCACTGCCATTGACAGTCATTTTCATTCCTTGAAGTGCGTGCAATACGTAAGTATCTTTATATATTCTATAATAAATTAATATACTATGAATGCTATATTATATATACCAAATATCATAATGTACCGAAATTATTTAGTACATATTATGATCAACGTTTTAATATTTTATATGTTTATGATAAATTTCCTGGAAAACAAACATCTGTATTCTTAGGGACCATTTACTATGTCGTTTGATCTTCTTGTGAAAAATCATGGTAAAATATAGTGAAATAGAGAAAGGTTAACCATACAAATACTAGTGGTTGTTATTGTAATTTAAGAGTCAAACAGAGATTTGTTTCATTTATTATCATAATTATGTTATATATATACATTGTATCTCTGAATATTACTCGATTCTGAGTATGCATAAAAATTCCCTTCTTCTTATATATATTTTGTAATATTTTAACGTTTTAATATTTTATATGTTTATGATAAATTTCCTGGAAATCAAACATCTGTATTCTTAGGGACCATTTACTATGTCGTTTGATCTTCTTGTGAAAAATCATGGTAAAATATAGTGAAATAGAGAAAGGTTAACCATACAAATACTAGTGGATGTTATTGTAATTTAAGAGTCAAACAGAGATTTGTTTCATTTACTATTATAATTATGTTATATATATACATTGTATCTCTGAATATTACTCGATTCTGAGTATGCATAAAAATTCCCTTCTTTTTATATATATTTTGTAATATTACGTGTATTTTGTGCACTTTTGCACCTTTAAATATTCCATAAATGCATGAACATTCACAATCTTCCTCGGCTAAATTACGTTTTAATCTCGAAATCAACCGAGTCACGGTTTGCTCAAATTTCTCCCAAAAAGACAACTCGTCGCACATGTCTCCTCCTGTTTAAGTTAGGTCTCACCGCTCTCGAATAATTGCTATACTATTTCTGTGGACTCGTTTGACATCCACCGTCAAATCAGTTATACGATATTAATTCCACGTGCTGCGGGAAGAAACAAAATGTTCCTCTTTCTGCTTTATAACCAGTGCACGTCTGCAAGTGACATCAAAAATCAGCTTTGAGCGGCAACGAACTAAACATTTCGTTTTTATAGACATGTACAGAGTGTCCTATAACAAGATTCGACGTGAAAACATAAGTCGAAAATATGAAATTTTTCATATAAAGCTTTACTGCCGATGGTCGGACCTTCAAGATATTTTTAACAACAATCCAACTATTTTCTTAGAGGTGTATCAACTATCAAATCTTCCACCGTTGTCGTTAACGCTCTCAACCGTTATAAATTAAAAATTCCTCCCTATATCTGTGGAAATCAGATTCTTCCCGGATACCAAGCGATATAATAACGTTCATTTATCGAATTACCAAGAAATTTATCCGAAACGCTGTTCGATTCTGATTACGGTAAAAATATCCACATTTATAGTTGACAGTTAACACGTATGTATTTGGCCACAGTTTTCTCGAACGTTTTACATTTCATGTATTTACACATAAAACTATCGTTTCTCCGCTTGTAGCATAATTTACAGAACACCCTGTATATTGTAAACATATACAGGAAACGCGATAGTAGAGAAATCGCACGACTGAAAAAAGATACGCCAACGAAAAGGTTCTTTTACGGCGAGTCAGAGAAACAGGTTAAAAAAAATGGCAGAGAAAAGACAGCAAAGGGAGAAAACGAGAAAGCGGAAACACCGAAAGAGTTTCTGGCTGTGAGTCGACTCGCGTTTTAGTTTCGTCTGGATGTCTGCGACCACGAAAGAGTGCGAGCAGACGTTGTTAAATACGGATGTATTTCCTCGTGTGAATCATTAATCGGGCGACGACTTCGCTGATAATAACACGCTCTGCTCGCTGTAGGATAGAAATCGAGGTACGGCGAAGAAACAGGCGTTTGAAATTTTCCTCTTGGATCCACTAGACAAGGGGGAAGATAGGATAGAGAGAATTGATGACGGAGATGTGCGATGAAGTTGCGCGCGAAATTAATTGGAATTCTCTATGTAGTAACATCGTTGCACTATGCGACGAAACGATAACGCGTCTGAAAAATTTAATGCTTTCACAATTTGTACATCTATGTGTGTATATATATATATATATATTTTTACGTAACACAGTCTATTAGTATAGAAAATAAGAAGAGAGAGATTTACTGTTTGGACATTTTTAAATATAATAATCGAGACACACTTGCTTTCGATCGATCTGCACGTTTTCCTGTTTGGTATTATACGTTTCTCCGAGTCGTGTAGCAAATTCTGAATAATTTTTCGCCTGCAATGTAAAATATACGAGGCCTTTGATACCGAGTATTTACATACTTCTTTTTACTTAAAGAGGAGGGAGTGTATTTTCTTCTTTAATATATGAATCAGCGTGCCATTTTGTAATTACAAAGATGAAAGAAAGCTTGCTCTTCAGTTTTATTTACCGAAGTTCGTACCTCGAACGACGATAAAATCGTCGACGTCAAATTGAAAATTGACTGGTTTCGTTGTTGCTTTCTTCTTCGTTCTTTTTTCCCTCCATCATTTCTCTCGCAGTAAATTATTATCGATTATTGCGCGAGCCCATTTACAAACATACGAAAGTGGATTTACGCGCGCGAAAACGAACGTTTGAGCGAGGCGGAAAAAACGAGAAAAATGGCGTATTGATTCTCTTTATGTCGACGTTTTGGAGCAGCTCCGTATGTACAAACACGCGTCATATCCGCTAGTTTCGAACGTTATTTCTGTTTGGGATGGATTACATGGGAGACGCGTCGACAAATTTTTTCAAAGGGCCCCGACCGTTTCCCAGGTTAACTTGCATGGATTTTTTGATTTTGGAGCGGTATTTTTCAACCTTTTTTCAATCATGCCTCAAAGACTTTGATATCATCCCTAGCATAACAAACGATCAAGTTGTGAGAAAGCATAAATAGACATTTCAAGCAACAAAGAAGGACCACAGATAGAATTGTTCGTAATTTACCTGTATTCGACGAATAGAAATTTACTGTATCTAAGATGTATCTAAGATGTAGCTTTTATATTGTTAAACACGGAAGATATAAGCCTCGATGTACGTAAAAAATTATTCGCGTCTTTCTGAATTTTCTACTGAATTTTCGAACTCGTGAAGTTGATCGATCTCTCAACTGAAAAATAATTGACACTATAGGTAAGATAACTAAAGACAGGAAAATGTGTTATAATTTTATTTGTTAAGGAATTTTCAGCCGATGATTATAGCCATTTTTATGTTTATTAATTGTTACCGTTATTAACGTCTTCATAAATAATGTCATCGATGTCGGATGCATTTAATATTTCGTCGCCTCGATTTGTCTTTATAATGTACATACTAATAATGTTTGACGGCTGGAATATATCTTCTTTCGTTGTTGACCTACCACAGGGATATAATAAAGGCTGAACTATAGTTATAGTAAAATTGATGGTCTTCCTGCTTGAAATTTTTTTGTGTCTACTGCATTGAATTCTGTGTCTTTGTTGAAATCACGTTTGAATTTTAACGTTATATGTATAGTACGGTTCTAATCTTTCTAATGTAATCCAATGCATCTCAAGTCAGTTAACTGGTATTATGACTATTTTCTTTCTCTTAGCGATGAAGTGTTCTAATGATTTCGTAGAAAGCAAGTGGGTAATCTCAGTTTTCTCGAACTAAAACTTCTGAACACACGCATGGGGGACATTAGATATTAGACTATTAGATGCCAGCCATGTTTAACATCAAATAACAGACACAAACAATACCAATAACAATACAGCTGGATTGTTTAAAAAAAAAAAAAACTAATTGTCGAGCTTCGATCGTAGAAAACCAACTAAACTTAATCGCACTGGCTTCCAACGTATGTCGATGGTTATTACCATGATTGGAATAGAAGCCACGCGTAATTAGATCATTTTTTAATAGCAAGTGAATTTATGGACGCGAACCGTTTGTTTGTCGATACGTCGCGCGTTGAAACGAAGAAACCGAGGAATTTGCGAAAAGTGAAGATGATCGGTTTGACTCCTGAGTGGTGGTTCATTATGTTGGAAAATGTCATTATTTTAATTGGCGTCTAACGAACGTTTCCTTGCATCGTAAATAACAGAGAGAGATCAACGATGCGAATTTAAACTATCGATACAAGAGATCATGTAAAAAGGAAGATAATAACATGGTTATACAACTCTAATACGCGCTATAAAATTATGCAGAGAAAAATAACTGTAATAAGTGAAGGCATCCTTGAGTGAGTCTAATTAAATACGTAAGACATAATCGCGAAAGTAAGAATCGTCTGCTACGATGCATTTAGCGCGATGTTACGTAAACGAGAAACTGCAAATTCTTCCAAGGACACTCTTCCGCTCTGTCCTCTCGTTTTCCTCGACTATTGCACGCAGCAACTGGTTCGGTTACGCTCTGAAAATTGCATCCGATCGATCCGTGTTTTTTTTTTTTTTTTTTTGTTTTTGTCAATGTTCCTGAATAGCCAAATAGAATGCTCGCAAAGTTACGTGTTGTTAGATTAAACATAGTCGAATCGATAGCGGTTAGGAATACCAAGCATGTAAAACAGTTTAGCTTTTTGATTCGACAAATATTTTAACGAAGGGTTCTGGAGTATTCGAAATGCTCTCGATACTAGTTAATCGTAATAGCCATATACTCGTTGTCCCATAGTTTAAGCCAAATTTCGTATAAATATCATTTAGAGTTTATTCTCTCATAAAAATCATTTAAATTTCTATTAAAAAGTTATATTACTCTCGTTATCGAATAACAATTGTTCTTAAACTCTTGGTCGCTAGTAGTACGTATAACTCTTTATTGGGATTATTAAATAAGTATTAGCGTAGAGTATTAAAAATATGTAGCCCCGTGAAAAGAATAAAAGTTGATCCGCGTAATATGTCCTCTACGTTCTTACCTACAAAAATATCACTGATAAATTATGTCCCTTTGGAAATACCTTACGATATCGTATATAGTTTCGGAGATATTCGCAGGGATCGATCCAAGTAACACATCCTGTATATCAATAAACGCGTATGTATATTTTGTATATTATGTATATGTACGTATGTATATTTTTCAGTGGAACAAGTCAAAGGTTGAAAGGTTACGTTTATATATCTATTTCCCTTTAATTAAAAAGAAAGTAAAAAAATATTTACTATAAAATGGTAATTCGCTTAGTGTAGGATAAAAGGAGTAAGTAAATCAAGCCGTGTAACAAATTTCAGTCAAACGAAATTAATCGAAATTTGTCTGGATTTCCTTTTCAATTCGATTTCGATTGAAATCGTATAGAACGATCGAAAGTAATTTTGTTGGTGAATGAAATTTTTTTAAATAGATAATCCTTAATCAACTGTGATTTGTATTCACCGGACAACTTGGAATTACAAATGAAACGAAATCCTGCAGCAGATAAATTTGTAAATCCAATGACACGCCGATCAATGAATTGGCACTGACCCGTTGAGCAAAGTATTACCGCGTACCGTTTGATTGAATCATTTCGAGTTAGTTATATGGCGGAATCTCGAATTAAATATTTCCAAATATTCTACGTCTCTCTGTAATTGCACTTTCACCCGAAGTTAAGAATATCGACGATAAACGAAATTTAGAGGAGGAGAGAAAGGAATATCATAAAATTAGTCATCTCTAAAACTTCTGTGCATCATCAAATTTTTGTACGATAGTGTGTGATAACTCTAAATGGGTTGCAAACGCATAGGCAATTTGCCAAATTCATTATCGTCTCAGACATTCATTACCAGGTCTGTAAATATGAAACCGGAATTTGCCCATATGTGGCGATAACTTTTAATGTAGCTAACTTCAATACGCGTCATTGACGCCATTTCTTTGTTTTGACATCTGCTAAAGATTTTCAACTGTTTGCGATACAAGTTTAGTGCAACAACATAGGTTTTAGTAGAATTTGAAAATGTCGAATTTTGTGCCTACNAAATGGCTTGACGACTGGTTTGCCTCAAAAGAGGAACAGTTCTTTTGGCGTGGCATTCACAAATTGCCAGAAAGATGGCAAAAATGTATAACTAGCGATGGGCAATACTTCGAATAAAACACTTTTTATCATTTTCATACAATAAATGTGTAATTTCTTTGCAAAAATTCCGGTTTCATACTTACATACCTGGTAAACTGGAACGTGAGTGCAACTATTTATCAAATTTGAAACTTCAATTATAGCTCTGTTGCAGGGTAATATTCTAACAGTTGTATGATTTAATACGCGGCCACCGCAAATTCGAACATGAATTCTGGGCTCAGAACATCGTTACATACCTTATGCATACTATAATGTGTTTTTTGTTTTTGCAATTTGCCACGAGAAACTTTAGAGGAAACATTTAACAGCATCTCCTAATTGTAAGCCGCCGATAAACCACACGCATGTCATATTAGTTTCGTAAATTACGGCGCAGAATTTATCTATATCATTGTCGAATTGTAAATTATAATTCGTCATGGAATATTTATTAAATTATAAGTTAGATTAAAAAATGGTTATATTCGTTCGCTTTTAGGAGATATCTATTTCTAGATTTATTGTTAATATAATAATCTAATATGCGCAGCGTAAACAGGTAAAGTATATCTAACGATCATTATCTGATAAAGCGAGAGTCAAAGTTGGTGAAAATTTCGAAATTTCTCAAAAGTAAAATCCATAAAGCGTTTCGTGCAATCGATAACGCGTGATATTTGATACAAATTTTGTAAACTGAAATATTATTTATAGATATATTTGTCAACGGATATATTTATAGATATATTTGTAAATCAAGACTACACACTCCTCAAGATTGTCCACTTCAAAAAAGCAAGCCTTCGTTTTGTCATACTCTCTTGGGATGTAGCAGGCAGTTACGTAATAAATTGGAATTGTGACTTGGTTCTTAGCTCCCCGTTTCCAGGAAAAATAGATTTTCTTGGCGACTTACCTGTATACTGTCTTTATTGTCAATTTGTCGTCAAATATCAATCTCACGTTCAATTAATTGCATTTAAAGTCGTTTCTCATATCGCGTTACGAGACAAGCATTTTGGAAAGAAAATTGTTATTAATAATTGAGAATTTATCGATTTAATAGCCGTCATTTTCGAAAATGTATGTTCAGAATATAGACATGAATTAACCTTTTTATCGTAGTTTGTTTGAAATTCTTGAGAAACGATAACATAATATCGATCAAAGACATGAAATTTCCGAGTTCTTAAAACTAAGCATTCGTAATTACTAGCATTCGTAACTCGAGACACAAAATTAATCTGTTCTACCACTTTACTATACCTGTATATATAGGGTATATAATTACGCCCTATATATAATCAATTTATTTTATTTAGGGCAATGCATTTTCAGGCACTGGACGAACGATTTAATTAGCAACGTCAAATAGATTCGTGAAATCCGATTTCTATTAATACGACAGTCATGAACCGTTAGCGGAAAATGAGTTCTTTTTGATCTGAACAAATCGTACCGCAGCGTGTCGAGGCTCGCCACGAACGTAGAACCAAGAGATTCCTGAAACTTTCCAGGCTTCTCGCTTAATCCTCTCGTTGTTGACTTGATGAAGTCTTTTGTTCGGTATAATTAGTTAATCGGCAACCGGCTCGATTCTTCCGGAATCTCAAGGACTAATTACGCAACAAAGCAAGAAAAATACTGCAAAACCCGTTACGTATCTCTATAGTTTTCTTTCTTTTCACATAGCGAATTTGTTGAATATCGAAGAAAATAGATATTGCATTATATTACTTATTTTGTGTGAATATTTAGCTATCCAAAAGATGGAGCCTTTCCATTATCAACGTAAAAGTGTCACGGATGCACATAATAATAAATAGAACGAGCAAGCAAGTAATAATGACAATAGTTTCAATAAATACCGCAATATGGTACAAAATTATACGAAATTTTGTTTTTGAAAGAGAAGAACAAGAATAATCGGACAAACATAAGTAAACGTATGTGCATATATCAAAGAAGATTTCACAGAAGCAGCATGAAAAAACAATATTATTCTAAGTAATAGAAGAAACGAATTTAATATTCGACGAGGAAAAACCTGTGCCAAGTTATTTATCACTTATATATTTTTCAGCCAAAGAGGATTTCTCTTGGTCACGCGAATCATTAGTCACCCGAATCGATTACAGATGTCATCGTTCCGCCGCGAGAAATTATTATCAGGAGAAAACGATGCTTTTTCCCATGCACCCTAATTCGTCTTTTTCTCGTTCGTTGGATAGAAATTGGATCGCCCCTTTCTTTCCAATTCCCGGCACGGTCAACCAGAGAAACCAATCGGGGTAAAACAATGATTGCTAAGTCAGATTTTTTTTCGCTCGTCGATCCCAAGTGGGAATCATTAACCATCGTCACGATCCCACTTCTCTCATGGTACGATGGTTTTATATTCCCTGGAAACGTCATCGCGTACATCAATCTCCGTCTTAATGACCCTCGTTTTCCTCGTGACCTGTTCTTCCACGTTAAACCATAGAATAAGATAGCGTTCGAGATCTATTCGCGAATTAAGAACTAACGTCGATGGTATTATCATCAAATTATCATCATAGCCACGATCGGTATATTTGGAAATTTGATTACATAAATGTAATCATAAATGTAAATGTAATCGGATACATCGGATACGTACAGGAAACATTTATACGTAGATTTTGTATGTGCGTGTTTATACTTTGTACATATATTTACATATATTTTATACGTGACTTATACTTAACTATCGCACGTGTCGTGACACCAATCGTGTTTTGTGGTGTACGTGTTAAGACAGAGTTCGTAAGTAAGCCGAACTTTGACACAGTGTAGAGTTTACTCGAGTCACATCGCACGTATCCTTTGTTATATGAGTCAACTTTCGCGTTAGTCACGTGCATTCGTGGCTATTCTACTGAATTTCTGCTGTAACGAAAAGACGAAGAATTGCTCCCCGTAAGAGCGATATTTAAATGTACAGGTATCTTTTCAGATAATATCACAGAAGAAAGCTTCGAAATTATCAGACTCTTTCGTCGGTAATTTTGTATTTATATGTGTGAATTTAATACTCAGAAATTTCATCGCATTTATTTACGAATAATACATGTTGCCTGTTACTTTTTGGAACCGTATTCTTAATATCGAAATATGTAATATCGCAAATTATAAATAACAACCGATGCGAATTTATTCGGCGGGAAAGTTGTTCAATTTTCATAGAAACTCTCGCAATTTTTGTTTAACGTTGAATCGGATTTATTTGCTGCTTCATTTTTCGTGTAACTCTGATTTACAGAATTCTATACTACATTAATAATAAGTCTATAGAATCTGAAACAACGTGAAAATAACTCTTCTTTACATAACATTAAAGGCCGGCTCAATAAGCCAGATTTTATTTTAGTAAAATTATTGGATTTTTATAATAAAGTTCTTATTACGTTCACATATATATGTGTGTATATATATATATATATATATATATATATATATATATATATATCGTATATTTTTTCACGAGCACCAAGATTAAAAAATTTCAGTTCCTTTTTGTGTTTTTCACATTTTTCATGAATAAAGCGCACTCGAAAATTTGAAATAACAGAACAACAGGATTCGCGATATTGCTAATTCTATAATGCTGCAACAACATGTAGAAAATTACAATATGTAAGGAACGCTACTTATTAGCTTTTACTTATAAAGTATAATTAATTATTATATAGAATATTCTATTATATCCATGATATCATATTCCGTTATAGTGTTTTGTTATAAATGTGTTCCATTGATTTTTTTAGAGAGACGTTTCTAAAGATGATTTGCTAACGAATCGTCGAAAGTGGAACATCTCGTAACAAACTGTTTAATTCGATAGTAGTTACGACTCGCTTCTCGAGCACTTTACTACTTAAATTTAGCGATCTGTTAGTTCAACGAATAGGCGAGAGAATGTTATTCCGTTGCTAGGGCCAACTCATCACCGCGGTGCACCGTCCCTGGAAATTGAACGAAAAGTTCGATCGATCGAGAACAACGAAATTTGCAAGTTTCGCCCCACCTAGTAGAAGTTTACCTTCGATCAAGTTTCGGACGTAGAAATAGATTCTGGTCCTTCTTCAAGAAATGTCACGTAAGTTTCCGATTTTCCGAGTAAAATTCTCCGACCAATTTCCTAATGTATCTCTCTATGGTTGACATTAGCGATGGCTATTTGAAAACACTGCATCCTCTAAATTATTATAATCTTCCTTAACTTTATTAATTTCGTCGAAATACTTCGCTCCCAATGCATTGAGAGTTGAGAAAATATAAAAATATAAAAAATATAAAAATATAAAAATATTTCGAGAGACTAGGAGATGTTAAAAATCGAATTAGACCATAGAATTTTCGATCAACGTTCTTGAGGCCATGAACGCCGCACTAGCGACGAAAACGTCGCTATAGTAATTAGTTATACAACGGCGTTATGCTCTTGCTCGCATCAACCAAAAGTTCCATCATTTTCTTCTTCTTCTTCTTCTTCTGATAATATTAGTTTGGTCGTAGTGGCCTATGAACTTATTGGAAACAAAAACTCCGATATTTCTAACACTCTACAAGTATAAAACTCGATATTATTGAAATAAATAAAGCGATTCGTGTTCTTTTGTTGATTCAATATTGTCCCTTCCATTATATCCCGAGTTTCTGCAGCATCTATTCGCGCATAAAATACTCGAAACTTTACTGTCATTAATCTATTTCGACGTGGGGATCTCGGCTCTTATTGTATCTCTGCTCTTATTGTATCTCTGCTTTATTGCATATCATTAATAACACCGATGAAAAACACTTGATTACCGCATACCTTATCAGCAATAACTTTGCAGAAATTATCGCGGTGGTACAGGCGGTAATCTTTGTTCGAGACTATTCAGGATATAGCCTTATTATATATTATTATATATTATATATTATATACACATTTACTATATAAAACACTTTTCAATCCACTTTTGGCGCGTTAATGTTTTATCGTTTCCGACTGCCGATTTGCTGATTCTAATACAATTAGGCGCCGAGATAAGGTTTAATTTGTATTAACGGACTCTGTTCTATTGGAATTTAAGATGGTAAAACCTCTTTCGACGAGAAGAATGAAAATTAAATGGAAAATAATTGATTTTTCAAATAAGAGTAGCACAATCAATACTTCCGAAAATAATTTCCAGCTTCAATCTAAATTATGAATGTGAAGCGTTCTTCATTTTTTATCTCGATGTAGAATATCTGTAACCAGCATCTGAACATGTCATTTAAATGCAAAATAAACTGTAAACGCGCGATTATATACATATACAACGAGAGAACATTTATACATTTTTGCAGATATTTAAATAAATGTGTCAAAAGCGTACATTTTGTAACACATCGGCCGAAAAGTGTTCCATTTTATGTGCATGTAAAAATACAAGGGGTAAACAACCACTTTTCTGCCCTTAATGGACTCTTTATGAGTGCATTCGGGAAAGCTGCATTTTAGAAAGCCATTTATTTGACAAAAGCTGTGACCCTGTTTTTGCAGAAATAGTTACAAAACACCTTAACCTTTATTTACTGTTAATCCAGCGGCGTAAGAAATAATTTAGAATAGTTTCGTTGAAGGTGTTTCATACACATCCACACACACTCTCTCCCACTCTTTAATTTTCTCTCTTAGTTTTATAGAAGTTAAATTTAGGATGTCGTTTATTCACAATATGTTCAATCAAAGAAATTCACAAGTTTTCTGTCAACTCTAATAGTGATTGTTTTGTTCATAGTATCAAATATAGAAATATATATGGAAATACATTCGAATCTATCAGGGACTCTATAGTGAGCTATTTATAAAATATCTTAAGAAATTGTTTCTTTATATATATATATATTTTAGATGAATTTAGATGAATGCAGATGAATTAATAAATCTGCATTCAAATCTGAATTGAAGCGTGAATCTATCGTAGATTGGAATTGAAATTTAAGCGTACGTTTAATCAATCACATCAGATTTTCCAGAAGGGAAAGATTAAAGTTCGTATAACTGATATACTTTGAGTTTATCCACAGGTAAAGACAATTATTTAATATGATGATTTATCACAGTCGGGGGGTTGACATAATTGCGTTGCCGGTCGTCTTCCTCTTCTTCGCTGGCTACCTTTACTCGTTATATTATACATTACACTGCTGCATCCATCACAGTTTCATTATTTTTCTTTTGTAGTTCAAATACAGTATCTTGTTCAATTTATCATAACAGAGTGCTTATACCAATACATAATAAATTCGTATTTCTATGAATACAACGGAAGAAGGGAAGATACAAATTCATAGGGAAGTTGAACGTAAAAGCGGATGAAAATCTTCAATTTTAAATTACTCCGGTTAATTATCCTCGTTCACCATATTGATAATCGCAAGTTAATTGGTCATTAGTAAAATTAACAGCATTACTTTAATGCGTTGCGGTAACAATATTTTAACGTTAGAGTTGAACGCTGTACTGCATGGATCGATAGAGGATTGATCGACGCGGATGCTATGTAACAACAGCTCTAACTACTAACTCAACTACTATTGATAGATTCCTTCTCTCTAAGCCTGTTATTCCATTCGAGTGACATATTCGACTATTCTGATACACGTCGCCATTGTCAACCGAACACGAAACTTAAAGACTGGTGTCAGATTGAGAACTGTAGTACTTCATTTCCATTTAACAGTAAAATCGAAAATAGCATTGTATCGTTAGAAATTACGATAGAATCGAGTAACTTTTTGCAAATATATATATGTACAGAAAATAAGATTTGGAACAGGATTTCGATAGGGACCCAGTGTTTTTTCTGGTCAAATAATTGAATTATTTTCTCGTTTTGCAAGTATAAGGGAAACAAGATTCTTTAAGGGACATTATGATCATCAGTTTGGTAACATTAATAACAACGCTCAATGTTAGAAGACTGTTGAAACATTTTAACTTGTAGACGTTTCCTTTAAAAATCTCCTCGATCGACCTTAATGTTATCAGATTCGAAGGTGGAAAGATATTGTTAAAAATATCGATAAAATAGGAGGTAGAAAACATCTGACGAGATTGAAAGAAATATATGGCTAACGTATAAATCTAGAAGATAACAGAAAGAGAAAACGAACAGAAGATCTGAAGCGGTTAAAACGAAAAGGAAAGCCATCAATTGTAGAGCAGGGTAGGACAAGGAAACGAAGGAGAAAATAAAATTAAAGAAAGACCTTGGCAAGATTCTTGGGAAGAAAATCTGTACATTTTACTTTAGGAAAGAAAAAAGTACAGAAAAGTCGTTTAGGATGCAATTTATGATACGGTACAAATCGATAGACCATTAACCACAACGCTTCCGTTATTGACGCACATGTTGCAAAACAACGCTTGCCAATGTTTCAGCCACTATTGACCAATATTGCTGTAACCTAACTGTCGGGTTTTTGTTTCAATTTATTCGTTGCTGTTGCACATTCGCGCGTCAAACTTTCATGCAAATCTTTTTTTATTCATCATTAACTTTGTCGATTTTTCTGCCAGTATTATTTATACATTCGTCATCGTTATATTTTCAACGTCGATGGGTAACCAACTCTTTCAAAGATGCGTTAAAAAATTTCCAGGAAATTTTAGAATACAAAGATGCACGTGGTACGAGAAAATATCTGCTATATGTAAAGTACGTGTTACAGTTTAATAAGTAAAAGTAAGTTTAGTAATTAGCAAGTAGTTTACGAAAATAAGAATTCGCATAAATGTCCGCAGTCTATTAATAACTCAAGTATAAAGATAATTACAGGAGAATTAACGTGTACGGGAAGTTTTTTAATTAAAGTTATATGACAATCTAAAGATGAAAAAATGGCGCCTTTGAATGAAAATATCTTTTTAAATAATTCTAGAACACTGTTCGTGGGTAATTTTTGCGTAAACGTTGCAAAAATACGAACGATCAAAGCGTTGACGCGGAAATATAACAAGGTTCGAAGGATAGAAGAATTTTAATCTCGAAACGTAATCTAACAGGAAACGCAGGTTCTAGTTGGTTTTAAGACGATGTCGGGGGATTGTCGGCGAAAATAGGATCGTGAGAACGTCGATGAAGATTTTCTGGCCGGTTTGCTGAATTTTGCATACTCGTTCTACGAATCCTCCGTGCACGGAGCTTAGATATGCAACGCAGGAATGCCGCGCCCTTAATTTCATGAAACTGCCTTCGCAATCTTCTTGTTTACCCATTTTCAAAATTTGTTGGTGTAATATGTTATTGAGAGGCGCAGCATCATCCAGTTCTCTCAAGTTTTAATTGGAATTCTCGAGTTCTCTTGATCCCTCCAAACCATGGGTCAAATTAATGCAAAAGAAAAGGCGAAAAAAATGTCTTTGGCATTAGGAGGAAAATTCGTGTCGTGTATAATTTGAACATTCATTTGCAGCTCTTTTGTTTTCCTATGTAAAGTTTCTAAAATTTCTTGTTGGTCGACTTTATCACGCGTATCTGATGAATTGTTTGCGAATTTTTATATCAACTTTAGTAACTGGTAATATATTTAGAAGTACAATAGAACTCGCCTTGTGCAAACACCAATTATCCGAACACCCTAATATCCAAACGTTCTATTATCCGTTTCAAATATATATATCTACACATTTTATCGTTGACTATAAGAATTTACTATGAAATTAACAGCGTGCTGGCTATAGGAACAAAATGCGACAAAATTAAAAAAAAAAACTGGAAAGCGATGTGAATGCAACTGAATTAACAAAAATACACAATGTTGAGAAAAAACCACGATTGTAGGCATTAAAAAAGCAGAAACGTAATATCGAAAATTATGTAAAGCACGTAGTAATAAATATAATTAAATATACCGATGCAATGAAATGGTTTCATTGCGATAATCACGATTTTCTACAAATGAAAACAGCAAACGAAAGTGTAGTAACGGAGAGGTATCTTCCTTTTCATGTCGAAGCATTCAAAGAAAGGCTTCGATAATTCGAAGTACAAAAAAAATGTAACTCTATGTAGTTACATATAGTGGGTGTAGAGAGTGTTCGTATACCGATCAATTTCGAACAGGACTTTGTAAAATTGTTGTTTATTAACCGATTTTTTATAAACCACGGATATGTACATATTCCGGGAAATCTTTATGTTCACATAGTTGACACATGTATCACGTAGTTCGTGAATTTTCAAAGATTCATAAAAACAACACAAGTTCAATGAATTTAACAATCTAAAATTAAACCATACAGCTGATTATTATTCTGTAGGATATCCTTTCATGACTTTATAATTGTTTCAGCTCTTTTAGGCATTGAATCGTAGTTTCCGCGCGTTTACGTCCCATTTTTCAACGATGATTCTGAACAGTTCGGAATTATGGCTGCTACTGGCGCCGATAACGTTTCCGAACATACTGGCGATATCAATCATGATTATGAAACAACGATACGATGTGTTTACACTATAAACTGTCCTGCAAGCAGTTCGGGATAAGAACTGTACAAACACCTATCGTTTCTATATTTCTGTCGATTTTTTGTTTCTCCTGGTTAATTCCACAAGTTATACAAGTGATTATTTCTTCTTTTGGATCGCATCTATTCTAAAGATTTTCCCAAAATATACGAACATACTCATTGTCCATAAGAAATTGATTAATAAACAACAATATCATAAAGTCTTCTTTGAAATGAATTCGTATACGAATACTTTCTGCATCCACTGAATCGACGCATAAATATTTAAAGAAACTATCGATCAATCTGCGTAAGAAGAAATGAAATTTCACATCAGAAAATTCCGCTATCCAAACCGAGTTTCGTCTCCCTATTAGTTTGAACAAGGCAGATTTACTGTATCTAGGGAACAATACGAATGGCTGGTTTCTGCTTTGCACCGTTGATACGGTGCAAGTAAAAAGAAAAAAAGACAAAAATTGGAAAAGGAAACCAAAGCTTCTGAGTACGGTCCACTTTGCATGGATCAGAAGAAACGTCTCTGCGTGGCATTTCGAAGGTCCACCACGTCGCTCGTGGCGCGAGCTGATTCTTAAGTGGCTAAGCAGAAGCAGATACCTTGCGCACCTGTGTATACATGTATTATGTGTTTATACAAGGTGTCCTAGTAAGCATGGTACTGTCAACAAGGGGGCGATTTTACGTGAAAAAACGAATCGGAAATATAGAATACAAAGCTTTCCGTGTAAGGCCTTGTTTTCAGAAAGCAGAATGTTGAGAAGATGTACTGAGAGAGTAGACTGTCGTATTATACGTGCTCGAGTAAGGATTGCTACACGATATGTATATGTATATATATTCGATAAATTTTTGAATTTCACTTTCTCAAAAAATGAAGCGCCACACGACAAAATTTTTCTCTATATTCTTGGCCTATTTTTTTTTGTGTAGCCTTATCGATTACATCATAATTAGGGAAACACCCTGTATATCTACTTCTGTACCGTGAAATAACGTTGCGAACGTCTCCTTACAGTTCGATGAACTTTTTAACGGAGAACGAAGATCTCTAAGGACGTATATATAAGAATACAAGTCAAAGGCAGGTGGATATGTGGTGGAAGCAGAAGATACGTGCAAAAAAAAGAAAAAGAGAAGAAACAGAAAACTGCTACGTCTCGAAGCAAAGTATTGTCTTTCAACAAATGGATGCCCTGATATCCTTATCGGATACAAAGGCGAGACGTTGAATTATTGGAATCGCTCGAGCTTCCTAAAGCTCGTAAATTCATTGAGCAGTGGTCGAGTGAGTCGTCGTATCCAGTAATCGCTGTATTTCACCACGAGATACTGGAGAAAATATTTGGTTGTGAACGCGCACCAGCTTACAACAGCCCATTCGTATGAAAACAGGAAAATTGCTCTTTCAGGCGCATAATGGCTGTATATGCTGCGAAATAAAAAGTTGTGAGAAAAAAAAAACAAATAGGCGCGCGTTAGGTCGGTACATAGTAAATGCTGTTTTACGCGACACAACTTTAATTGCACGTACTTTCTTCAAAATATCGTATATATTTAACGCGTTGAAACCAGCGTGTGCCCATCGGTGAGCCATAATCTGCGTTTCTATGTGGCGGCGTGGGTCACCGATGGATCACACCATGCCATTTATGTTTCCGATTTTAATTGATAGAAATACAGTTCAACGAAAATTGGAATAAAGTGCAAATGTTATTGGAGAAGGCGCGTATGAGATCAAAGTAATTTTCATACCGTTCAATATGCTTTCTCAAGGGCTATTTTGTCTCGTTGTTTCTCATTGCCGTGGGAACATAAGTCGCCAACAAACTACATACGATTATATTCCGGTGGATTGTAAGGATCTGACGATAAAGTAACTCTGGACGATTAATTGAGAAATAAAAGAAAAAGAAAGGCGACAAAGATGAAAGGAGGAAACAGTCGCTGGAGAACGAAGCTGCGCTGAGTTTAATCAGTAACAACGTTAACTGCGTTCGAAGCTAGTAGCGTGTCAACAAAGAGCGATTAGTAGTTACCAACGAACTGCATGATCAATGCTCTCAGTTACGCGACAAAGTCCATGGAAGTTTAACTATTACACAGGCTCGTTAATTACGTGAGCGTGTGTATGTGTGCGTGCGTGTGTGTGTGTGTGTGCGTTCCTCGCAGAAGAGGTGCAAGAACACGTGTTCTTGTTAACGTTAAGATTAGTTAGCTAGAAACGAAGTAGCAAGTTTACTTGCGTACTTTGGCCAGGCAGCAACGCGATCAGCCAACATTCTAACGGTAGATCATAGGAAACGACACATGCGTCGCCTCGTGTTCTCTTAATTAACCAAATCTCATTACGTTCCTCTTTAATCGAGCAATTTCACCGAATTACGCGACAACTTAATTCTATTTTTCTAACTGACTCGAGAAACTTCCATCGTCTCTCGTATATCTTTCTCTGTTCTTCCAGATAGCGTTATTCCTTTCTTGCACAAATTTCGATCGCAGCTCGGTTCAGCTAATTACATATCGTCAACTTTTTTCCAAAACGAAGCGAAAAATAGAATTGACCTCTCGATGAATTAATCGACACTACCTCTGTCGAGTAATTAACCGATAATCTTTTCCTAAATTTTAAATCAATCTCAGTTCCTTAGAGGGGAATCTATCGCGTTAGCGTGATGTGTTGTAGCCGATTCCGAATAATACTCCGCTCTCTGTAAGGTAGGATTCGCGTTAAAATTCAATTTGGCAATGACAGGAAATCGTGTTTGTTACGTTCGAGGTGCGATATGCACCTAGGAATATGATTCGATAACGTAAGAGGTTAGATTAATCTGTTGCTAATAACATTCTATAGACAATATACTGCTACTTGTTAATAATATTTCAGGGTAATTTGCTCCGGTGTTCATTAGCGTGATGCGCAGAATAGAGTTATCTGTGCATGGCAGCCCGACTCAACATTGTTGCGTGGCTCGAGTACAAGATTTATGAACGCTCGTTTTGAACCGTATTGGGCACGTATTATTCCATACTTGACACAATTTATTCCCTACTTGACTACCAGCATTTTAACGATTTCAACTGAAGGGAGGAACGCGAACCCACGAATTCCACGAATCCCTAATCTTTCCTAACCATCTTCCGTATACCATCTCTCTATATCTCTTCGTATACATCATTTTTCACCACCACGGAGCAAGTACACGTTTTCGACAAATTTCCCCCAAGATCTCGCATTTGTTCCGATCCGATCCGATAGATCGAACGATATGGCGGCCGGTGAACCAAGAGAAGCGAGATCTCGGTGGCGAACGATAACTTGATCGAAGATAGCCTCGGCGGTTCGATTCGGCCCTGGCTACGTGTAACTCATCCATAACCCGGGTCCAAAGCTAAGCACGTGCCTCGTATAAGCAAATAACTAGACGAGATTCGGATATAAAGCTGGCTTCACGCGACAATCCCCAATCGATCGAAGGAGATTGTTCGAGGAAGCATTGTCTCTTAAGAGCTTCGGCCACCAGGTTGGATTGATTACGTAACCCGACCCGTAACCTGTAAGCCCTGCAGGCTTTAACCTTCGCCGACCGGATCGCGAGCTTTGCACGCCGGAGTTTGATGGAACATCGGGATTAAGCAGCCATTGTGTAGAATAGCTCGCGCGGACACCGATGGATCGTGCAAACATATCGAATCCAAAGTGACGTGTAGCGTCAGTGAAAGATAGGCAATTGAAAAAAACTAGAATGTTCGGATATCGTTTGTTATAGAAGAGAAGATTTGCGGTTGGACAATCGAGGCTGAACGATTCCAGCGGAGAACGTTGGGAACGAAGCGATACACGGTACACGGTAAAGACAGCGCGATTGGTTTCTACCATTGCCAAGTCTATTGATTCGCAAAATTCACCGACTTTCGCAAACGATCGTCTTTATTTCAAAATACCTTCTAATCCGAAGTTGCCGAAATTTTCTTCTCTTCTCGTCGCAACTAGGAGCGTCGGTAATCATACTTGGAAATCTATAGCTCTCTCGACCCAACGTGTTCGATCGCTTTTACTCCTGGGAATTAACCAAACGTTTCAAATATAATATAAAATGGTAAATATAAAATATCTAGAAACAGCGTCGTACGTACACCATTGTCTTTGATATTGCATTTGCATACTGCCTGATTAAGTCCAAATATAAAATTTTATAGTACGAAAATAAAATATAGAACCTGGTAAAACAAAAAAAAAGCATTCTATAGAAAAACAAAGACGCGTGGCAATATTTTTTGTAATCACAGTACAATGAATAAAGTCTTCAGAGGGAGGAGGGGGGGGGATGGTCATCGATCGAAGTGTGCGTAAATAGGGACGGCACAGTGTCGCTATAATTTACGGGAAAGACTGGACTAGAAAGAGAGATAGCCAGACAGATTGCCGGGTATTCTTGGCATTACGATGTCACGGCAACGTCCAATTAGCGTTCGTTAGGCGGTCCCAGCCACCAAGTGCGATCTCAACGAGAGAGTAATTAACGGTATTAGCCGAACGAGCACGATCGAGAGAAGTCTCCGGATCGCTGCAAGTCGAATAATAGAGCTTACGTTAGCAGCACCGTAAGCCACTTATAACTGGTCCCATGGCGAGTCATTTAAGTGGGCCACTCCATTCACAGAGATGCGTCCCCCATTGTCAAGGGGGTATTTATTGTTAGCCTCTGTTCTATGTGATTCCTTGTTGCTCATGGAGTGTCGCGTGCCTGTTAAAACCCGTTTGCATTGCAGTGTGCATACTGTAATGATGGAGCGATTATGGAGTAATTGGTACGATAAATTCTTATTAACAATCGTACGACTACTTAAAATTTTTAGCCTCGAGAAAAATGAAATTTACTTAGTAATTTCAACGATTTCTTTTTTCTTTTTCTTTGAGTTACCTTGCTATAAATTATACCTGTGTACTTGTTACGCGAAATTTGCTTGCACCGTCCCTAAGAATTTGCATGTTATGAGATGTTGCGTGTATGCCGATGGGCTGAAACTGTTCAGACACGTGCTGTACATTACCATGAAGTGCTCTTCTTTTTCATTTAATGGATAATTACAATGTTATACTACCTCGAGTTTCGAACTATCATTCTACGTTCTTTGCAGCTCAATTTCAGCCCCTCGTAGATACGAAATTACCGCTATAAATTTGTGTCACTTCGTTACACTTGGACTATTTGTAGAAAGAAACTCGATAATCTGTAGAAGGAAACTAATTGGAATATTTATACAAGTAACAATTAACAATATGCCAGATTGGTCCAAATGATATTATTAAACGTAAAATCAGCTCGACGAAATATTAATTGTCGATGCATATGTGTATTATACGATTCGCGATAGATATCGAAATACTTTATCGGATAAAAGAGTTCTTCGTGCGACGCACAGATACGAGAAAGAAACGATCGTAACCGAAAGTAGGCACGTTTTGGAATAGAAACGTATCTATACAAGACTTTCTTCGTCTTGGCCAAGCTGTTGCAGAAACAGGTCGCATGTAGATAGTCGTGGGAAGAACGTTATCTGCAGAAACAGGAGCAAATAATCGAGAATGGAGGGGAAAAAAAGCTCGCAGCAAGAAGATTGTATTGGTCGAAAGTTTTTCGAAACGAAACGCAACCCGGAAGCTAGTAAGAAAGAATCGAACGTGTGGCTCCATTATTGGAACAAACGAAGCGTGTCATGATATTTCTTTACAAGTGGATTAGTATCGAACTTTACTTTTCATGTATAACAAAACAATTTCCAGAGGACTCGAAGTTGTTCTTGTGTTTCGTTGCGCGTTTCGCAAAATGAAGACCACGGCTTTTATTAACCACTTTATTAACTACTTTTATTCGTACTTTATATATAGATGCTATCGTTATGATTTTTGTTGTTTGGGACTAATTAAGAGAGACTATTTTTGTCGTAAACCGAATAAATGGTATTCGACAATGCGTGGTACACGCGGTATGGTAGTACGAATTGGTATTGTTACATTTTGTCACGTACATGAATTTCAGTAATATTACGAATCTTATTATTGCTTCTCTTGAGTTATATTAAAATCTGTTCCCGTGACAACCAAAAACGAGTTTTCTTCGTATAAAACAAACGCAGCCTGGGAAATTTCGTGTAGAATTCACCTGCACCTCGAAGCTCATAGTTTGAAGAGCTAAACTCCGGCTGGTATACAGTGCCGCTTAAAAGTTAGGGGAGCAGTCGATGATTGGAGCGCAGGTAGATTGAATATTTCTGTGCCTTTACATGTTTCTTACGTTATTCGCGCTATTAAATATTAGATATCTCCTTGTACGGTGTTTAACTGTAAATATTGTGTAATATTGTAATACCGTACTTGAACATTTTACGTACATTTTATATTTAGCATCGCTAAAGTAAAAAACACTTTTACGACGAACAAGCTAAATAAATTTAAACACACTCCTTGGGTATTCCTCGTTTTATCACCGTATAAAAGAGATAATAACCACCTACATTCCCACATTCAGTATATATATATTACTCTTGCTGTAGCTGCAATGAATATTTCCCAAGTCTTCAACCAACGTATCGCGTCATAAACCTCCCTCGTGTCCCAAAACTCATCCAAAATTAATTGACGTCGTTTAAACGCGTCGGCATACGGCTTTTTACCATCGTTATTCCCACTTAAACAAGGCAAACGATACGATAAACTATCTCTTTTTAATATATTTGAGTCGGCAGAATAATTGAACGAACCTGAGCAACTTGTCTTGGAAATCGCGACATTCGATTAAGAATCTAGAAATCTGTCGATTTTAGAATCTCAGAATCTCAGGGTTCTAGAATTCTAGAATCTTCGAACTTTAGAATTCTAGAATATAGAGAGTTGGCAATTTTCTAATCGTGCAACGTAAGAATTCGAGAATTAAGAGTCCCGCAGTTTAGCTATTCAGGGATTCGAGAGATTTGAACAATTCCAATTATCACCAAATAATGCTTGATATTCTGTCTTACTAGTCTATCGGCCGATAGAAATTTTTATTTCCTCGATGCACAATAATTTCAGTGATTCGATTATTCTGCGGAAATTCGAAAGTTAACCGGCGTACAAATAAATTGCACGTTATAACAAGTATCGACGTTTCTTCACGCCGCAGATATCTTCTCTTTCGCGAATACGCTCTGCCTGTATTTTTGCTTCTGCAATTCAAGGTTTTTAGTATTTCCTCTAACCAGCGATAAAACAGCACTTGACTCCGCCAGGTGTATTAACGTTCGCTGTTTGTGGACCACAGTAGAATACGGATCCTCGTAAGAGCGCGAGAACGAGCAACCGTAAGAGACCAAAGAACGGATCAGTTTCTGCCTTGTCCTGCCATTTGTAAAAGAAATTGAACGATTTCGCGCTGTTTAGCTAAACGCAGCGCGTAACGAGTCGGTTTGCGCACTCGTCGTGACCGCGTTTCCGTTTTCTTATGCTCGTACACTGCAAGCTGCACTTCGTCTCGCCCATCGAAGAAAACCGAGAAAAATAGAATGCACGGAGGTATAGTGAGCGCGAATGAAAATTTCATTCGACAATTCGACAAACGACGACGTAGACGTACATAATCTGTCGCTAAAAAATCTCCGAAGACGTTAATTTTCACGCTTTAAGCGCATCAAACCCACAACGAGCCACACTTCGCGCAAAAACGCTACTTCCCTTAATACCGATGATTATTCCCGTCAATTAGAAAGACAAAGAGCTCCCTTTTTTATCGGAAATCGGTTGATTAACCGCCGGTAATCTCGATCGAAAGTTACAATGCACGTTGTGCAAGATGAATGCTTTGTTACAATGGGGGCCAGGGACTTATTATGCATTGTACCATGCGTTTAATTATACGGTTGCCCGTGCGACGTTAATCCCAGGCTTAACGAGAAGACAATCGGGCCAAGGCTCGCTTTAGTTCTCTTTATACCTGAATAGTCTCGCAATTCGCGTCGTTTGCATGTGAATTTCTATATTGGAATAAAACTTCCTCGTCCGACATTCTGCGCAATACGGTCGTTAGCTTGGTCGTTGGTGATCAGCCTGGTAACTACGACGCGTACATACACGGTGTTGCATCATTTTTCAGTGTTTTCTATAAGTAAAAATAAGGCTAAGATGATGTCGTGTAACGAAGAGCCTGTAAATCCTTTATTAAGAAATTAGAAGAAAAATATCTCATATTTTCATCTTATTCGTGCGTATAGAGTGCGTTGGTTTTAATGGCAAAGTACGTTGAGACACCTTGTAGAGAGAGAGAGAGAGGGACAGACAGACAGCGGGAGAGAGAGAGAGTTGTTGAAATCGATGAGACTAAACCCGCACCGTCTGTATACTCTGCCGTTTGAATACCGCCGCAAATCGATATGCAAGTGTATTACTATTGTTGCAAAGATTCCGATGCAAACGACTTGATGCGTAAATGCCAGTCATATTGTTTCGCTGAAACGGTACATATTCGAGCAATCAATTCGATCAACGTACCGGAAACTGGCTGGCCGGAATCCCCCCGTCCTGATAACAAAACATCAGAGAGCGAACGCGAAGATGCCACGGTAGATTTTTATACGCGAGTATTTTCCCCTTTTGCGAGTTAATTTAGCGATAAATACACGTAGAAGATCATTTTCCAGAGTACAGTTTTTTTGCGTTCGTCGAAATCTTGTTAGCGTTTAACCGATACTAAACCACGTGCTCGTTTAAATTTCGTATCATTCGGTAGTACCGTCGTCACACGGCTGAGGAAACTCGACGCTCTGATACCATTTGTGAAAACGAAATATGGAATCTGACAAGAAGAAACTTCGTTGGAAAATAAGGGCAACGCAAGTACTTTGTACAGTCGTTGCAAGTATCTTGTCCGTATTGCAAGTATTTATTTCGGATTTCCAGCCTTCATAGGGAAGAAAGCAATTCACGCGATTGAACCAGCGGCGCTACAGGTCAGGTTTACTTTTAGTTTTGTTTCGTCTTGTCCTGCACTATAGTATCGCGTTTTGTCGTATCGTGTCACACGTTGTGTAATGTCATGTCATGCATCGTGTCGTATTCTGTCGTGTCATGTCATGTACTGTCCTATCGTCTGCTATCTGGTATCACATTATGTGCTGCGTCACATTATGTCACGTCACTTTTAGTTCTGCTCCGCTTCCGTGTACTTTTAAGGATGCTGCCTTATTAAACGATCCTTATATCAGATATAAAACCTTGCACGGAAGGTTTTTCCGTCGTATCTTTGTTATTGACAAATTAATCGTCGTTTCTTATATGTTGTAGCATCTCGTGTGAACATACCTCGCTTTATGCATTCACACATAAATCTCGAAATTTTTTATGAAAGCTCGCCGCTAATGTTTCAGGGAAAAGATGTATCTCGTTCCATTCGAAATTCTAGACGCGTTTCTCTAAAACTTAAGATATTATTACAGCCAGTTAGTATGCAGCAGTATCACAGTTGCTGGTGAATTCAGAAGATTCGAAATAGGAAAATGTATTATACATTTTCATATAATTATTACAATTATTCAATAATATAACGCTTTTATTATCATTTATTTAACGCTATTTATCACTATTCGACCTAGTAAAAAATTCCGCATTGACAACTTTACAAATATTATTCTATACTCTGATAATTTTTGCCTCGATGATTAAAAAATACCCAATGAATAATTAAACACTGTAATAATTACAAATCGACGCAATGATCTTGATGTTTAAATTGATACAAATCCCACTTGCGTTATGTGTATTCCGAATTTCTATTAAAATCATTCGAAGCAAAATTCGATCGAACCTTCTTTCTCTTCCGTTCTTCCGCGCTTTGTCTCTCCTTTTCAGCAGGATTAAATTTGTTCAGCTTGATACAGGCAAGAAAAACAAACACGTAGCACGTGTAAAATAATTTAACTAGACACGCATTTTCAACAAAATGTCACCAATATTCGTGGTTACAATAGTCAACTTCAATTACAACTTTCATGTATATGGTATTGCATCGGCCACGTTTGAATTTTGCTAACAGAGTTCCTATTGTCACGGATGACTATTGTTATCGACGTGACCACCGTAGAGAATTAACGGGATTCCCAGTTCACCATACCAGTGTAATATCGAGTGTTCAACGGTGCACGCCGTACTTGTTGTCGGATCGTTGTTGAAACGTCTCTACATATCCAGTTTCCGCGTCAAGATTTCGAGCACGGTATCACATTAACGTGTAAATAATTCATCTTGCCTTCACAGGTATTGTATTCCAAATTATCGACGTACGCGTATTAAATTGGATAACTAAGGAACACGCGGTAGGATCTCGATCACGTAATAAATTTTAGAAACAGGAACGAATAATCGACGTATTAATTCGCGAGTTATCTTTCTATGTAACAGCATTATCCTCCTATATCGGAACCTTTATAAGATAAATTTTCTATTCGGACGCGCAACGTTATTCTTTCCCGTGAACAAGTGGAATAGCAAATTAAAAATAAGCAATAGTACAATTCGAGTTAATGTTTTAGTTACGTCGTTGTTGCAGCAAACGGACAACGCGATGCTTCTAAATTTCTTATCTGACACGACGTTACAGTTTTCGAGTATCTAAAATTAACTGGCTGGACTAGTTACGAAAAAAAATTGCGTGTAAAGAGAAATTTTTGACAAATAACGTTTGCGATTAGAATGACACAAGTGTCTTAAAGTTTACTTCGAGGAAAAATCGATCCACGTTTTATCAGATTATGAAATACGAATCGCGTGCTCGTGTGCCGCTATAATGAAAGAAAAAGAAGAAAAGCGAAGGTTCATTGTGGAAAAAAGTTCAAAATGCATACTGAAATTTTTAACAGGCCTGTGACTCTCGTCTGGAAATCGGCGAAAAGCTAAGAAGTTCGTATTTTCTTCGATCAACTTTATCGTCCTGCTAACCTTCCTTAAATCATTTTTAAACCTATACGCTCGCACGAACGCACACAAACTTGCGAACACAGTTCCGAAGTAAGTCGCAGGAGGCTGGAGTCGGTACATGTGACGTAAATTTACGGGGTGACGGTGGACACGAAGACAAAGCGCATAATTCTGCCAGTCGTATACGTGCTCGTCCGTGTACACGCGTTTACTCTTCGAAGCTGCGCGCACAAACATAGTACGCACGTGCGTGACCGACAATGAGAACCAACGCGGCTGCTAGCTTGGCCGAAGCAAGGTCAAGCTGCGCGGCCACCGTGGTAACGAGCCGAGTATTAAGCGACTGATTTATTATCTCGAGCACGGCGAATTTGCGAAACACGCTTTGCACGTTCGCGCCTCCAACTTCGTTAAACACGCCGCAAGTCTGACTTCAATTAGTGAATTTTCACGTTTGCACGCTCGCGCGTAAGTCATCGAATTTAATCGTTCTTGGTTGGCAAGTTTAACTTTGGGAAGATGGAACTTGGAGCTGTTATGCGAATGAACACGGTTCACCTAAGTTTATCATATTGGCCAAATGTTGTCAAAATAGTAACGTACAGCGCGATCGGTCGAGTCGAAAGCGTGGAAAGTCGCAAACAAATAATTATTAATTCTATATCATTGACTTATTTTTATAATATATACACCCATCGTACGTCGATCGTAGCACCTTTTCTGAGACACCCTGTATGTTAGCCCGTCGCAATCGTCGCTATTGACATTTCTAATAAATAGATAAACGAATAATCTGACAAACTTTCTAGTAATCTTAAAATCGAGGTAACCAACAGCCAATTGATCTTACCAAAATCGCTAGTTATAGAACACAAAACGTTCTCGTAGAACGTGTAAAGATTCGTCGATCGAAAGTCGAACACATCGGAGGAAATATAAACTTCGGTGAAAAAAGGGAAGACCTGTAATTTTACCGTCTAAGAACGATACATAGGTATACAGTTAATACAGTTATACAGCTAATACAATTTTATTTCACCATATCTTTCCATATCTCCAAACGTTTTAAGGATTTAGCTCGCCTTAGTTGCGCGAGACAGGTTGTACGTCAGGAGGACGCGTGGAAGAAGTACGACATTGTACGTGGCGTGACGTAGATGCTGTCGAGTCGCCTTTTCTTGATAGAACTACAGGTGACCAGACCCGTTGGCAGCACGTTGTACGGGAATTTCTTATTGAGATATTGTCCAGAGGAATTTCTACAAGGAATAAATCTAGGTAAGATAGGGTGAGTGGTGGGTGACACTGTGACACATGGGACATGCTTCGAGATAGTTCTTTTGTGTGGCCAGGAGGAGATGTAAGGAGAATTCAAAGCAGATCGATATAAGGAGCGTTTCATAGTACATTTAAAGTGTTTCCAAGGCTATAAAATAACGATTAAAAACGTTACTTTTGAACATATTTAACTCGTTTGCGGAAAAAGTTGTTTACCTAAAAAATACGTGCTCGAGAACTAACAGCATAAATTCAGCCTAATTGTTCCGTAGGTAAAATGTATCAGTTTGATTTCTCATGTACTGGTAGACTCATAAATAGGTTGTTGAGCCCGAGTTATCGATGCATCGTATATCGCTGTTGTAATACCACGTAATACCATAACACACTTACTGTATCAATTAAGATTATGATAATGATAATATCTACGAAGCCCGTTGATGCAGTGACTGTCGTATTAATTGTTACTACAATGCACATCGTAAAGCATACCTATTAGGATAACGATCGTAAACTCCACTTAACCGCCGATAGTGAATATTCAAAGACGATAAAACAGACTCGTCTTGGCGATCCCATTTTATTGAAGTGTTTCTAAATTTGTATTCCATTCGAATTAACATTTAAACGCTGTGTCTAAATATCTGCGTTTTTCTCTCTTCTTCGAGAAAATTGCACGAAACGAAGACAATTACGATTAAAGTGGAAACGAAGGCGATGTATTCGGAAGATTAGATTCGAAGCGAAACGTTGGCACAATATGCATCGACTCCGATCAATTCATCTTAGATACCGAAGTCTGAGCTTCGGTAATCAGAGCTCAGTCAGAAATCAATTACATAACATTCGTAGAAGTATTCAGATTTCCATGGTTTCGTCTTGATTCGCAGTTTAGTTAAGCAGCTTTCAATGTCTGAATTTCCCAAACTTCGCTCTAATCGTTAGCACGGGGCTTTACACGACTACCGTACGACAAACACAGTTTACGTAGTAAGATAACTACTCAGGCTAAAATTGTGTTTTTTTTAAATCGAAGCAATTATAGTTTCGCTATACCATTTAATTCGTTCCGTAATAGTAACAATAGTAAATTAAGCTTCTAATAGGGGTATTTAATCGAAGCCATAAATTGCAAAACAGCACAAGCCCACCAATCGATATTTCGAGAAATCGCTTGTTTTCATTTTCCTTAATTCGCGTTTCAAATCGATTTCGTCGATTTTCCCTAAAGGATTGTTTATGGATACATCTTCGTTAAGTTTGTATTTTTAACATTATTAGAACGCACCATTTTTCTTGCAAGAGGATTGATAAAACGGTAAACTCGCGTTGTTTTAGAAATTAGCCAGTATTTCGTTAAAATATATATTTTTAGTCGATTTATTAAATAATGCTTGTCAAACTTAATCACAGACCAAAGCTTCACTTTCGAAATAGTCGTTTATAGGTTTCTCAGTGTACTCGATACTTTTCTGTATTAAATTATCAAACTATGAACGTCGACCTGAATTCGTCGATGCGAGCTAAGTGTCTAGAACGAAATTACTCAGACAATTAATCACCAAATAGTACGAAAGAAACGTAAACGCAGTCTCGTAAAGGGAATGATAACAAGTGCAAACAAATGACGAGATTATTGGCAAGAAACGAAGTAAAGGGGTAGTAGACGAAAGAATAAGGTCCAGCAGCGACATTAAAGAGCTTAAAATTCGTAGTTCACGCGTTCCAAATTGTTGTTAAGGGATCGGTGTACCGAACAATTCACGAGGCAACACGCGAGACCAAACATTGGCGAGCAGCCAAAACTAATTACAGCGACCTCTGTCCTCTTTTTCTCTAACCGTTTAAAGGAGCTGCTAACGCAGACACAGTCCTCGTCCACGTTTCTAAGCAAGTAGCTTACCCTTGAAACTAGTTTCGCTCGTAGCATGTTTGCTACTTCTGGGTTCTTGAGCTTTTAGAATACGGATAACATAAGAATATCGACGAATAATCGATTAAATCTAATTCATGAATTTTTTTCATCGAAATGGTTCATGGTAATACGCATTTCTCTGAATTGAAAAATTTTCTAGAAGTTTACCAAATAATTCAGTTAAACATTGGGAGTTTCTACAAATCAGCAATGGCATAAAAATATTATCGTTTAATAACCAAACTAAACGATCAAACTCGCCATGTATATCGTATCGATTTCTTTCTGCAATTCACATTTTTTAGAATCTAAATTTCCCGGATGCTTAATTTCTCTTCCCTAACGCTGTACGACTCTCGAGAATACTTGGCTTCGTGCGCACTTTTACATACGCTTTGCTCAGAAAGTGAATATAAAGGGAGAAAATGGTTGAAAGAATAACATAACGTTGCAGAAACACGGAACTGTGCATACTTTCAAACGGAACTCGTACGACTTTTCCATTTGTTATTGTCAATATGGCTGTTGTTTTTCATTTGCGTTTCCATGGATCGAAGTATCAAAAATATCCACGCTTTTCCAAGCCGAAGAAACTACAAAGGTGACCTTATAAAAGGCAACCATACGATTATTCTTCGACATTCCGTGCCTAATTTTTGTTCGCTCGGAGAAACTATTTTTCTTTTTTTTTTTTTTTTCTTTTTTTAACGAAGTTCGATGCAACAGATTTTAGGATTATTTCGAGGTCGTCTTAAGAAACACGACAAATCTTCCGTTATACTTGCAAGAGAAATTTTTTATTCAATTCTAATACTTCACCCTCTACTGTGACACGAGATTCCATTACCGAGTTACCATTAAAACCAGCCAGTACCCTGATTTTCACAATCACTCGCTCATCCGTGTATCCAACTTGCACCATAAAAGTCACGCAACAATTATTCCAGCTTCCTTCCTCGTAAACCTCGTTGAAGAAGCAGGGAAAAGAAGCTGGAGGGTTGCACTGATAGTCTGGTAATATCGATAAAATATTAAAGTACCTACGGGGAGACGTGTTCGCCTCGAGGCTGGCACACGGAAGAAAAGTCCATAAATAGGGTTTTTACGGGGCACCCGCAAGCTATCAGGGAAATTTAGTCCGAAGAATCTCTTACAGCCGGAATCAGATATCTAGGAAAAGTGAAAATCGGATCCGATGGGAGGCTCTCCGACGCGAGATTCAATTGTAAGTCCTCTGTCCCCGAAGAGAAGCCATAAAGTTGCCATGCTGGTCTGCTCGCGAACACGTTGCCTCGTACGCGTTTGCACGTCGACGAAGATCCGTGCAAGCTGCCGCGAGACGCGCAACTTTCGTTTCCGCTGACGTACACAGACACGCGACATCTTGTAAGAGGGAGGGTGTGTATGGGTGTGGCTGTGTGTTTCTTCATATACAGGGTGTACTGTCTTAATCTTTCGACGCTGAGGTTCGTATCCGTCCCATCGTTGTTTCCTTACTCGTGAAAATTGCTACACGCACGATTCGAAATTCAGCTTTACGTCGAGCTTCTCACCTTAATTTGTTTAAACGTGTCGTATCAATCTATCGAGAATTGCAGTACCTACCTCGACGGATGAATTTTTACAATCGAGATATTCACTTGGGATGAACACGATTAAGACAACGTGCGCTATCCGAGTCACAAACGTTAACGTTAAACTAGGAAGAACGCGGCAACTCTTGAGTAGAAATGTACCGACTTCTTTCAACTTTTCTTCGTCTTTTCGAATCTTGCTTACAAAGAGCCGCTGCAAAGTTATTTCTGTTAATTGACATTTAGATTATCGGTGGTTGTAATGATCAAAATTAACAGAACACCCTGTAGGTGGGAAGACAGTGCCTGTAGAGGGTAAAGGAAATTACGAGGAAAGCGCGAGAATTTCGTATGTATGAAAGCTTGACGGAGTCTTCTCCCGCACTTCTGGTAACGCGTTCTCAAGTTATGCTAGTGTTGATTTACGCACTCACCGAGGATGCCGCGGTTCCTGCGTCTCTTGACTTAGCAATATAATCATCCGTTCGTAGAGGAATGTCGTTCTGTGGAATGGAATGCAGCATCGAGACTTATGCGAATGACATAAAACAGAGAGAACGAGAGCAAACTGTTTGGATTAACGTTTGATGGATTTCAAACTGTTTTTCAGTTTAATGAAAACGAATGGAGGATATTAAACATTCTGAGCGTTCGGGTATAGATATAAAGAGACGGTGATATTTCATATTTTTGAAAAAATACGGTAGACTCTTGAAATATCGCTCGTTCGTTATAACAATGACGTAATTCAAAATGCGCAGTTTTTCAGTCAAGAGAAAAGACGATAGCTTTTAGTAGTTTTTACGAGTTACGTCCTGTAGATGAGCTTCCAAAACTTATCACTCGAGCAGCGCTACTACGTTTTTACGTTCGCTCCTGTCAGTTCGCTTCAACGATGACGTATTCGGTTGTATCGTCATGACACAGGCGCAAAGTTCATTAAAGTTACTAAAAGCGTGTCGTATCTCGCGCTATTACGATATTGCTACGAAGGTGATCGTAACTTGCTTCTTTTTTTAATCGTTAATAACGTATTATTTCAACTTATCACTTTATCGATATAATAATACGCGTGGTTCCTGTTGAAACTTCTTTTCAACGATAACGAGAAAATATCAAACGAATCTAAAGATCGTGCAGCGAGTTTCGCACGGAGAGTGCCGTAACTCAAAATGAGGATAGTTTCGAGTTTCGTAAACTATGAATTTGTCAAACTAAATGACAATATCATAATAGTTTTATACAAGTTCGACGTCTTATTATACCGATTTCATATTTTAATGTGTAACGTTAGTACGAAATTACGTTACGCGATAGCTAATTTCTGTCAGATGATAGTACGTACTCAATTTAGAGTTTGTAGAGTCTGATAGAAAGCATGATCTTTGCTACTTGATAAGATAACGTACAGAATGGGATGCATTTCCACATTCGGCTATCTCGTGCTCGTCCTAATGGCATACATAAAGCAGTCATAACGAATAATTTATTCGACTAACACCACACAGACTTGTAATATCGAATTTTTACGCTTAAACGGAACATAATTATTTTTCATAGGATTAGAGAGTAGGTATCAGTGTCGAACGTTGAAATATACACTATGGTGAAATATACTGAAAACTTTGAACATTTATATTCGATCGTAAAACGTATACGATTTGCATTTTATAGATTTTTTCACGACTTGCTTTTTCACGTAGGATTGCATCCTTGCCGCTTGTATCAAGATTTCCAGAACATTCTGTATATACGAAAATTTGGCCAGGCTATTATTGAGACGTATCGCGCTGCAGCAGGAAATTCGCGTAAACACTCGGATGCATCGCGATTATTTGCATACGCCGTCTCGCGGTGCGTAACAGCCACTTTCCATTACACGTTCTCGCGATCGTTATCGGCATATTACGATAGTATCACGAAGGCTTACGGTACATTATGTCGTCATTTGCTGAAACGCTCGTACATCCAGGGAACAAATTGAGCTTGTTCGCTGGTACGTGTTCCCTCGAATGCCTCGTGTCCCTACCAAGAAACGATTTCGTTTCCGACATATGCATTTCCCATGATTTCACGCGATGTCGCGATAAAGTTGTACCGATTTTGTACTATGAAAATAAAATATACACGGTAAACCTGACAAAAGAGAAGAAAAGAAAAAGGACGCTTCTTATTTTAGTATCGTTAACAAGTCAAAGAAGCCAGAACGGCTGCGAGAAGTATTTGCACATATTCCTATTTTCCAATGAAGCGCCCTTATTTCTTTTTTTTATCAAGTTTACCGTGTATATTTTATTTTCATAGTACAAAATTGTTGTATTCATAAAATAAATCCAATGACGCTTGTTCCATGAAAGCACGAGGCGATAGCATCGCAAATTTAGACACCGATAAACATATCTCAGTTCATCGTGGTCGTCAGAAGAGGTATTTTTACGAGGAGCATCTTAAAATCACTGCAGGCCAAGTTGAGAGTTGTTGTTCCAAAAGGGTACTTCAGCTCGCGACAGAAACCTGTCAATTGGTGCTTACCGCGAATAAATTAGAGTAATCCTCCTGCCGCGTGACAAACGCTAATATAAACTGAAATAGAACGGAATCTGAAGGAATAGAAGGATCGTGATCCAACCTGGCGACGTCATAGATCGTTTAATTTCACACGCTTCGTTTCAAAGTTCCGTATTTCTTACGAATCTATGTGAATAATTATTACAGTGTTCGTTATCATTTACTTCGTTCTCCGGTACCACGTGTAAGAATCTAAATAAATAACCGAATAAAAAACCGAATAAATTGACAAGTAAATAAAAACAAAAAACAAAAAATGTAAAACTCCGCAAACAACGTAACCGTTAACAGAAACGCCGAACTTACAATTATTCCACGACGTAGTAAAAAATGATTACATCGATCAAAATTACTGATCCTAACGAGTCGGCGCTTTTTGTTTCTTCGCACGCCTCGCGTATGTGCTTTCGTGAAATAATACGGCAAGGTAGGAGAAACCGTAGCCACGCGTCGATAGCGCTAAATGGTAAAACGCACAGTAAACTTCATTAATGACACGGAGTTACCCGTTACGGCACGATATTATTAACAATAACCTACGTCGTATCGCGTCCGGTACGCTTAAAATTCACCTGCACGGGGTTCAACGTGCACGCGACTGCTTTATCGTTGTTGCGACTAAACGACTCTTAGCGCCGAACGAAACACCCACAGCGTTATAAACGAGCTCGAACGCCGTGAATTCACGTATCAACCAAATCCACGTATCACGTTTACGAATTACTCTCGATCGATGTTTACCGCGTCTAAATCAGGGTCTGACTGTCGCGGATTATCCAGCAATTCTCGAGAGTCATGCTATTTCAACTAGCATTTTGTTTATTACTATTTCTCTTTCGTTAAATTGACTAAAAAATTGGAAATTTTAAATTATGTCATTGTTGCAGCGAACGTGCTACATTTTCATAATTTTTCGAAAATATCAAATATCCTTTATCTCTTTATTATTTATTCTTTATTATTTATGCACGTGAATGCTCAAAATGTTTAATGTTTACGTTTTGTATACGTCTGCATTTATTTTGCAACATCTCATTTGTCGTTCGTTCCACGTATATTATTCGTTCGTTACAAATAACAGAAATCGATAATGTACAAAAAACAATGGGCACCGCGATGCATCCGGAGATTGTTTATCGTACCACTCGCGCGACGAAAGCAATTAATTCGAAAAATGCTTGATATTTCAAATTAACTTTATTTTCATGCCGTAACTGGAAATCAAATGGAATATATAATACGTAATAATACTAAAATAATAATCTGAATATGTAATAATACAAAACGCGTTGCAAAAGAGGAAAGCCCCCGGTGGATGGAAATTTTTAAACTTACATCGTTGTTCCCGAAACCGCGAATAATCCTTGATTGTTGAGTCATGGTTCGTTTCGAATCGAAATTTTCTCGTGACATAAGCTTCTGTCCCTGCTAAACGTATCCTCCGATTGTTGAAGAAATGTTTGTTACGATCTCCGATTTCTGTTCGTTTATTTTATGTAATTATTTTTGAAAATTTCTATCGCTTTACGATCTGAAAGATTTTCGACACGAGCTTCTTTTCAAGGAAATACCGATCTCTCCCAATCTAAATAAATTCGATCGTTCGATCGTCGACGACGACCGTTGCACGCAAAAGAAAAATTGCCCCTCTTTCGCTCGAAAACGTGTTTTTTCCTCCTTCTTTTTTCGCCCTTTAGAATCGTGTCACGTGATCGCAGTAAAATACGTATAAGTACTCAGGCGTTTTTCGTGACCCCGATATGGCGATCGATTATCCTCGACAGATATATTAGACAGTCGTTTCCTCGAGGATTCCGGTTGTACCAGTGAATGTGTACGCATCAATTGACGTGACGAAGTGGTGTGGTACATAAATTGAACGAAAACCAACAATGTCCGTCAGCCATGGCCGAGTCGTCACGCACCGCCGTGAATTATGGACTCGTTTTTCCCGATGTTGTTCGCCAAAGCGATTATGATGACACGGCCGACGCGACCGGTCATATCCTCCGTGTTTTATGATCTAAATGCGAAAGGATTGTCACGCCCGTATTCACGGCAAACAAATCATCGACCGCGCGATTCGACCGTCAGATTGGCTTCCCGAATTATCCAGCCGCCTTCACACACGCCATCCCGTTGATTTTCGTGCTTTATAACGGACAGGATAAATTATTCGATGGACAGCAGAGCTGAACAATGTTCGACGTTGAAGCAGGCTAAGACACTGAGTGGATTTCAGCGCAATGTTTGAATAATCGTAATGTGCTTTTAACACTCGAACAACCAATCGCTAACGACTCGTTAAATATGACACGTAAGTGTGCTTAACACAGGGAGGACTTGTTCGAAAACCTATATCAAGGTAAAACAGGTAAAGAAACGCGTTTGTAATGAAATATGTATTTCATTTATACCATAGATACCAGTTGTGCATTTATATCGTAGAATTTGCGTAGCTCTCACTCTACGTGAAAAAAGTGGAGTGCTACAATTTTTCAAAAAGTTATTCCGCTACATTTCGTTCCGAAATGGTATGAAATCTATTTTCATAGAGATTTTTTCTTTTTTTTTTTTTGCAAAAATTGTATATTGCATTGAAAACACCGCATGCGGTATGCAAATATTTTTATAGTAGTAATAAATTCTAACTTCTGTTAGTTGTAAAATTTCATTAATAATGCAATGGCGCAGGAGGGCCCTGAACTAATTACGCGCAATATGTTCCTTACCAACGCGATATGAGCTAAATTTTGCAGCAAAGTAAGTTATTGCTTTATTACAGCCGTGTCTTGAATTTAATGGTAGAAAATGAAGAACGTCGCGCGGAAAGAAACATTTATATAAATCTTTCTGTAATCCGACTTGAAGTTAATTCTGAATTTTTGTAGATGCAATCAGTTTTAGAAAGATTAAATCTTAAAACTGTTGCTCAACTGTTGATCGGAAGTAATGTCGTTTATTAATATTACCAACGAAAGGAAGAATTCCCTTAATGAAATATCGAATGTGTACGATAATTAAAATAATTAAAATAATTAAAATAAGTTAATTAATAAAAATATGCATGTACTTAATTAATTTAGTAACAGATATATGCTTTCAATCAAACTAAATTAAGATGGAGTTTAATTGGTTCAATCGTGTATTATAACAGGTATTGACAAAGAGCAACCATTATAATGTGAAAAATATTTCTATTTAATCGTGTCCTCTAATTTTTTTGTTTCGCGACGAGGATTAAAAATATTATAAAAATTCCTTTGAACTCAAATATTTATTGTATTTGTGCCGTTTGCCAGTTCGTTTTACATTTAAATCGCGCGTTACACGATTTATGTCAATTCTCTGAAATACTAAATACATCGGTAACCTGGTTAACTCTCGAATGTAGAAAGTAATAAACGTGAAATATCTCTGCGTGCGTCGGGATTGACCCAGTCTCCACCATCTAAGGGTTAAAATTAGAAGAATCAGAGAAGAAAGACATTAGGAAGAAACGGTTTTTCTCGTTCCAAAGAACCGTAGATTTCTCCTAGAATAATGGGAGAAGAACTTTTGATACTACATAAGATGTTATCGCGTGGCAAACCGCGGAAGGATCGTAATCCTGATATAAGTGAACCATAGACTGTGTTAGGTACCACAGAATCGTATTCTATCTGCTTTGAACCACCTCCAATCCCCAGAGACTAATTTCTTTCATGTTTTTCCAATCCAAGGACTGAAAAGCAATTTTTACCTTTCAAAATATTTAATTTTCTTTGTTTTCTACGACTCTTGTATCCTTGATATCAGACACACAGAATACCTATCAGAAGATCAATTTTCTTTGAAGATGAACGTTGGAAAATATCAGACGTGTCGCCATTAAGGATTTTTATATTGCTTTTATTGCTTATACATATCCCGTAAAAGTAATTGTAAAAGATGCGAATGATAAAGTAAATATTTGTATGAAAGGAATCTTGGTACTGGGTTTGATTCGGATTTATAAGGTATAATTATTACGTAATTCGAAAATCTTCTTTAGCGTTGAAACGTTCGTTCGATTAATCGATTAAGTCATTTCTTTCATGAGTACGCGATAGATTTCGATACTTACATTAACCACGACTACTACTAGGCAAGAGGACAATCAGTATAAGTCACTTTAGCGTCATGTCAGGTTTATGTTTCGTTGTTTCTTACTTGAAAAATAACCGCACGCTGTTTGACGTACACTATCAACGAAAGAAATGAAAATACGCGTTCTTCGTTATCGGAAAATTGCCATTTTTTCGGTAATAGATCCGATTATTTATATTCTGATAACGAACCAAATTTATCCGATCGTGATGATGGTAAGCGAAATAAAAACTTTAAAAATATTTGCAGAGCCGTGAAAAAAATTAAAAAGAAGCACACGTTTCATCCACTACCTTATATTTCGCATTATCATTCATTTTGCCAACGTTTGTCTACAATACATCACGAAAGTCGAGTATCCAGCTTAACGGCAAAACAAACGAACTTTGATGCAGAGAATGGCAGGAAAAGTTACAATCCGGACAAATACATAGTTTGACTTACTCGAGTTTTCTCAGTGGACGTTTGTCATAAGTCACGATTTTTTGATTCCATGATTTTTCTTAAATAACCGTGGCGACTTTCTTTCATTTCTCTCGCAGTTCAGTTCATCTATAGTTCATCTTGTAATAAAACTCGTTCTTTGTATCTTTCCTAGCATCGTCATTTTTTTTTTTTTTTTTTACAACTAATCTGTAAAAACCTTATTCACCTTGGCTTTAACGCTAATGGACTTAGAGTGATTGGCTTTTGAACACTCCAATTACATACTACATACCGACCTCGATCCCATCGCTAGAAGCAACGTCTCGGTTCTCTCTGTTCTAATGGAATGAGATTTACGTGTCTATCTTTCCAGCTGTCAAGGGAGCATCCCTAAGAGGCCGCTGCGTTCTTCGATTCCAAAGGAACGCTCTCAGTTTTCAGGCCAACTTAAAGCGATAAATAAATCCGCGAGTTTTATTGTGTGACTCGAAGGCTCAAAAGGAAAATTCAATGCGGATGAGGAAGAGAGAGAGACTCGACGGCCTCTTCTGGCGCTCTTTGCTCGCGCGTTGCAAGCGCTTCCAACGAGAAGAATTAAGAAGGAATATTTCGCGAAGGGTCGGATATTTTAAGTCTTTCATCGAATTTTATAGTCGCTACACCGCTGGCATTACCAACGAAATTTTTATCTCCGATGGATCACGGCTTCTCGGATCGGACAAATGAATTTATGCTCGCCATTTTCACACGGAGGTTGCTTTTCGCGCTTCTAGACGAAAGTTAGGAAGGAGTCAGCTCGTATTATTACACCCTTACGCGTATGATTAGGTCTGCGAAGAATTAAGAATGCTTACTCCGCGAAAATCACTACATAACACGAAGTTCGAAAATCCGTAGGTTGTTCAGAAAATTCATAGCGAAAGCTAAGGAAAAACGAATTACCAATTGACGCGCTAATACTAACGTTACTAATTAATCAGTGCGCGAACGCTATAATAAATACAATGGAGTGGCGACACCTTTCGTAGTCACTGTACTTGCGACGTGTTCAATCCGACTAATATAAGCCAGTTGCTTCCTTCAAAAAAAAAGCTCGAAGACGAAGGTCCAAAGAATGTGGAAAAAAAAGATACAGCGAATGAAATACACGCTTGGTCGTCTGAGAATTTTCTCTATTACATTCTCCCGCTGTTATCGTGCCCGGAGATTCGTCACGTGGCAATTAACGCTGTGGAATATGATGACGCGAGCTGGAGGTGTTGGTTCGTGCTCGTTAATTTGTTTACCCGAGCTGAAATTAAAAAGCATATATTTAGTAACCGTTCCCTAATTAAAATACATAACTCAGCCACTGACGAGGAGGAAGAGATCATGCGTTGATACATATTTATGACCCAATTACGTCCACGACGCGTACCGGTCGTCCATGAACTAGCTTTTGCCGGGACCGCCCTCTCCGCCGCAGCGGGGAGTTTATTTCACAAAAAAAAAAAAAAAGGGGGCACGGTTTGTTCACCATGGAGGAAACAGACCGGCAAATTACTCCTTGCTGCCGCTTAATTCGCGGTGCGTCGCAGCGGCAAGGGGAGGAAAGAGGGAAGACAGATTGGGAATGGTTTACAAGGCCGAACGACGTTCAGGAGGAATTTTGCTGTACGCTCGATTTTGAAATAGCACAGAGGGCATTGGCTATTGTTTGGAATGTTTCACTGATTCCGAAATAACACGCGTTTACTAATATAATATTAAATAATAAAAATATTTAGCGTAGCGACACGAAGCAATAGAAAGATGATATTGTGGCGTATCGAAGTTATCGTCGATGGAATTTGTAAATTAACGAACTTCGTAGAAACTATTTGAATTTCAAACGCTGACAAATTTCGAACAAAGAAATGTACCGAGAATCGATGAACATACATAAAGAATTTCATAGAAAATACATGTTGCTAAAATTTTGGAAAAGAGCACGATATGATAGAATTTCTTATTGTTTTATGTCCAATGGAAATTATTTTAAGGACATTCGCGCGATTCATCGAACAATCGATTTGCCGAAACGAAACGATCGAAGTGGTAAACGAAGTGCGATCTTTTGTTCGTCGGTTCCCTTTTTTCCGAGATTGGTTACGAGTAATATTACGCGATTTCACTTGTTCGCGCGAAATCAAATTTGTTACCAGGTATCAATGGAGGAATTCATCTCCCCCTATACATATATACTGCTCTTGTTTGAAAGTTAACAATGGTCTTGTCGAGTCCGCATTTAATGTTATTGACAGACGTATGTTCACTATTATACTTGATATTTCGTGTCCGGCACTCGTCGAAAAAACTTCATAGCATAAATTGCTTTCGTTTCAGAGAAACCTTATGGAAATACGAATAATAAACCGAATAATGAAACAATATCGTTTAATATCGAATCTTTCGCGATATTTACAACGAAAATTCTTTCGCTTCGTGTGTTTACGTACGAGTGTGAGAGCGTAAAGATATTGCAATATTTTTATACTCTTTGAAATCATACGTATAGACGGAAGCAGACAGGAGCTTTTATAATCACCTGTCCTGTTTATAAACTTATTTCCTTTATTTTTGTAAGTTATGTCGGATTACAAACCTTTGTCATTCAACGCGCGAGCCAACACGATTATTTTAGATAAGCTATCGTTAATAATCTCTTACGACTTTCATTAGGGAAAATTCAGATTAAATTCCAGCCTGTAAAGACGCCAGAAGAACTTAATCCAGTGGATCTCAAAATCCTTTTCCCTTTGCTGCCAGCAGTAAGAATAATTGATTAATTAAATGCCGTGTTATGCAACGAAACTGAATAGAAATACGAATTAATTTCGAATATGAACTGTTAATAATAACATACTTTGTATACGTACCTATATAGTACGAAGTTAAACGATAATCGCTCGAAGATTTTTGAACGACGTTCAGTCGTTAATTAATTTTCTTACAGAACTCGTCTAACGTTTGCGGAATTGTGCAAAATGGCCGAGAAATCTGTTCCACGTGCGACGATCATTGCACTTTTAACTGAACGATACGTAAAATTCTCGATTCTTTTATGGTAAACGAAACGGTATCCTATGAATTATACGATTGTGAAGGCCTCGATGACTTACGATTTTATGGCTGAAAAACGTTATTTACTTTGAAAACTCTATCGACCGTTTCGCTATTCTATGTAGGATGCATTACGTGGCTCGCGGTTATGATCGATCATCCGAACGTAAAGTTGTGCTTCTTGAAAATTTTCTATAGAGAGTTTATTTGCCCATAAATCGGCAAAGTAATCGCCATAGGAAACGCGCACAGCTATTGCGAATACTTTAAACGCCGCGGTCGATCATCTCGATCCGTCGTTCTTCCGTGAGAAATTTTCGAGCCGCCATGTACAAAGAAGGACATTGCTCATCGTTTAATTCGGTTAATTCAGTTTCGACGAATATCGAGTTCGCGGGTTCACGCGAGTGTTCGAGTACTTGTAGTTACACTTTATGAATACGTTGTACGCGTTGTATATAGATGTCCAAAAACTTTCATACGCATTAAACGTATCGTGCATAATGTAATGTAAACTCGGGTGAAAAATCTGAGGAGTTATCAGGGTGGAGTCGCTTCCATCGGCGTTTCATCCGGACGATATTTTCCAAGTGATCCGAAAGACACTAAATCCTAGTATGTATCTCCGATCCAGCGGATAACGACGTTCCTTAGCATTTCCTTAGCCCATCCACTTACCTAGGGGAAATCAATAATTCATCGAAGCCTTTGAGCTTCGCTATAGCCTCTGTTGGCTACCAACGAAAAGGATACAAACGTCGAAAAAGAAAATCCAGACAACTAAGAAGCGGAGCCGTATAGAAGAGAGCATTCAGATTCGATGATTATTATCAAAGGGGAAAAGACAGATAGACGGTGGAGGAGCCGCGAGATCGCACGAACGAAAGGAAAGGGACGACGAGAAGCGTCGACAGAGATAGGGAAACCGTACTTTCGAGCAGCCGTGATCCCGAAGGGGCCTGGCTCAATTAGCAAAACCGTTACTTCCGTAAAACGAGCTTCGTTCCCAGGAAAGCGGAACTTACGGATGACAGAGAAGACGTCGTGGAAACAGCGTCTTTCCTTTGCTAGCGTTCTCCCATTTTCTGTTTCGGTCTCTCTCTCTCTTTCTTCTTTGTATACGGGGTATCGGCGGAGATTCAACGTAAAAAGAAGAAGAACAGTTAGAAAATACGAAAGAAAATATTTTCGTACCTGGTTTCCGAGCGAACGAGATTTGAAAATTGATTAAGTACGTACAATGTACACGTGCAAACTCTATTTTTCTTAAAACGAGATTTTCGAGGGGAAAGATTTTATTCGACGTTTTTCGCTTATTTTCGCGTGCAGAGTAACCTGCACCCCGCTGGCTGTTTACTCGTATCCGGTCGATAATTGGACAAAATTACGTATACCGAGCAAAGTCTCAAACGAATTTCATTTTCTTGGAAACGAGACCCGCTGCGAGAAAATGTTGCATTACGTTCTCGACTTGTTTCCACGCGTAATTAATCGCGTTCTCGCAAAGTTATCGCGATTCGAAACTCATATCAGACTCGTTTAAAACCGTGGCTCTTCAGCCGTGTCATCGTTACAGCGAATTTCCGGCGCATCGTCGCGTACGATAGCGTACGATATAGAAATCCTATAAAAATAGATTTTGGTTCAAAGAATACGCCGTAACTTTCTCCTCGTCCGCGTAACAACGCGAGATAACCGAAGAACGCGAAGCAGCATGGATACGTAACGATCCTCGGGATCCATCTCGTTACACTGAGAAGTCAGTCGTAAAACACGCCTGTATGTGTGTATCTATGCACGGAGCTACATAGCGGAGCCACGAAACCGAAAGTATGTGCGACACTCGCCCGAAGCCATGTTCCAGATCGGAGAGATGCGTAGCGATACGCAACGACCCTCTACGGATTTCTCTCTCCTACGCTTTAAACGAAACTGTATTCGCTTCCGTTACGATACGCGGCACAATGGACCCATTACGGGACACCAGAAACACGTTCCGTTTCGCTCGGTCCATTATCGGGGATTGTATCCCAGACGGAGCGTGTATGTGCGCATAGAAGTGTGCGAGCTCTGTGTTTTTTAATCTCGTTCCGCGAGAGAACGGTATGAGTATGTTCGTGTAACGCGCGCAGCTTTTTCTCCCGGCTTGAAAGAATCCTAGAATCCCTGATGGACGCCGGATAAATTTGTTAACGCTTAAGCGAGCCGTTTCCATCGCGCCGTGACTGTTCGCGATCGTTTTTTTTTTTTCTTTTTTACTCAACGAGAGAGACGCGGAACAGATTGTGCAATGAGTTTTGCATGACAGCAGATGAGGTGGACGTTGAGTATTTCGGCGAAAGGAAGGTTGGTTTACATTTTGTACTTCCAAGGGCAAGTAAAAATAAGAGATTGCAAGCGGAAGCAACGTGCCGAGATGGAACTCTTGACGAAGAAGCTTGTCCTACATCGCGCGGCTCGTCTCCGATGCTGCTTTCCTCCTCTCGAAACTTTTTTACTCGTCTACGCACCTTGCACTTGTCAATGGTGTCGATAGTTCATTACGCCAATCCTCGTTTTTCCTTTCCACGGAACACGCCGATCCTCAGAACGTCTCGATCCGATCGCGTCTGTTGGAACGTCGAGTGAATATCAAATATTTCAGTGGGCTCGTCCGAACGAGGCCAGTCAGAAATTAATGGTTCGTTATAATTGCAGGTTCGTTAAACTTGCAGCGTGATTCAGGCAAGACAGGTGAAGCTGGAAGAGCCTGAATTGTAAATAGGGAAAGGGATCGTAAATCGTAGTAGCCAGCGGTGGGACTTGTAAATTCGAATGAAATTCAGTATTCAATGTTCATTTGATAAGGTTCATTTCCATGGTTCGGATATTACTCGGTAGACGACGATGCACCTTGCCTTGCAGTTGTTCGATCTTCAAGCTGGTTTCTCACTATTGTCGAAAATTCGCACCTCTTGTTAGTTTCTTAATCTCATAGCGTAAGTACGCGATTAATATCAAACGTTCGAGATATAAATAACTTACTTTCGTAAGATCATTAATCGCAAAAAGATAAACTGCCTCTGGGTTCCAAAAGTTTTCATCTCGAAGGAAACTCGCTCTTCTTTATCGCTATCGGTAAACCAGAGACTCGGACCTGAAGCCAAGATTGATAACTTTCCCCTGCGGAGATACTCATCCTGAATGTAGAAGTGAAATATTTCGCGACGCCAGAACTTACTCCGTCGCTTTTATCCTTTCCTCGTCTTTTCTCTCCCCTCCCTTTTCTTCGTCGACAATTTTCCATTCGATCGTCGCCGAGAAACGTACTCTCGATTTCCGGCAATAGACACACGAGAACGCGTTCGCAGGAGCACGTTGCGAAAAGCAAATGGATATTTGATCGCGGTGTCGCGTTCGCGTCGTCGATAAAACCGGAAGCACACGGCAAAAGGAAATCCATTGACGTCGAGTGGTCAGCATTTTTCGAATCGTACCTATCCATACATTTTCGTAACTTGCCATTTTTACACGGAGCAATCCATTTCCGATGCTCGATCAAGTGCTTCTCCTCGGTTCGTGTTTTGAGAATATATACCAAGACTTTGACTTTGTTTAGCGAATTACCAGCTTATTGCGTTTCCCGTTTCGTGTCATGTTCTTTGAAAAACACTATTATTTTCGATAGCGTGTAATGACTTTCATCGGTCTTTCGGTGTACTTGCCGGTTACGTTGGCGAACTGATGGCAGCTACTTTATACTTCTTAAAGGGATATGTTACCTTTTGACGAAACATGTACGAGTAGCAAAGAATATAAATTCAGTAGTTTTGTGGAAATTACATCGACCATCGTGAGTGAGTCAAACGTATACCATGGTTTTAAAGGGTTTATTATATTTCATTTAGGGCGGAAAATACAAATCTCTTTGGCTCGCGAAGGTCTGAAATTGAAACTAATACTGATAATAGTAAAAGTATTAGGTTGTCCCGAAAGTTTCTTTCCTTTTGTAAGGAAATAACAGATGCACAACCTCCTTTCGTTTTATATTATTTTATTCAATCATGCACGATTCGACGAAAATAATATAAAACAGAGAATATGGTGCGTTCGTTATTTCTTTACAAAATGAAAGAAACTTTTGAGACAACCTAATAAATTTTTAACTTCTTTCGTCGATTTGTTATTGAAATTCTTGAAAGAAATTCCAAGAATTTTTGAGAAGAAGATAATCCATATGTATAGGGGGATTATTATCTATTATTTATAGAAGAGAACAATTTTTTTTTTTTTTTTTTGAAGACGATATTACGCTAACCAAGCAACAAATCTGTAAATTTCCGTTAAAACAATATTTTTAAAACTCGAACGTATTAAAATTTCGTATTCGTTTAACAGAAATTTGTTAAACGCTCCGAAAACGTATTTCTCACGAAATATTTCGATAAATTTCAAATCGCGCAGTAATACATCGAAATCGATCTGTGCGAAATCAGAAGTTCGAACATAAAAAAAACTTCGTCCCGAAATCTCGATTTGTTTGTATACGAGGAATCACTCTATATGGTCGATTGCGTCGTTCTCGCAGCAATACCCGGCGTAATTGTCTTTTAAAACGCATACAGCGTGAAATGTGTGCGATGAAAATGAATTTCCATTGAAATTCGACGAAACGTTCTAAACGGCGGGAATTTAAACGCATGCCGTCTCTCGAGCGTAATCTTCACCGACGACAACTTGAACCATCGCGTCGTTAACTGGCAGATAAGCGAATTAACGCGTCCGAGGTACTTTGCCAATTACCGTCTCTAATAATATGTTTTCGAACAAATGCAACAGTGGACAGCGAATTAGCTAAAAATCGTGAAATTTCCAGATAAGGAGGTAAACTTGCTTCTAACTTTTTACTTACTTTTTAAGAAGTAAAATTTTCCGATTACGCTGCTAAACGCGCGGTTACTACAATATAACCATCGTGAAAGTTACAAATCTGAAACAGCAACTCTCTTTTCCGAATGATCGAGCGATTAACGTTCGCCCAGATTTCACCTGTTATTTTCATTGGCGAACAATGAACGTGGACCAGCGGGGCAGAGGGTCGGGGCGTCGGGTCCACCATCAAAGGAGGAAAACTAAATTATCTAGAGTAATTCACTGCGATCGGCGACGAAATTGTGTCTCGTCTGCAGAGATTGCACGGGGACACAGAGCGACAAAGACGCGCGGCGAACGAAAGAGAAAGAGAAAAAGGCAGGGAATGGAAAGTGGAGAATTGGAGGACAGATAGACGACCAATGAACGGACAAACACTGAGGCGGGAATTGAAAGACAGAGGGAAATAATAGATTTCGCTTTGTTACGTTACGGATTCTACGGGTAAAAGGGGCCAAAGGGCTGATTAAGAGAAAGTACGTAGGTCGACGCCCTTCGATTTTAGAGTGAAACACGAGTGTCAACAGTTCGCCGTTGGGAATGCGAGAAAAGGAGAGAAACAGAGAAAGAACAGAGGAGTAAAAGAGAAAGGGAGGGGGGAGAGGTTGGGGAAGGTCGAAGAGCTGGCCGAAACGCCGTCAACGAGATTAAAATTAATTTCACCACGTTGCACCCCGATGAAAAGGATTCATTGCTTCGTGCGGCCTTTGAAGCATGAAAAGCCAATAATTCCTGGCTATAGGAAAATGCATTTCGCGTTCTATCGGCTCCTGGAATTCAGAACGATACGTGGAACGTACAAGGTCTTGATGGATTTTAATGTTACCCCCCCCCTCTTCTCACTTGTTTTAGCCTTTGGTTCCTTGATTATGAGAATTGGCCCCAACAAGCACGGTATCTTGTTACATCAATTTGTCCTTTTATGCGACGTTCTTACAGTTTGCAACGATTCGAAACGTTCAAGAAACTTGAACAATTTCGAGGAAGTTTGAACGTTGATCGATAAATGGTAATCTTTTCATCCGTGTTTCTTGTATGTAGATCTTGAAAATTCGAGATTTCCATGATCATGTTTAATGCAGTACATGGAACCATGGTTCGGTCAGTTTCTACTTGTTTCTACAGTCTGTCGATCCATGAAAGAGGATAACAGGCTCGTTAACACCAAGCCTGAACCTCGGCAGGATTACAGTTCATAAATCTAGCTAGTCAGACGTGTCTCGATGAATGAAATACGACTTTGAATAGAAGATGTCGTCTCGGCTTGTCAAACGTTGAGCTATTATTAAACCTTTCGAAACTAAGAAACGCCGTTTGGAAACGATGGTAACGTAATACGAATTCTTAATTTGTTATCCGTCGAAGCAATCGTTCCTTGATCATAATTATATCGAATTATATCGAAACAAACCATATCACGATTATGTTGGCCGTAATAGTTGACGTGAAATCAATTTTATACACTCTATATTATTATATACTATAATCAACGTATATCTAAAGAAATGTTACAGACGTTGCATTTCACCGAAAACAAAAATATTAGATACAGTTTCTTAACAAGATACGAATGGGAAGGAAGGAACAGCGAACGAGGATAGTAACGACGTCAATCAATGTTAAAAATGTTTCTTGAGCGTTTCAAATATTTCTTCTCTCTTATTGTGCACGGCATTCGGACGTGGAATACGAGAATAACGTAGAATCGATACATGGTATAGGAAACCGATTCATCAGCCTTCAGAGCCATTTCAGGCTATTCAATTCCAGATGTGTTAGATTTTTGTTAATAACGAAGGATTTTGGGAAACTCGTTACAATTGCGTATAAATGCATAGAAATTGTAAGCATATAATACAACGACTGTTAGAAAATTTCGAATTGCTAAAATAAATATACAAGGCTTTATTATAAAGGAGAATTGTAGATACGCGTTATGATTAATAACATTACTAAAATAATTAATAATAATAATAATAAAACGTTTAATATTAATAAAATATAAAAAAAAGAAGGCTTTATTATAAAGAAGAATTGTAGATGCACGTAATGATTAATAATATTAATAAAATGATTAATAATTGTTATCGCGATTATTATCGTAAATTATTTATTGTCTCGCAAATAATTTCTATGAAATTGTTCTGTATATTCCGAACAAATATGTAAATAAGTAAATATATAATGTTGACCGATCTCCATTTTCTTGATAATTTTAATTAATTACTTGGTTTTCTAGGAAATCAGCAAGTGTGTTAATATTTATAAACCGATGTATTATAAGCGATTATAACGTAATTATAACGGATGTTATTATAATGTAACGAAATATTGTTCGTGACTGCTTAATTGTTGGATATTGATCAAGTATTAGGACATTTCATCTCTTCGTTGCTGTATTTGCGCCACTTAGTAACATTCTAAAATCATTATTAAAATTACAAAATGCGTAAAACATTATAAAATCATTATTATCAAAGCTGTAAAATACACGAAAAGCTATGAAAATGCGGTTCCACATATTTCTCCATCCAGATTATTCACGATAATTCAACCACTATACGTCGTTCGATCGAATGACTAGAAGGAAGAGAAAGGAGAAAGGCCAAGAAAGCTAGGATAACAGGCGATCTTTTCAACGTAGATGCGAAAGACGTTCACTCAATTATTGTCGAAAGAGACTTAACGAGGTCAATTTCTAAATTAGACGCCGCGAGCTAAAGCACAGCCAATCGTATTTCACCGCGGACATTTTGATCAATTGACAGGAATCGATTCGACTGTACGTGGATGCGTTTTAGAAGCCCTGGTTGAGGTAGCGCGATACCTGCATCGTTTTTTCCAGAAATTTTAATCGCCCAAGCATCCGCGAGCGTTCACGGCGATTTTAATTAACGGCTATACAAAATCGAGCGTGCAGCAGATCCGCACGCGTGTAAATACATGGAAGAGTTTGATAAATTTCCGGTTGTAAAGCTGCTTAAAAAAGGTGGAAACGATCGACGCATTCAAAACGATCATCTCGATGCCAATCGACGAGTGGGTTTTGTCGGAAATAAATTTCGAAAATGCGCTTTAGGATTACGGAAATGGAAGCGAGGAATGATTAAGTAGGTGATAGTTAAGGGACGATATGCACCAACGACTTTGCTTTATGAATATCTATTGTCGTGTCTGTCTCCGTTAATTTGCCTACTCCTATATCACGAAATTTCCTATTTCTTTATATTTTTATTGCACAATCGCTCGAAGAACTGAAGCTAAACTATTAGCAGCAAGTTGAGATGCTTGACGATTTTATAAGACGAGGCGGTAATTTTGTTTATCTCAAGTGTCTTTTGCATTTTTAATGACGTACGATAATAGTTTGCGAAAGAGTTGTGCAATATCGCGAAGAAGGAGCATTATGGTCTTCTTAATCTTCCTAAGTGAAATTGTTCCGCTTTTCGTATGATGAGTTGTTGAGAAAACTGTGTTTTGTTATTTGCAGATTTATTCTTTCATTATTGTATTCGCTCACGATAATTTTCTTCTCAATGTTAAGTGGCGAAGTGACCTCGTATTATAATATTCAAAATCTGAAATATACGCATTTTTTTATCTGACAATCGTTGAAAGTATCGTTATTTCTAAAAGTTGTATATGTTATAGTAGTAAAAATAAATTCGTAATATGTTTTTCATTCAAAGAATATATTATCGATTAAAATATATTATCAAGCCAAAGGATATATTCTTGGCACTGGAAATAAAACACCTACCGTAATAGCGTGACCGCGCATCATAGTTTGCCTGAACATATATAGGGCTATTCTACTTACCGCGTCAACGAACTAATTTTCTATACGGAGCAACTGTAACTTTAAACACAAGTTTAGCCAGTAAATATTACTTAAAGAAGATCCTAGTCATAAAATAATAATGAATAATTCTAAGAGTAAGAAATAATTTTAAATAATTCTAAATAATTCCTCGAAAGATTTAATAAAGATATTATAAGAAATCCGAAGATCCCTTAATATCAAGAATATTTAATCGACTTGTCAGAGTGTAGGTCACTGTATATAATGTAAAAATCCAAGATATATAATGATATATATATAAAAAGTAGGAAAAGACGATGTATAATATCAAGTGAATGAAGAATGTAATCAAGAATGTACGATCATAATGAAACTTTATCATAGAAATTGCAATACAAATAACATTGTGTACGCGTATTATATTTCTAATAACGCATCCTCATCCAATTATCGCCAATTATATTGCATAATAATATAAATACTCGTTTATATAACAAAATTATATTAATAATAATATCATATTATGTTTATAGTAATAAATACGTGTATAATTGAATTTTCTTATTATATAATAATTTTTGGTGATATGTTTTATTTCGTAGCCAGTGTGAAATCATTTAATCAATAGCCAGACTTGGCTTGTCGAACGTGAAACGTACCTATTTGATTGAAATGCATTTGATTGATACTGATCATTTTGATATTAAATTGGAAGGATATTTTATGGTGCTGCAGTAATAACGCTGACTGTTATTAGTAACTTTGTTTTTCTCTTTTTTACTTTAATTTCCTTTGTACATGTCACTGACAATTTTCATTCTAACCTGCACAAATTAAATCGAACATTGATACACAATATTAAATAGAAAATGTACCGGCTATCGATATAAAAGATATTTTTTAAAAAACATAAAAACAACGAGATTGTAAATTCAAATGCAATTATGTAACATTAAATAATAATAATAACATATATTTTCTAATTTTGTTGATACAACCAACACATAATGCGCCAAAATTTCAAATGAATTTTAATAAGAACAAACTGTCCCCGTATTGAGTATAGAATTAAACGTAAATAACGCTTACTGACAGAATTAGATAGATTTGTTATCCTTTTTTACGAATTGTTTTCCTCCCAACCATCTTAGCCGTCGAACAACATGAAGATCACAGAAGTCGCGTATTTCTCCTACAATTGTTTATTCGTCGATACAAAAATAAGCTTACTCCTAAGAATAATGATGCAATTAAAATAATTCTTTTTCCTAGACTATTATTTCCAATAAGATTTCCAGTTTGACACCACGGAGCGAGACAGACAGCGCAATTAACGAGATGTAAAGATAAATCGTAAACTATCGGCTCCTTTATTTCCCTCTGTATTTAAAGATATTCAAAGATTTATTATTCCGTTCTTTCGAGGCAAACTTTTTGTCCTTCCGCATTGTGATTTGTGGACCATTACCCCTACCATCCCCCAATTCTTTCCTCTCTCTGTCTCCCTTCCACTCATCCCTTTTTCAGGTTTATGCTTCCCTGTCGCATGATTGCTCAAAAAGAATGGACAGTCGGCATTTGAGAAGAGTCCGATTCTCGGTCGAAGCCCGAAGGCTCTTCCGGGTTATTCATTACGAGGTCAGCGACTAAAATCACCCCTTTCTTTCAACCCTTTTTTCACTTCGACCCCTATCACCCTTCAACGCCATGAACCTCTTTGTTTTTCTATTATTTGAAATCCCAAGAAAATTCCGTGTCTTGTCACTTTCTTCTCTAGCATTTCTTTTTTTTTTTTTGCGGGAGTAGGAGATGAAAAATTGAGTTCCGGGGTTAGTGCATAGAATAAAGTGCCAAAAAAAGCGAGACGAAGGAAATTTATGTACATACGAAAGTGTTGTTTAATGCTTATTTTTCTTTCTACTTATAATTATGCGTTGACGCGCGATAACGATTCGAACAGCTACAAAATTCAGAGATGGCGATATTTCGTTGAAGATATATTGATTTCATTTGATATACAATATTCGACATATATTAATTCACCGCGGTGCACGCGATTTTGGAATAAATTTCCGTTGACGAGCGTTTCAATATAGCGACAAGTAGCTGCCAAGTGGCCACACTGACGCATTTTTAATGAATTACGAAGACAAGCACGGTGTATGTTTTTAACTTTACTGTACAGTTGTTTTACCGTACAGTTTCCTTTATTTTCTTAACGAGCCTCTTAACGAGTCACTCTGACAATTAGCTTAATTGCTATAATACCGATTACCGAAATATATAATACCAATTAGCGAACAACAGGAAGCGAACTAGTCCCTGGTAAAGCTGTCGAACGGTCGGCGGAAAATGTTTCGTGCTTTCGTTGCACGGGTCGACGAGTTGCGCTTAAACGGCGTTGAACGGAGGCATAAAAGTTCGTCTCCCAGGCGAGCCTTCTTATTTGAATTTCTAACGCCGCTGTTACGGATCATTTGCCATTTCACTGGCGGAAATTTCTTCAATCTCTCTTTCTCTCGGCCTCTCTTTTCCCTCTCCACCCACTTGTTCGCGTTCTCGAAGCAACGAAGGTTCCAAATAAGACGGGCATCAACTTCGTTCCAAGCCACGCCACGTCGAAGTAATCCCGTCGAGATTGCAGTTAAATTTCATTTGTTTCGCTCTCAGTACGGATTCTAGGCTCTGCTTATTAAAGGGAATTCTTTCTTCCTGTATACTTACCTTTGAATGATAAAGATCCAGGTTTATCGTATTGCAGATTGCAAACTGGCGAGGGCTGATTTATGATCGATATGTTCCACCGATGTTTTAGTAACGTAATGAATACAAGTAAACTATTTACTTTTGGGGAAATTATTGTATTGCGAATAATTTGGAAAATGGCTGAATATGGATTACCGGTGGAAATGGTTTTGTGGTCAGTCGTTGACGCATTTGATATGTTGACATGTTTAGAATCACAAGACAGGTACGTTTCTGTTCGTTTCTGTATTTTCTACAAGCTAAATAATTCGGCGTCTAAAATGAACGCGAGCAGAAAATATTCAGTGCCAGAACTAATTGCCGTCTGTTATCTGAGTTTCATTAAAAAAAAAAAAAAAAAATGAATACCTCGACCTTACATACTTCACGCGGTATCCTATAAGAATGTCAACTTAAAACTGTTAAATAAAACAGTAAAAGAAGCAATGGGTGCTATAAACAAAATGTTATGAATGTGTTTTTACATTACATGCTTGAATAATATATTATCAATATATCAGATATAATATTGGTCGGTCGGAAAGTTCGTTCTGATTTTGAAGGAATTTAATAAAATAATAAATTTTTCTCGGTACCTCCATCGGGGAAATTGTTTGCGAGCATACATATCATACTAAAAAACGTTAGTAAAAGTATCCTCAAACATGCTCATTGATTTTTAATTAAATATTACGCTTCTCAAATGCTGCCCGGGAAGTCCGTTCCGATTTTTAAGGAATTTGGTTCACATAGAAAATCATATTGAAAAGTTTTTCGCAGAAAAATTTGAGAGGTTCTGGAAGAATGGAATATCGAAGTGAAATATTTTCGTGAAAGATGGAGAAAGGTTGTGAAACAAAATGGCACCTGTATAATTCAATAAATTATATATATATATATATATGAACCGAAATGTAAATCGGAACGAACTTTCCCAGCGACCTTTTGTATCTTTTCAATCACTCCGAAAATACACGAGAATTCTGGCTATGTGATTGTCAAACCGTCCGGCCCTCAAATTGTTAATTATGGAATAAAGTGAACGATCTATTCGCCGATTTTCAAAAGGAATTTACAAAAATATATTCCTGTTCGAAATCAATAAAATATTATTTTATAATATTGATATTATTGAAATAATATTAAATACATGTGACATGTACTTTTGTTTAAAGTTATTTCAGCCTCTGTTCAATAATACGAGTCCAGAATCTTATAAAGAAATAGTATATTTGCGAAGATGTATCAACGTATTATATTTACAAAGTAGAGTAAATATAAGGGAAACTGCCTCTGTGCTACGAAGGAAATTATTTGCAGTTGACTGTGAATCTCTTGTCAATGTAAGGATTCTATATAGACGATAGTATTCTGCGAAATGTAGATATATGTAAATGATTTTATTGTTCGAGAAGCGTTTGACGCTTGGAATATGAAATATTCTTCGGAATCGATCGCTGGTCCGTTGACGAACTAACAAAATTTTATCTTTCGGCTTCTTTCCTTTGATTTTCTATTCCTTATCTTTCCTAGAGTCTAACGTTTAACTCGATGAACGATTGTACGACGTAATAAAGGCATTGATCAGTATTCCAATTTCTTTTTTTTTTTTTTAATTTTTTAGAAATCTAAATAATGTCACTCTTTTATATACAAAAACAACACAACGTTAAAACTAAATAAATAAAGAAAAATATATAATCACAATGATTTAAAAAAAACCGATACAAAATACCTAAGAGATTAGGGAATGATTTTAGCAACCAGACATTTTCCTATAATATATAAAAGCAGTATCACAAAGCTCTCGAAATTGTATAGAAGACAGCTTGCTTTGATTTACGAAGCATATAAATGTTTGATCACCGAATGTCGGTATTTTAAAGTTTATAGCACTCGATATAGGGCTGGCGATTTCATTAATTGCCTAAATTTTCCCAGGAATTCTGATCGAGCATCCTTCGCAAGAAGTACTTCACTGGCGCACCTCTTCATCTTAATTACCTAATTTGATTTCACTCTGCAAACTCATCGAACACCGGAATACTTCGTGTTCGATTTGCGTTTCGTCCGTTTTATTAACGAACGTAGTAATCGTTTAACTTACACTTCTAATCGATATTCTATCCTAACGAAGTTTTACAGACATATCCTTCGGAATCAACAAATTCTTTTCTAATCGCTTCGTATTGAAGTATACATTCCCTTAGCCATCAAACGACATGAAATAGAAAATACCCGTTGCCGTGAAAAACTTGGCGTAATATTAACGCAAGAAGGTGTTGAAATTTGTAAATAATTCAAAACTATAACCTAATGAAACGCTCGTACGAATATTATTTTTTAGTATCGAACATTGTTCGCATAAAATATAAAATCCGTAGCAAGCATGTTACAATTTGTACGCGTCTCTCCAGGCATTCAGCCTTAAATTAACACACACGTATTCGGACGTGTATGAAAGGTATCCAAGGGCGTTAATTGCGTTAACATCGATTGTTTGGCGCGACGAAATTAGAACGCTGGCTCGGTTCGACGCGGCGCGTTCTCCGCTCGCAACCTCAATGGCGTCGAACGTTCAATTTTCGTAAAATACAATCGATTAGGTCGCGACAAGGACACTGGACCCGATGCATCAACGAGGTTAGCAGCCGTGACAGCGCCCACGCGCTTAGAGACACAGCTCAATTCCATGATAGGAAGTCGGACGTTAATAATAGCGCTCGTTAATATTCGATCGACGAGCAGCGCCGGTTACACGCGTCCTGTCTGCCGCTAATCGCTGGCCTATTATCTCGGTAGCCCGAAGCCTCTGCGACCTGTCTCCTCCTTCTGGTTGTTAGCAAACCGCCTCTGCTTCCGCTTCCGCTTCCACGATCCTTCGCCTCCTATCTGTTCCCCGAGAGCAACAAAGAAGCTGTTTACTTTGGTTGTACTATATTTGACTGTATTACGAGTAGATTTAGTTCGAAGTTTTCATTGTTGAAGTGGCAGATTATAAATATATACGGGAAGTCCATCTGCAAAGACGAAGATATTTTTCTAGTAAAAAAAAAAAAAAAATTGAAGTTTAGGATATAAATACATCAAAATTGAAAATTTCAAATGTTACAACCTAGCTGTATATTAGCTGTGAATTATACATGCAGTAGAGTTTGATATAATTTTTTTCGCCTGCAGTTGAAAGAAATGAGATTTATCTATAGTTTGATGGCTTTTGAAGTTTCATATTAAAGAGCGCAAAACTAGTATGACGTGGTCGTTTGTTTCAAGGACGTAAGGCTGCAGTGTGTGACATTTCATCACTAACACTATCTCGTTTTTAAATTGTGTTAATTATCAAAGTTAAAAATTCGATTAAATTTCTCGTGCGGAACGCGATTTCAGAAGTTAAAGACTTCTCTTTCATAATTTTGCAGTTTTCCACCGAATAGGCTGGGGACAATCAAACGATTTGTAATTTATGTAACGTATGATTTATTTCTTCGCGAAACTTTTTACTATTGTACAAAGATGTATTATTTATTACATATTTTAGTAAAAGTTATAGAAGATAAATTTCGTTAATAAGACATCCAAGTACAACATTGAAATGAAATATTTCAAGCTGGCTAAACATCTTAATGAATATTTATCTTTGCGCCATCATTAAGTATTCACTAATAAACGATATTACTAAGTAAAAAATACAGAAACGTTTAACAGACTGCAGTTTAGTTACACCTTATTAGCAACTATTATAATATTTAAACACTCTAATGAATATTTAACTACGCACTATTTATTCGCTAAGAGTCCTATATTTATAAATTCCCTCTGTAATGTAATTTTGCATCTCAAATATTTGCACGTACACTTAATTTCAGTCTTTAAAGGAACGTCGAATGAAAACTATAATCGATTAAAACTGAAAATGAAGTGAAACTCTTTCACGATACCAGATCACGTAATTTGCCTTTTATTTCCCTCCTACCTCTTTTAATTTCTCGACTAATTACCTTTTACTGTGCGATATTATTATGCTGAGCTTCACGTCCTCCGAAAGGACCCAATAATGGTAATCTACTGTATATTCGTGGTTCGAAGGCCGGAATTATCTTCGGTATCGTCTTTATTGTTCCTTTCATATACGAAACCGATCGATTCTAATTGACTGCTTAAAAAGCGGATCTTAGCGTAGTAAAAAAATAATAGTATCGCGTTTAAAACGGTACAATCTTTTTATTCGACAGATACGAAGAGCGCAAAATTTTATTTAAGACGCCCGACAAAGACATTTATAATTATTCTTATCAGTTAATACATTAGCATTAATATCTTTACTGGTAATTAATACATTATACAAATAGCAGACTTGTTTGTTTTCGTAACTCGCGTAAAATATGTGTTGTTTCTTTTTATTGCTAAATTAATATTATTATACGAAATATTAGCATAATAAATATATGATAATGGGTTCGATATGGTAATTCGAAATAATGGAATACGTGAAACGATCATACGTGCTATGCGAATTCCATTCGTCTAGGTAGAAAGGAGATTTAAATCGAGTCGTGTGGTTGGCAGCGACGTCGTATTCCCGTTACAAATGTTGAAGTAGGACAAATGTGCTTTTAGGAGTTTCTGAATCGCGGTTATTCCCGCGATTCTAGCAGAAAATATTAATAACATGGAATACAAAGACAGGACACGATAAATGAACCGAGTATACTGTGCGCCAGTCACGAAGATGAGGTAGGAGATACAAGATACGACAACGACGAATGAAAGTACCGACTTGCTCGTAATGAAAAAATAATGCAACGATTCTCCCTAATTAACTCCTTTCTTTGTACTTTCTTCATTGTGGAGAAGAATTGGGGAAAACGATATCGAAAATGTTTAAATGTTATAGATAGGTTTAAAAAAATTATTTTTTATTCGTGAAAAATCATAATTAAATTATCATCATTAAATTATCATAATTAAATAATTATGTTTCGTCGATGTAATTGTCATTGCGCTACGACGAAACGTTTCATTTGAGCGATCGAAACTTTCGTTTTTTTTTTTTTTTGAGTTTCGAAAGAGGTAAGGACAAGCTTGCTTAAACTCCGACCTTATGACCGATTCTACGTTTCTGTTTTGCAATCTGTTAAGTACTATAGCACGAAACGATGGAACGACGAATCGTTTCTAAAGGCGGAATACTTTAGATAAATTGTTCAGTTTCGTTAAAACGAGTGGCAGACTAGGCTTTACTCCTGTCTTACGTTATTTATTTACTAATAACTTTAATATAATTACCATAATTATATTCTATATGATATAATGAAATACTTAGCATTAATGTTGCAACGTTACGACTTGAATTGAGACGAAAATCGATTCTGTGAAAGACGAGGAGAAGGAATTATGGAGGAGAATGAATTATTAATAACCGAAGAGAAAGGAAGGAAATCAAGAGTAATTGAAACATGGAATACAAAAGTGAGATGCCAGTGACTGAATTAACATATAAATAAATAGCTAGGATTGTTCAAAAGTTAGAACTTATAACGAAATTACAGATTTACTTGATAATGATGGCATCGAATCTTTAAATATTCAACATCTTATATAACCACCTATATAACCACCAAATATCTTGAAAATTTACGAATTATCGACGAGATAATAATAATGCGTGACTCTTGAAATCTTGTCGAACATAAACCACGCGATATTAAATAAATCTTGATTCGGAGCGAATCTCGGGCATCTTAACGCCAAAACGAATCGATTTAACGATTAGTTCTGAATTTAAAACGACCCAATTTATGCCGAAGAGAGTAGGGAAACAGGACGAAAGCCCGTTAAAGTTTGTATCCTTCAGACTTGCTATTTCATCGCGGATTGTTTACGAATTTCAATTGTGCAACAATGGTGGCGTTTTGTTTGCTTGAATTTTTTCGAGCATGCTACGCCTCGTTCAAAACGGGAGGCTTTGTTATCCCGGTGAGTTCGAGCTATGTATCTAGGCTGACAACAATGAGAAAAGTCGAAAACGCAGTACGCGAAAATCTTTCAGAGTCTCGCTGCCAGGAGAATCGTTTATTCCTGGCTCGTGGAACGAGCGCCATTCGGAAGCTCTTTTCTTCTCCGTGTCAGGACTTACACACGTGTCCATTCCTCCAGAATTGGAAGCGTGTTAACCTTCATTCTTCGTATATTAGTGACACACCGCTACTCGCATTCAAGGCCCTCGCATGGCGATTCCAGAGAAGACAAGAAAGGTTTCTGGATCCTATTGTTCAGGTATTAGAAGCGTTTTCACGCAACCTGCTGTGACGTAAGATCTTCATGAAACGAGCCTTCTTCTGTTTTACCCTGTCTACCTCCGTAGTTATTCTGTTTAACGTGAAAATTATGAAAAGAGAAAGGATGATTGACGATTTAAATCATTTGATATAGATGGGTATTAATTTTGGTTACTAATGAAACATCGCGTATCATAATCGTGTAGATCGCTAACTGTTAGAGATCCGACAATTTTTACGATCGAAAGGTATAAAAAATATATAAATTCCAAATATAAAAATTCTACTTTATCCATATTTTGTACAATTGTTTGAAGTTTACGGATGCAAAAATTTCATGAAAATGGAACGACATTATTATAACAAATGTTAAAAAGTTACGATATCTTCTATTATATTTTTCAAACAAATGAATTTTTACGAATATCGTGTACATTCTGTATTCCTTGTTCAAAAACAAGCAGTTTTTATCCATTCGTCGTATCCCGATTTAATGCCGTTTAAATACGAAGAGCTATTATAATATTAATAAATGTGTATTTCGTGGACCAACGAAGATATTAGAATAGATAATTCTCTTTTCCAAGCAACGTATTCAAGGAACGAGACGGTACAATTCTATTAGAATAGGATGCTATCTGTTCCATTGTTAAGAGCTTGGTGCTTTCGTGTTTCCGTTTCTCGATTCAACCATATTTCTTTTACGTTCGTGGGAAACGTTTGTCGTTGTTGCTACTGTAATTCACGTGCTGTCGTGAATCAGACGGACGGGGCTCGTAATTAATGTTACGATGGATGAAGTAAGGCCAGAGAGAAGCGAATATTGTGGAAAAACCAGCGTGAAGTATAAATTCGACTCGAGGAAGCATCCACGATACGTAAACATGTCCTTTTTTATTTTATAGATATACGATATAAAAATATATTGCAAATATACGAAGGGGGGATCGCTGGGAAGGAGGGCAACGTCAATTTTAGCGAATTTTGAGTTTAATATTTTTCCGTACGTTCCTGTTTACGCCCTTTATCACTGGCTATGTCGTGTTACTCTGAAGTAAACAAATTTTCTGAGTTTTAAAATAGTTAGAAGAAATTAAAGCGTAACGTGTTAATTATTAACGTGTTATATATTATTTAAAATTATAAGCAAAAATTGAAAATGATTCAGAATAGAATTGAAGAATAAAATGCTTTATTTTCATGCGATATCTATGAGAAGATATAAAATTGTGACATTACGTATAGAAAAAGAAATATTCGTTTACTGAGAAATGCCAAAAACTTGGCATTCCCCCTGTCTCCCGTAGATCCGTCGCGTATCGACTCAGTTAAATGATAAAATCATCGGCCGGTGTTGTTGAAAACAACGATACGTATATAATTTTCACGTATGTATGTCGAATGTTTTATTCAGAGATCGAAGAAAAATATTTATCGAAAATCGTTCGTATTTGTCGTGGATTTAACCCAAGATAATTTTACAATCTTACAAATTTTTGAAACTGTTACAATCTCTAATGAACATTGTTTCTACTTTTCAACTTTTACAACTGATGTAACGAAATATTGCATCAATCCTACATCCCTTTTTACGTAATAACGTCTAACCTTAATTTCCCCCTTAAAACTATACTGATTTCATTAAAACTTTTGTCTCAACAGGATCTCAATTAAATGTTTCGATAAAAATTCATTCTGCATTCAGAGGACAAAATGAGAAGAGAGGTTACAGGATTAAAAACGTGGAAGCGACTCAACTGTGCACACATTCGAGAATAATTCGAAGAATTTTGCTTGGCGAACGAAAGAATGTCTCGGCGTAACTTTCTTCGGTTGAATTCAATTTTATTTACCTTGGCGTTTAATATCCGACCACGGAGATCGACACAGCTTAACCGGTTCAGCGTAGGGACAAGTTGAGGGTAAAAGAAGCTCGAAGGAGGTAAAACTCGGGGCGAGGAATCTCGACGGAGAACCGAGAACCTCGCGGCAGAACTTATTTTACAAGCATACATCTCGTTGCTCTTGAAACCCGGACACGGGTCCACGTAAATTCTTCGCGAAAAGCTATGCATCGTCAGAGATTAACCACGGAAAATCTACTAGAAATGTATAGACTGCTTATAAGACGTTTCGTCTAGTCTCGAAGAAAAAAGAATGATTTGGAGGCATAAGATTTAGAACAGCGCAAGGACACTGTGCAAGTTATATTGTTACAACTGGGTTTCAGCTTACTGGAAGCCATTGCTTCGCTTATTAATTATAAGCTAGACTATGGATTTTTATGCATTTATGATAAATTAGAAAACGCTGAAAATGTATATAACGTAAAAAAATATGTTATGAAACATTCAAAGTTGAGTACACATTGTAAAAATATGAAACGTTGCCCAAACCTGCGATCTATTAATATAAGGAAAATAAATAATACACGTTTTGCAACGGATATTTTTAGCAGTGTTTTTTAGTAGAATGATGTATTGAATTTGTTCTGATTAAATATGAAGAATGTGGCTTTTGTAAAGAAGAGAAATGAAGATGGATATGATAGATAAATCTACCGTTGTTAACGAGGGATGTGTACACTGCATTACAGCTGATATAAAGGGTTGTTTCGAGGAGACGAATTTAATTTATCGTTTAAAAAAGAGATAAAATCTAATGATAAACAGTCGCAAATGAAAATATTTTAGATGCGATTGTTATGGATTATTTAAGAGAGCACGTTAAGAATCTGTACAGTACTACTCCTTGAAAAGAAGAAATTTCAAACGAATATCGAATAGAAAAATGAAGGAACAAGTAAGAAATGAATTAATTCTTTCGTGTTCAGTGTTGCATATATGCACTCTGCTTTTCAACACCATTATTATTACGAAAAGAAATTTCAAGTTTTCTCGCCACTTTACTATGCAGATTTGTTATAGTTTAATGAAATTTGGAGGAATTCGTGCGTTCATAACATCCTCTTAAATTATTCCTTTGCGAACCTTGGAAATCTCTTTTGTGTTTCCGGTTCGTAAAGTGAATACAATTTTTTATGCCTTGATGCAACAATATGTAAATTACTTTACATTTTTCAATACCAGGTCTGTAAATATGAAACCGGAATTTGCCCATATGTGGCGATAACTTTTAATGTAGCTAACTTCAATACGCGTCATTGACGCCATTTCTTTGTTTTGACATCTGCTAAAGATTTTCAACTGTTTGCGATACAAGTTTAGTGCAACAACATAGGTTTTAGTAGAATTTGAAAATGTCGAATTTTGTGCCTACNAAATGGCTTGACGACTGGTTTGCCTCAAAAGAGGAACAGTTCTTTTGGCGTGGCATTCACAAATTGCCAGAAAGATGGCAAAAATGTATAACTAGCGATGGGCAATACTTCGAATAAAACACTTTTTATCATTTTCATACAATAAATGTGTAATTTCTTTGCAAAAATTCCGGTTTCATACTTACATACCTGGTAATGCCAATGATTTATCTCGATACTCGCGTTATTTCACTGTTCGATCCTGAATGAATCAACCAGTACCAAATGACATACAATTCACGATCTTTTACGTTCTGTTATCTATATCCAACACATTGAAACATTTCATTTAAAGAATAATTTAAAAGATTCTCAAGTTTCTATCGACGTAGCAGAGACTCGAGATTATAAAAGCTACTCATTTCAGCCACCATATTTTCATTAGCTTTTGAAATTCTCTACGTATGTAGCGTCTCGATAAAAGACTCGAAGAGACCGATGAAAATCAAAGCCACAATCTTCAAAGACTTCCTTAATCTGATCAGAGTTAACGAAACGCGGATGAAAGGCGTCGCTCGTGATGAATCTTATCTTTAAGTACATACGTACATACATATCAGCGATCGCTTTCTAGAAAAACCCCTTTTGTAAAGTAACTGAATACAAACACGTTTCGCAGATATTCGTACATACATACCGGCTTGTGAAAATATTTTTAACTATCGTGGAAAACTTTCACGTCTACATCGTATGTGTCGTATAAGACACTTTGAAATTTCATTGACGCGTATTGGTCAAATTTGAAACGAATTCTGCGTTTTCGAACATTGCAAAAAATGTATAAAGACACGTACAAAGGATCTAGTTCCTATTAATTAAAATTATTGGTACGAACGCGTTGGTTTTCTTCTATAAGCATCACGATTATCGACTGTACCAGCGAACAACGAAATAATTATCACGTGGAGAAATTGCCGTAGCGCCCGAACGTCTCTTATCCTCGTCCTTTTTCCATTTTCCATTATCTTCGCCTTCCCCTCTTTCGTCGTTTCATTGAATCTCTCGTTCTCTCTCGATCTTTCGACGCAGCAAGCTGGAACGTCGATTCGAGGCGCCCCTTTCAGACGTCACCGGCTAATTATCGGGTTGATCGAGCAGCGCCAACTTCGCGTCTGCCATTCAGCTCGTTCAGAGCGTCGCGTCGTGTCGCGTCGCGACGATTCCCGGCGTTACGTAGCTGTCCAAGCTAACGCGCTGATACGTTTCACGAATGGATGGAACGCAAACGGAGAATGAGCGAAACGCGGCACGACGATGAATAAAACACGGCTCGGTCGGTCTCCATGCCGAGCTCCTATAATTAAAATCTTTAATTACCGATGCGCCGAGAGGGCAAGTGACATATCGAGGGCCCGAGAGAGGAAATTTAGAAACTCAGGCGGTCGAACTTTTATCAGCTGACGATATTTTCCAGTAAAATTACATAGAATTATAATTTAATACGATTTCGTAAAATTTTGTCCTTAAGAGGATAGACTCTCAAAATATTTGATTCATTTTGGTATATTGTGTAATATAATCGATATTTGATATATTTGTCTTTTACGATGCAATGGTACTTTGTCATGTAACTATATAAATTTATAATCTAGTATGCAGACAGATTCTTCTTGCTGAACGTTTTTAATTCTTTTCGATCTTCCGCCGTTTTAGAGCTATAGCTTGCCTCAACTGTGTGAGACACTCTGTACAACAGAATACAAAGATAATTAATATAACGATTCAAAAAGACGTTCGTATCAGTTGCAACCGTTGCTTGCCTGCTAACTCGTTATTTTCATCGGCCGCAAAGCCGTGCAGGAAACATTTCAAATACAACCGCGACGAATACATCCTGCATCGGGGCAAGTTATGTATGAATTTGTGGATTCCCGGCTCTCACCCTTCGCGTTTGAGGTTACAATAGACTGGAACCGGCATCGATAGTTATCACATGCCGAGTCGTTGACCGGGAAGAGCTTGTTTTCCACTGATATGACTCCCTCGTTTGCGCGTTAAACGAACCGCATACGCGGTTTCCAATTTTTTTTTTCTCTCTTTCATCCGTTTTCTCTGTTCCTCTAGTTTCCCTCTTGTGACTGAGCTCGATCGATGAAATTGCAAATGCACGCGTAAAAACTGCCTGATGAGCAACCGGCGAACCGAAACGATTCGACTGTCAGGTTGCAACTGAAACCTATTGGTTCGCGGCTCTGCAAGCCAAACAAATTCCATTAGACAATAATTGCCGCTAATTTGCGCTAATTTCTCTTGCTCTGCGAACTATTTTCTATCTTCGCCTCGCCATGTCGGTTTCTATCAATTTTTTCTTCCCATTCTGTCTTTTATTGGCGCACGGACGTGTCCGTTTCCGTTGATGCTTTGCCATCGACAAGAACGACGCGTGACGAATAACTGTAAGTAACTAGACCGCGGATTCTTATGCAAACGACTATTTTCGAAAATATAATTAAGAAACGTATAGACTCCATAGAAAATTGTTTTACCTACCAAGTATTACAGATAGCATATTATTTTGGATATTTGGATATCTTATATATTTTTTCAGATTATACGCGCTCTGTGCAATTGCGCACTTTGAAATTTATATAATAAATGCATCGAAATCCGCATAGCGAGAATCAATAAAAATTTGAACTTTAATAGCAACACGTGAGAATTAACACAGCACGTGCGTAGGTGTTTCATTGAATATGTATAAGTATCGTGAATATCTGATCGACGATTGCTTTGAATATGTAAATATTTAACGCACGCGTTCAACGTACGAGGATGGAAAAATGTCTAATATGCTTGAATATTAAACGCTGTCTGATCCGTACTTTTCTCGAAATCTTTCAGAAATTTTCGGATATTTCCTTCAGAAAAGGCAAGACCTTTTACATCGATATCGATACGAACTTGCAAGTAACTAATTTAAAGCTATTAGTGAGTTAGTTCCGAAGATAGGACCCATAGAAGGTGTATTAGATGTCGCGAGATTAGAGAAATGGGATCTCGAGAGTAATAATGCTTGATCAAACTCTTCGAAACTTCGATTTATATTCTATTTAGCCGATACACTAAAGCTCCTAAGACGCAAACTAATAACGCGCAAAATCTACTTTTAATACTATCGCGTATGCCCCAATAGAATAATATCGTAGGACAAATCGATGTTAGATAATCTTCCCATTAGGACAACTTGCTATTACCTTACTTGCCTCATAATAAGCATTAGCTAACATTCCTTACTAAAACTAAATTGTAATTGTAAATTACTGTAACTAATATTTTACGTACGCCTGACAATGGCTCCGAGAAATAAAACATTCGAATAATTAACATTTAGCTAATATTTTACTACATCTATTTGTATATATAGCTCGTTTTGTTATACATTTTAGTTTATACAGTTTATGCGTTACATTATATAGTAGTCAAAAGTTGAAACGCAGTAGATTGTGTAATTTTTAAGTTTGATATCAGCTTCTAGCATCTAGCATTTTCCCTTCGCACAAGGTGAAAGCATTCTATTATACGTAACCTTGATTACGACCAGGTATTTCATAGCGTTGCATATGGTTCGCACAACCTCTACACATTCGTGTGATTTCAGCGATTGTTTTCCAAGGAAGCTTCGTAATTGAACAGTTGGTGCGTGTATGCTGCTCCCGTTGATTTACAAAATCTCGGAGACGTTTAGTTTAGGGAGTAAGGGGTTGGAGCGCGAGAGAAATTATGCAGCACCGTCAGATGACGCCGATTAGCAATTCTCTTGCTCCCGTGATTTTCTGACGGCGTTACACGAACGCCACGTTACACGCTATTCTATCGTATTAGGTTGTCCCGAAAGTTTCTTTCCTTTTGTAAGGAAATAATAGACGCACGAACTCTTTTCGTTTTATAATATTTTATTCAATCACGTACGATCCATTTTGTTCTATTTCTATTATCATGATCATACATGATTCGACAAAAATAATATAAAACAGAGAATGCGGTGCATCGATTATTTCCGTACAAAACGAAAGAAACTTTTCGGACAACCTAATATTTCCAAGTCTGTGAGTATTCGAAGGACATAATCGTGGCAGAAAGCAACTTCTTACACGTTTCTTTCGCAAATAACGGTTCCCAAATTTGCCCGTCGAATTTATAATTTAACGCTGAACCGAGACAGAGCAATTCCGCAAACTTCATCCGCCATTTCATGCTGATTGTGTCTACCTCAAGATATACATAACTCGCTGTATGGTATGTGTACGCGCATACACTATGTTTCTCCTCGCGCTCGAAATCTCTGGAGGTCCAAACGTTACGTTCGTTAGTCGATTTTCTCAGGGTACTGAGTTATAGGATTGCGCCGGAAGTTTCCCAATTAGGGCGCGCTATTTTGCGCGTCGTGACACGAACGAAATAAAGTACCTAATCTCCATAGGAAGTTCATGATATTGAGATAAACGGCAATCGATCGAGTCTAAGGGGACCCTATCGAAATTTCGCTCTTCAGCTTTCGTCAGATACACGTTTACGCTTTTATCTTTCTGGTGCAATCGAGTGTCTATATCTTAATTGGAAACTCACGACGGTGAACATACGTTCCACAATATGTATGCAAGAGTGTTAAGGTACGCACGGTACGCTAACAAATTAGTTTCCTCTGGCGAAACATTTTTTAACGTCAATCAAGTGGCTTTCCCACTTGATGTAAAAAAAAGAAAATGCACGTGTGATAAACGACCATTTGTTGTGTGTTCATGGTGACGGACCTATTTATACCTTAATTGCATATACGATAATTAACATCGGGAATCATGCACGCTGTTACCGAAATGAAATTTGAATCGAAAAAAGAAAAAAAAAGAAAGCGTGAGCAAACGAGTAAATCCGAAGCCCTTTGCGTTGCCAGCCACGTACTCGTCGCAGTTCCTTTCTTTCCTTTTCTTTTTTTTTTTTTCGTAACGATCGTTTTACTATGCCAAAATAGACAGATAATGTAGTAATAACAGAGTGGTGCAACAACTAAAACGAACGAAGGTTAACAAAAATAATAATCTTTAACACCAGACTAGAGGCTCCTAGTCAGAATGGTTACACAGTCTCAATATTGATCCTTGGCTCGTTACACTTACTGCTACGAGGATAAACTTATGCTGATGTTCTTATACTACGACTATGACGATTGGAAGTTACGTAGCACGATGCTGCACACAGGTTGTCTTTAGTTGGTTTGCTTTGGAATTGAGAGCGTGGGCAAATAACGCGTGTTTATAGTATTTTACGTACTAATAATACAGTGAGCTATAATACATAATGGTAGAATATAATATAAAGTTTGAAACGACGTTGTATCATGCAATGAGTAACTATAGTGAAATAAACGAATACAGTGAAATCTACATCTGTTACGATATATTGTAGATCGCTACACAGTGGTATGGTAAAGAGTAATGCAACACGGTGAGAGATAAGGTAATTTTCAGTAACGTCTACGTTATGAATGACATAGATATTTTTGTATTTATCGACGTACCCATTATTACATATCCTCAATAATATTGACACATACGCTGCTCGTGGTTACGTTACGTATAAAAATCTACGTACATATAATAACTTCAATTATTTATATCTTTAAAGTTATCGGATAACTGTGTCGTTAGAGACCTACGTGTATGCTAAAAACTTGCGAAACGTCATTAAAATCGAAATCGACCAATTGGGATCATTTCCTTGTCAGTACCAATCACTGAATTCACCTCGTACTGGTTCTGATTTCGAGAATTCGAATTCAAGAGGTGTTTCCCGTTAGTAGACCGCTCCTTTGTGTGCTGAATTAGCACACGCGTAAATCGTTTGTAACTGTTAACACTTTTGCGGTTGCCCGCGGGGCCTTGTTACGCAGTTACACAATTAAGCCAGTTAACGGATGGAAACTAATAGCGGCACGTAGCCCGGATTCGTCGCTGGCGACTGGTGAAATAATAATCAGAATGGATAGAAGCCGGAGATATCGTCAGCGAGTAGTAGCTCGCGATAGCCCAGAATATCATACACACGGCTCTTTTGTACATTTCGCGTAGACAAACCGTGGACTTTTGTTTTTGGCTGGCCACTGTGCTGAAATGGATTCACTGATGAGTTGATCGAGTTTCGAGAGTTATTAGACTCTTCGTGTTATCAATTGCTTTGATACATGATACTTTTTCAGGGATTGTTGCGGATGTACAGTTTTCGTAAAACCTGATCGATAGTAATCTTTAGGGAGTAGAAAATAATTTATTTGTGGGTATGAACGTATTTTGGTAACAGAAAAGTCTTGTCTGTCCTATGTATTTAATGACATACGTTAGTAGCAATATTAAATTTTTAATAATTTTAATGGAAAGCAACTTGGGTGAATCGTTATAATCTATATTAAATCTAATCCTAGTGTATTAATATAGGCAGGTGAAATAATTTTCTAGTTCTCATATCGGTATTTCACGAGAAACTTACTCTTTCATATTTTGCATAATTACGTTGTATACTGTAATTAGCAACGTAGATTTCGTTAATAAGGTATCTCGCCTAAATTTGGTACGATAAAACGTTTTAATAATTTAACACGATTTTTGCAGCGAAAAATAATCGACAGTGTAAAAATAATCTTTTGCTCGCAATCATCCATATTTAAGGGATGAAACTGCCTTTAAAGTTACGTACCAATAGTAGTTTCGTATTTGAAGAACAGATAATCATAGAATGCTTGAAATTTTCTACTAAAAGTCTGATATTAAAGAAATTTTTACCGAGGCCGTAATATTAAATAAGAAAATCTCTGTTGAAAGCCTTAGATCTACTAATTTGAACACGCCGAACCATGATTCCTATAATTACATCGGATCAAACCGATATTATTCATTATCCTGTAAGGGTAGAACAGGATCGCCCATTAAAAGAATTTGCAAAGGATCAGTATCCCAAAAGAACAGGAGAGAAGGAAGAAAACTAGAAGGAGATATCTGATAGAACATCAATAAGATAAAGAGAGGGAAACGTAGAAGAATCCAGATATTCCGGAGAATTCGAGCGTAATAAGGGTTGATCTGTCCCGGCTTACTCGTTGGAAATTAGATCCAGTTTAAGTCCAGACTTGGCGACTTTTAATTCGGTCCAACTGCCAACCGGGGATTTTTTACCACTCTTACATTAACCAGAGAATTAATGCCCTTTTATCGTTTGCTCGTTGGATCGACGCGTATGTAGATTTTACCAAATACCTTAGTCACTAAACTGTGGATATTTGTTCACATTCAGACTCGTGTGAATATTAAAAATATAGAAAACTGGATAGAAAATTGTTTTGCCCACTAAGCGTTATAAGATTCCAGTATATAGTATTCGGACTGCGAAATACGTATTCGGCTATAATGACGCTTTTTAGGGGTTTTCGAGGTGTCTGAAGCGGAAAATGAGAGTCGTTTTTCGCGGAAATAAGGCGTGAAAGGTCCTCGATCAACCTGTTGATGTGTAACGCCCTTACGGATTTTCACGACACCATTTTTTAAATTTGATAATTTTCGCCTACTGTATGGCTTACTTCGCACGCGTTTGAATCGCGAGTATTGTACCAGGTTCGAGTTATTTTTTATTTTTCATTAAGCCGCGATCATACGGAGAACGGCAGGCGGTGAAATTGACATCTGCAGCATTGACACTTGCCATCGCTCGTTTTACAGCTTGCCGCTTTGTGTGATCACGATCTTTCGCGAAATTCTACGGTTAAGAGTTTCGGCCAAATGTTCATAAGGCCGAAATTTCGAAACCGACCATTTCCGTGCATAATGGCCCTCATTGTCGCCTTTAGCGACCTAAATTACTCGCGCAAAAGACACAATGAGATGAAAAATTGTATAATCCGCCGGATACTATACTTTATCCCGTTACGATAAATACCTACTCTACTTTGGATATTTTATATATTTTTGCATATTATCATATGCGTTCTATGCTTGTTTGCATCTTCGAATTTCCTATAAATACATAGAAATCCGCAGCGTACTCGTCGGAAAGCAACGCGTGGCCAAAGATTAACCCCTTCACACAGTTCGTCGTTTGCTTCTGATCGAGGTAACGAAGCCATAACTCGTGTGGATCGAATGTTTGGCGGAGAGATCGGAACCGAGCGACTGGTTCCGTTTAACTTTCGGCCAATTTGGAATAACGCAGCCTCGTCGGCTGTTCTTGTATAATATCGCTTCCGTAGTCGGAACCTGAACCAGCATGGGAGCCATGGGGGGATTATAAATTGAGGCTCTCGCGAAGGGAACGGAAGGAAGAAAGCATTAACTTTCGCGAATTCGCGCGTAGAATGGTTTCGTCGAGCGTCGCTGAGATATGGAAGGGTATAAAATCGAAAGGAAAAAGGGAAGAAGGAAGTAGAAGAGTGGAGATGGGATAAAAATGAAAGAGTAGGAGAAGAAACGAGACTAGCGCAGACACACTGTCGTTGGAATCCACGCTCGGTTTCCTGCCAGGGATCCAGCGATCCACCGAACAATGAAAACGATGCGGTAAGTTCCCATTTTTAACGGTCGTTACTGCTGTATTACGATAATGCGAACTGTTCGAAGGCCAACTGGCGACAGACAGCAAGAGGAGAATCTTAATTCATCGTATAAAATTTGTTCGGAAGGCTGGCGTGTGTTTACAGATATGTTTTCAGAGAATTTTACAGGAAGTCGAAGACAGAGGTTAATAATAGGTTGGTATAATGTATGTAACGCGTAAATCTTTGTCCTTTTCTGTTTTCTATTCGTTAAGTTCAATATATATTCGCCAAATCCAATTCCATGTCTCCAATTGCAAAAAAATTCTGTGTATTTGTCTACATATAGGAATACAAGATCACTGATATCGCGTTTACTTCTATCAAGAACATGTGAAAGAAATTTTCAAGCTACATTTCGTCCAATTCATTGAAAGTCAGACTTAGAATTTATAAATAACCGAGAACTATAACTTGTACAAACAATATCGTTAATTACTTGAATTATTTTGTTAAACGAAGGATTCATTTATACACGTGTATTTATATTTCGATCGAAAATTTCATTCTAAATCTAAAAAGAAACAAGTAAATATAAAGTGAAAGGCACCTCTTTCTATCGAAAGAGACAAAATAAGATCTTTATGATTAAGTTTTTACAATCTATGTCATAATTTGTACAAACGATATCGTTAATTACGTAAATTACTTAATTAAATGGAGGATACATCTACACACGTGTATTCGCAAGTTTTCGGTCGAAAATTTCAATCTAAGTATAGAAAAAAAATAAGAAAATGTAAAAAAAATAAATACTTTTTTTTACTGCAAAAGGAAAAAAACGTTTTTGTAATTAAATTAACTGAATTTGACGATGACAATCTTATTTCGTTTCATCTATATTTCGTCATAATAACATGCGAAGAAAGCTTAAAACATACTTACAAACTAATAAAACATATTAAAACATACATACTCGTGCAACGAGCATTATTAATTAAACAAGCGGAACTTGTTAGTGTAAAGAAGTACACACAAAAAAGAAACGTAATTCTCTGAAACAGAATGTCATTATAATAATTCTGTGTCATTTTTTGTACGCGATTCTATGAGTCTTATCGATTCATGCTGAGCACTAATTAAGAGACGACACTAATTAAGTAACGAACCACATTGTTAATTCAACGAACAATGCGTCACGCGTATGATACGTACAACAATTTCACGGAACCAGTAGCACCGAAAATTTAATGATCTTGTGCTAACGTTCTCTTTTCTAACGACTCTCTTTTACATCTTTTACGTTTCATCGCGCGCTACCTCGAAAAGATGTCGCGTCAGCTTTCGATCGACAATGTTCTGTTCGTTGTAGGAACGAAATTACGATCGTATTTCACGCATTTGTCGTTCAAACATCCATTATAATTTTCGATACGTATTTTTATCAATACATTAGCAAGCTATTATCTTGAGATAGAATTTCGTGGAGGCCATATACAATAAAAATGACAGGAACACTCGAAATAACTCGACAACATTATTTTTTATTGAGTTTGTAAATAGTTTAAAAGGATCTGCTCCAATAGTGGCTCTACAAATACTTGTTGTAAGAGACTAGTAACAAAATTAGCATGTAACATGGCATTGGCGATTTAATCAAGCGTATAATGAAAACATCGTCAGAGGTCTGAATGGAAGTTTCGCTCTAAATTAATAAAGCGGCAGCCATTTTGAAATGGATGAAAACGTGAATAGTTCGAGTGTACGAACAGGAGTTTACAAGTGTGTCCAATGTGAAGAGTTCTGGATAGGATCCAAACTCCTCACTTGAAAAATTCCTTGTAAGTTGTTGGAACGAGGAACACGTTGCAATTTTCTGGCAAGTTGATTGGTTTTATCCTTAAGTGCTTCCAAATGGGATGCCAATGAATCGAATGGCCTTTTGGAATAGCGTAAATTATCTAGGGGAACATTTTCACCGCGTAAACGATCTGCATATCATATTATAGAGTCAATATGAAATTTTAATTGCACCTAATTCCCTTAAAATATTTTCTACTCGATCGAAATAATTTCCATATCGTTGAATATGCTTTTTGAACGACTAATAAATATCTATTATTAAATATCGTACCGTAGATAATATTTGACATGTTAAACTTACATTAAACATACTGCTGACGTATTCTGTATATTTCTTATACGTATTTGTATATTTTATTCGCGGAAACTTCGTATACTCTTTTTGTATATTTAACGTACATAATAATTATAACTGCATTAAAAAACAAATTAATTATTAACTCATTTAAGCAAATCCTTTTATTCTTCACAGTTTTCCAAGTAATAATGTACAATTACCGAATTTTTAATACTTGAAATGGGAAATGCGAAAGGATATAGCGTTGCTGAGAATAACTGGTTTGTTTCCACGTTACGCTTGATATGTTTCAGTCTACCACACGTGACCATTGATGTCGGAAATTGAATCGTACCTAATTTGATTCGAGTTTGATTCGATCGAAACAATATGCTGAAAAAATATACGAGTTTTATTGGATTTCGGTTTTTCGGAATCCTACGATGTTGTGACAGTGAAATTGCAAACTCTTGCGTTTTTGGAATTTTTTCCGACCATAATGCGTATAATCTAATGTTTTTTCAAAAAAAAAACTTAAAAAATAACGAAATATCGGTACCTACGTTTGACGGTGTCGATAAGAATTTGACTTGTTTCGTAATTTTACAATCATTTCAGCGAATTAACGTTATCCTACGTTTTTTCAAACCCAAACGTTTTATAACTTATACCAACTATAATCTGTTCTACGATCCATATTATGCCGATACTGTCATTCGTGATTAAAGTAAAAATACGCCTGGAAAAGCTTTCGAGTGAAAGAACTAGAATAGTTCATCGATGCTCACATCTATCACGGCCATTTTAAAACAATTCTATAGTCCAATAAAAGACTCTCAAAACGTCAATAAGGCTCATCAATATTTCATAGGATTTTTCAAGTAACAGTTTTTGTATAATCACAGTGTATTGAAACGTTATCGCTCGTAGCTATGCGAAAGCCAGTTACCGGAACGATCTATCGGCACTAATTAATCGTGTATGCGTACATTCTGTCGCTGGCTGTTCCCATCTAGCCTACCATAGCAGCCAGGATAATCGTGGTTGCGGTACAATCCCGATTTTGCTTAAATCCCATTGGCGCATCCTGAATTTCGTTTCTTCCGTCACCTGGGCGAGCAACTCTGTAAACTGGGGACAACGTGAATGCCCAGATCAGGATCGAGTTTCGATCGCTGTGAACGTCCCACGCATATTTATACGGCATTTTGATAAGACAATTGTCTCACGTTCGGTTTATGTTTCACAAAAAGGAAAAGGATGTGAAGAAAAATGTGGTTGACGTGGGTGGATTGTAGTATTCGTGGCATTGTTTGTGGACCGATAGTCTCATTACATTTTTATGGAAGTTTATGAAACTTATGTCAACATCGAATAAAGGAAACGATTCAACTGTTTGCAATTAAACATCGATCGAATGTTAATTTCTTAATTTTATTACCATAGATAATAAATTTCATTGCTGGATGCAAAATTTAATCCTCCTTGAAAACTGACTTTTCTCATTTAATTTCAATGTCGAGTAAATTGAAAATTGTTTTTCATATGCGTCGATTGCGAAATATTAAACAGCAATTGATTGTTATCGAACGTGTATAAAAATTAACGTCGTTTTATCATCGCTGCAGTTATTTCGGCGAATCCATCAAGAACGTTCAGTCGTTCGAATTCCATCGATAAATGACACTGCGTTGTCTCTGCAAATTATTAATAAACATAATTTGTTGATCAAATACCGATAAACGTGGCAAGATTTCAATCGTATATTAGTTTCATCTATTATAAAATAATTTCACGCGTTTCATCATCGACATGACGATTCATTTTCGTTGCCATTTAACAAGTAACGCGATTATCAACGTAACATCCTACTATGCTGTGTCAATTACTTGACTACTTTCAACGTGTAAAAGATCTATTAAAATCGTTTTAGCCTCAGACATGCATATTAACATTACGCAGATATTACGATTGATATAAGCAGCAAATTACTACTTTCGATAATCAAGTAATCGGCTCAATCTCTGAATCGAATACCCATTGAGAACCTATATAGAATATAATTAATAGAGTAATAAGGACGCGCCGTTCGAAATTACAGGATCAACTTGGAAACATTAATCGAGAATATTGGGAAATCAGGCTGTAAGAAAAACTTCATATATTACGTTACGCGTATCGTAAGGACAATGTCGTTGTAAAGCGCTTATTCGCAGCTGAACAGTTCACAAATACTGTTCGCAAATAGTGTTCGCAGGATGTCTGCAAACATTTTATATCCACTCGCGGCGTCACTGTGTTTCGCAAACGCGTTTGCGAACGGTATACGAACGAATGAAAAACAGACGACGAATTGATCGCGAACATCATATCGGACGTATCTATAGTCAACGTCGTCGCTACTTTTTCGCGTTTGGGGCGAACGATTTGTGAAAGTGTATCGCTATTTAAGGGACCAAATATGCAATTTTATACGTATTTTCATAAATAAACGAGGGGTTGCGAATACCGAGACGCGTGGAAATGGAAATGCATGAAATAGAGAAAGTCGTAACCTGATGCGGATTGTTAGCAGCACCGTGGAACGCAACCCTGCGTTCAATTAAAGCAAAATGAAATTCCGGTTTGGAAGCTACGATAGACGGCTGGTTAGGTCGTCGCTGAGTCGCACGCGCGTTTCGATTTGATCCGCGCGACGATATCAAGGTAAATGGAATTACATGTGGTCAGGATTAAACGCTCCTACTCGAGAAATATTTAATACTTAGACGCGAGTGAATTTCCGGCCGAGGAACCTTTGCTCTTCGATCGAGCGCGCATGTGTCGCATTATAGATATTCCCTTTGACGAAGGTTGCATGATTCGACGATTCGTGAAAAAGCTGATCGTTCGAGAACGTTGATTAAAGTTTGATGGTTTGTGAAAACTTGGGGAATTTGTTTTTTATTTGGAAAATTGGTTATACGGTTTTATTGTGAGAGATTGAAAGGATCTACGTGTACATCGGTCTGTAGGGATTTGATGGATGATCGTGGAATTTGGAATTTTTGGGATTTAGAGGATGTACATACACGCGACTCGGGAAAGCTGTAGTTTTTAAATTGTTAGAGATAAAAAAAAAGGAGGGTAATATTACGCAGCGGTGAAGAAGATTAATAATGTGGAAAAAATGTTGTAATTTTACAAAACTTTATTTGACAAAAATGGCAAGTACCTTTAATATATATGTCAGAATAGATAGCTGTAACAAACGTGGTAGAAAAAAAAATACGATCGTTTTGATTCACAAAATTCGCAATAATGAAACTCATTGCCTTTATTCGAAGAATTAGTATGACGGATATTATAAACGTACTATCTATAGATGTCATCTACAGTAGAATCAGCTTCTGCAGACGGTATCACGATCTTTATGAATCTCTAAATAGCACAAAGTCGTATTGAAATTCGTTCTTTCGTCAGGACGTGATATCAAACTCAATCCTTTAATATAACTGTCGCGACAGGAAACGTCTTTCACGTTGTCTCGTTCGATAGAATATTGCGTTACGTACTGCTCGAACCAATCGTCTGGTATAACGAGGCTAACGCGTGATCCTGAAATGTGAACCAATTCGATATCGGTGAAAGGAGCGTTTTTCATTAAGTGGCTTTCTTGCCAGTGACTTTGATACAGGCAAAAAATATTGGAAGTACTCGAACCTGTCGTTCGTTACACAAATTCTTTCCTCATTAGTCCTACATTTGTACGAGAAATTACTACTTTCTTATATTACGGTACTCTTTTATCTGGTGTAACGTTATTTTAAATCTCGTTTCATTTCTCGGCTTTTTCGACGATGCTAATGACATTGTTACAAACTCACGTTCGATCACGCGACATTTATCTCTGTTTTCAGTCTGTATAATAATCTTATAATATATATAGTGTATAATCTTATAATCTGTATAATAATCTTCTCATAAATTCAAATCTTAAGATCTCTATGTACATATTATTTTGTGTCTATATGTACATAATCTTTTGTGTTTTAGGTAAGGAAACGATGACCTCTTGGCTTTAGTCACAGCATAATTTAGTCAGTCGCGTGACTTTAGAGTTCACGCACTTGAATAACACTCGGAAAATTAGTACGCATTGACAAATTGGTTTTTCGTAAGTATCTTAATTGCATTATTTATCCTGCTGGTTGTTATATGAATTGTAGCTAATAGAGAGGCATATATATAGTCATGTAATATTAAATTACATCTCGTTGTCTGCAGTAGACACAGTAGATACTTCGTTATTGCCTGTCTATGCAACCTACGCGCACAATTTCAACAGTATTCGATTATTTTTAAATAATTATACTTCGTTATTATAATATCCTAATATTGAAATACTGCAACATTCCGGTATTCAAGTATCACACGATACAAGAACGAAACTAGATAACCCAATACTTCGATAACAGTTTCAAATATTTACAACACACTCGACTGCGGTCTAGAATTCGCTGTAGATATTCATCTTTCTTCTTCGATAATATGCAACTTTCTGCGGAAAATCAACGTATCGTACGTTATATACGGTTATCGCTATGTAAGGGCTCGACTCGATCGATTGGGCTCCACATACGAGGTCGTAAGTAATTTCCAATAGTCCATTTTGGCAAGGATAACCGTGAATCGATGTGCTTGATAATCATTCAATCCATACGAAATTGCCAGGCAATGATCACTAATCAGTAACGTATTTCGTGTCGCGTAAGTACAGTTTCGAACCTATTTCCTCGTTATCTTAAAACAACTACGTATGAAATGTTAAGGCCAAAATTAAAATTAAGGACGACTCTTTGTAAACCAACCCTTAATGCTGGACTGCTAATTTTTGTGCAAATTTATATTTTTACGTTGGGCAGTAAGGTTGAATTGTTTGAATACGAAACTTCGAATTTTGAATTCTTGTTCTTACATCATTACAATTTTGACCAATGTCCAACCAATCTACGTGCGGATCACATTAATTTACGTAAAATGTAACGAAACTTTTTTCCAAAATATCTTGTTCTCGCCTATCGTTTAAGACTATAATTTAATTAACGTACAAAGTTTCAGGCCTGAAATTCGAACCCGTGTAAAAAGGAAAATTTGTTCTTTAATTTTATCTGCCTCCTTTGATTTGCGATTCTGCAAGAGTTCGGAAAGTAATTTTAACTTTTGCAACTCTGTTAGCCTCTAATGGAGAGTTTGTCAACATTTTCGAAAAAGATTGACAAACTTCTAGCAGATTGCATCAAACAGGTACACGAAATCTGACATACAATATCTATTTACTCTATCGAACTACTTTTATTTTCTTCTCTCGTTATTGGTCTCCTCGTATTGGTTCACTAAAACGAATTACAAAGTTCTACAAAATATCCAATGCATTATTTACTATTGTACTTACCATACAATACGTAAGTTTAATTTCTCAATCAAATCTTTTACTTAGTATTCTTATCTTTTCGATTCAATTGAATTTTTAAAAACTTCCATCTCATATATCTTGTGGACTTTCAGTCCTTTATGTCGTGAAATTTATTTCTCAAAGCGATTGAAATAAAATCCTGGACCGGCAACGAAAAGGCGTCTCCTTTTGGACGCCGTTTTTAAACTCAAAAGCCGATGTATAGGTGCCCATGCCTCGTTTCCCATTCAATGGTTAACACATCGTATGGCTGGATTCAAGCATCGCACGAATCGAATCACAAAACTATGTTCCAATTCGTTGTAATCCGCGAGAAATACCGAAACTGCTCGCAGATCGACTTTTCCTCCACTGAAAAAATAGTTCGCCATTCGTCCGTTTATTTTCCATCCCTTTACGTTTTTCAGTCGTCTCGAGGCACGTACACGTTCGTTTATAAGTTATATTACGATATTTACAGAAAATAATATTAAGTTTGAAAATGGCTCTGAGATTATTGCAAACCTTGCACAATAATTCCAGCCAATTCTATTCCATTCCACGTATTAAGTTGTGGAATAAATTCCTTTCAAAGAAACTGCTATGCTGCCATGACGAGCGTTGGAAAAAAGGTATCTTTTTTTATTTGGTTTTACTTTAAAAATCTGTCTAGAACACATGTTAGATTATTGACAAATGTTTTAATAAATGATGTCGATACGTGGTATCGACATCGTCACTAAAGGGTTTCCTCTTCCTCCGTACATCTATCGACGCCTGCATTGAACGTGTTTATCAAAACAATTCGAATAATGTTCTGGAAATCTCTGTCTAACAGACGTATATAATACAGTAAAGCGTCGACCATCAAAACTCCGATTAAAGGAAAGATATCTATTATCAGAAGCTCGATTAAGGAAAAATTCGATTATGGGAACTTTGATTAACGGAACGTTCGATTATCCGAACGGTGTTGTCCAAGAAGTAAGGAAGAGAAATATGTATTTGTATTCAATGCGTGTATGTGTGTTGCGTTTTCTTGCCGATTACGCCTTCTCTTTTTCTCTAACCATCTTATCATTAGCGTTTATAGATTAAATTCTATCGATAACGTTCGTATCGCTTACACTTAAAAGCATTCGTTGCTTGAGAAACGAGTTTAAAAGATGGTTCGATGCGCCAAACATCAAAGAAAGTCGTTCAATTGGCAGTTAAGAAAAATTGAGAGAAAGATACGAAACGTTGTAAACGATTTTTGGAAAAATGTACCTCGCTCCAACATACGTAGAATACGTACAAATATATTTGATAAAAGTACAGCAGTTCTTTTTAGAATAGAAAGGAGCAAGTTATTTCCATCAGACTTAGAATTGGGCACACTATCATCTTGTAACTAAAAATGAGCTAAATAAGTGATTGTATTTTGTCTGTAGATCATCTTTTTAATTGTAATAACGTTTCGCAATACAGAAATAAATTTGAATTTGCAAATGAGACTCGAACATGTTTAAATCGTAAAATACATTGCGAAAACATTCTTTATTTTCTCCAAGATATTAATTTGTATCACCAATTATGATATTGCAAGCTACCAACTTAGTTCACAGTCTGTTCAAACATACACTGTTTCGTATTAATTCAAGTTTATATTAATTGTACCGCATTCTACTCTAATTGCACTATATATAATATATCTTCAAAATGTATGATTGCTATTATTTAAACTTATAACTTGCTTTATCGTATTTTACACTTCCTTCTTTTCTATTTATAAATATCCTTATTACGTATTTTGTTAATCGCCAATGGCCATAAGAATGGTTACCTCAAGTAAAAATAAAGTAAACACAAAATAAAGATTGGCAGACAAAAATGGACACTGAAATTGTTAAATTTTGATTTGAACGATCTGCATTTACGTAATACTAATGTATTTGCGCGTATCTGCGAAACGTTTCACAATAAATGTTCTCTCAAACAGAATCATCCGATTATTCGAAAAATTTCGATCACTCGAATAGCCATGCTTTTACGGCTTGGTTCGAATAGTCGAGGTTTCGCTGTACTTATGAACGGGACTATACACCTTCGCTATCGCACACATACACGTACAAAAATATTCATTTTCCACTCGGCGAAATCAATCGCGACCGTCGACGCGAAAGTTTGCTTTCCGTCCCCGGATGAAAGCGCCGGGAAATTCGGTATCCTCCACCCATCTCCCTTCCTCCGCGTGTCTCTATTCAAAAGCACGACGTCGACATTCGAGTGTCGTATGACGAACGAATTATGGACGTCCTTTGCGCAAACATTTTCTTCCCGATAAGCGTGAGGGCAAATAGACGGTGCAATTACGCGTTTCAGCTAATGAAGCAATCTCCGCCTCATCCTTGTTATCTCGTTGTATCCGTGAACCGCCAGACAGCGTAAGAGAAAGAGAAGGACAGAGAGAGAGAGAGAGAGAAAGAGAAAGAGAGAGTTAGAGAGCCAGGACGCAGGCGCTGGGACATATTCAACCATCGAGACGACCAAGATTTCCCGCGAGCCCCCTAATATTCAGGGGCACCCAAGAGGCAAGGTGAATAGAGAGAGATGGCCACCGAGTTGGATTTTGAACGCGAAATTTAATAGACACTGCGTGTCCCAAGTACCTTGGACTAACGGTTCGGTTATTCTAATAATTAAATTCATTCTCATAACATTGTCCCGTGTGACTCCACGCGGCCATGTCCCTCTGCGTACGTCTTGGACGAAGATGCGGCATGCTATAAAAAGTACGATCGAAAGTACGCTGAACCACAAATATATGGTTGTATCCACAGTATTCAACGATTAACTATTTATAAACCTCGGTGGAAACTCGTGCAATTAAAACTTGCGACCAATTTTATCAAAGAAGCGCGGCTCGGCCGTCGCGGAAGCGATTGGAAAGAAGAAAGGACAAGCGAAGCGAAGGAAGCGTAACGACGATTTCATTCTCCTCGAAGTATTTCATGCTGCCTGCCGCGGTCTGTTCGACCACAAAGCAAGAGGAATTCGTAAGAAAGTTGCCTGGCATTTTCTTAGAATCCTTGAAGTAAGAAACTTCTTACGCGTTGGCGAGGAGACCCAAACGAAAAGGCGAATTCTTCCGCTTTCGTTCTGAACGACTCTCTAATTAGGATCGAACGGTCTGGTAAACTGCTTTAGATGAATTTAATTCTGCAATCTTCCGTGCCAGTGATTTTGACTCGGCCATCGGTTTGTCCCGCCTTCAAAGACGGTCGCTTATCATGTTCTTATTTGGAACTGGTAACAATAGTTAGAGAAATAAGTAACAGAAGCGAGGAGAAATTCCGTTTTGTACATATTTACATGGACAAATATAAACAACTTAATTTTCAGATAAATTTGTTCATTATGTATTTTAACGAGAGTAATTATTTGATATTTTTATTTGTTACTTTGAGCTTATAGAAATTTTCTATGAATATGTATGTTTTGTAATAATATATGCTTTGGACAAACATTTTGAAATGTCAATAACGCTGCGATTAAACGTGTCTATCATGATCATATTGGTAAAAGCGAATCTGAAAATATATATAGAAATTATTTTAGTAATTAAACACGTCTATCGTCATTATATTGGTAAAATTGGAAATATATATATATATACATAGAAATCATAAAAATTTATGCTAGCCTTCATCGTGTAAAACATAATACAAAATTCATTATAATATTCAAACTAAAATCTTGCGAGTCACTTATAGCCCAATAGGCGCGTTATTTTCTATGTACAGAATCGTGGGTCTGAAAATAAATTAAATAATTCCTCCAATATCAATATCTATATCTAGTATATCTATAACAAAAAAAAACTCGTAGATTTTACGAGACAAAAAGGCGCGTCTCTATCAATTCTAGGCAATTAATCAACGACGCGTGCTGGTAATTGCTTATGCGGAGAGAAACGTTATTGTAGCAAGCAACAATACCTTCAGGACGACAATAATGCACGTCGGGCTGTTTCATGATACTTCCAGCGTATATTTCTATTGCAGCCGCGACACAATCGCTGCTTTTGTGAAAGTATAGCAGCCTCGAATCAACCTAGCTGCCTGCTATTGCATCAGGTCTCCAACCCGTGCGATTTAATTGGTATTTTTTTAACAAAAGTTCTCTTCCACTCGCTAATCGTCATCTGCCGCAAACGCATCTCTGCTGTTGCTTCGTTTTCGTTCGCCGCAGTTATGTGATAAATATCGCGAATCGTCCTCGCGGCAGCGCCAAGCACTTAGAGCGTAAAATTCTTAAAATGTTTTGAGAATTAAACATTTTGGATTGATCGTGTTAAATATCAAAACATAAGACTAGTCTGCTTGTACATTCGGAGAATTTTGCTCGTCAAGGATTTTGCATGAATATATAATGCTGATCGATTAATCGTTCCTTCGGAGAGTAAGGAAAACGTTAAAGTACGACATTGAAATTAAAAAAAATATCTTTTAAACTAAACATTTGTCGGCCCAAGTACCTAATATTCTCTTGTGGAGAATTAAAAAATACACCGGAGGGTGTACAAAGAAAATGTATAATCCTGTCTGAAAAAATAGAGGTAACCTTGAAATCTTGAAAATGTATCCATTTTCGACGCACCACGCGATGCGTCACTCCGACCTATTTAACTTCTTCTCGTGAAATCGTTGTCTATCTTCTGCCGTTTCAATACTATGGTTTGTCCCAGTTGTATGGTTCACCCTGTATAATATTTGTGAAATGGATTATTTCCTGTAGAAATTCTGATGGAAAATCACTTGGACTGTGTTTCTCTTAGTCAACTTCTCTCAAACAGCTCTCTGGAACAGAGTAGATCTATCGTCATGCAAAAACGGCCGCCTTCCAACGAACATGTTCTACTTTTGATCCGTTTCCGCTCGATTCCGACGAGTCAGCGAGAAGTGTCGTAAATCAAACGAACAAAATTTTAAGCATTTCGTCGCCACTTGCAGAAGCATTCGCGACTCTGGAACCGAGCACGTTGTAACGCAGTGCAGGAAAGTTAAGCAGTTTCGTTCCAAATTCTCGAATTCTCATGGGAAACAACTTCGACAAAAATGAATCGGATGGTAGGAACGGAAACGTTTCGTCGCTTGACTATCATTAAGCAAAGGCGAGTTAACTCGTCGAATTAATTGTCAACGTTTTTGAGGAAATGAGTTGCTTATGAGTACGAATTGCGTTCAAGAGTTGAAAACATACAAAAATCAACATATTATCTTTGTGCAGGATTAATGCTACGAGAAACAAACAACAGCGTACGAAGAAATAAATCTGTATACTACAAGATCATAAAATGTACTAACTTCGAATACGAATACGGAGGTACCTTATAATCAGAAAAATAGAGGGAACGTTGAAATCTTTGAAACTTCTTCACCAAAAACGTAGAGAAGTGAAATTGAAACTAATACGTATATGGAAAAATATTACTTATGGGATAAGCTAATGATTCCAATGAGATTGTTACATTTGTATCAAAAATACAGCAGTATTTCGTGCAAAACAGCCCCAAAACGAAAGAAAAATTGTTTAAAACTTTGTTAAATACCATCTAATGTTTCCATCCATATTTAGTAAATTCATCTTTGTCATTCATTGTACTAGCCTAGCGCTAGTACTACGAGTACTATCTACCCTAAAATTTCTGAAGTTTCATTATCCTCTATAGTAGCCACTCTGTTTGTTCACCTATTTCCACCCAGCTTTCCTAAGGTATAGGAAATAGGTAGATAAGGTATAAGGTATATTTTTTTCATCCTCTCTTTTACTATTTCCCCTTATCGATTGCTCCATATCGATTTTAATTAAGTCGAATCGATGTTCTCAGCCGCGAACCATCCTGTCTCCGACATACCGATTTAAGATTGGCTAGGGTAGGTACGTTGGATGATCATTCGCACGACGCTTCCTCTCCTACGTTTTATTAGTTGGAGTTGGATATGAACGAGGAAACACCGCTTGCAGAGAAATAATTTAAGTTTGGATGTTTCGATCGGACGTTTTCATATTTGTCGCTATATTCGATCGCTTCGCTAAAATATTTCAAAAGCACTATTTCGTAATCTTATTTCACAATTTTTGTTAGTGCATACGGAATGTCGTTTTTTCGAGTAAAACTTCAGTAACGGGAGATTTCTACAAAACAGCATGTACGTGCCTCTTTTTCAAAATAATCTTCGCATAGTTAAATGCATTTTTCCAACAATTAATTGATTTCACTGTTATTAGCGATTCTAAATTCATAAGAATGATCAATTCTAGAATTTAGAAATTCTTGTGAGAAATAAATAAGAATTGTGTTGAGGTTATTTTTGGGTAGTTAAATAGAGGAACGCGTGGATAAATTGTAAAGTAGAAATATATTTCAAACAGAAGTGTAAGTATACAGTCTGAATACAGTTTGGTCCAAATCCGCACGCTGACAATGTTACTTTTTAACTGAAATCCCCGAAGCCATCGTCGTCTGTCTATTGTTTATAGTCTGCTACAAGATGGCTATAAGTGATTGAGAAAACCAAACAAATCAGATGTAGAATTTTCTTAGAAGTGATGACCATTTCAACAAATTGTGACAATAATTCGTCTTCTGTAATAAATTGGATAGTATGATGAAGATTTCGGTGAAATAAATAGGTTTCATATGAACAATAAAGCTAGATTACTGTTTTTGATATTGAAAATTATTTTAAGGCAATAGTAGTAAAAGTTTCATTACACGTCTTAAGAATGGCGTTTACGTGTCTTAAAGGAGGACGCAGTTAATAACCCGGAATAATATAACTGTTATGAATAGGATGATAAACGTTTTATTATACAGAATATGCAACTGTTAACATGCATTTATTCACGATATAATCTTACAGAACGCTCTGTCCTGTTTCTTAAATATATGTCCTTTTGATGGTCGTCCAAGTCGAAAGATTATCAAAATTAAATCGATTTTTAAGTTGCTTTTAATTAAAGATAAAATTAATTTTTGAATTTCAAAACACCCTTTCATTAGTTACTAAAGTAGTTACTAAAAGCTAGCTTCATCATAAATTATTTTTATTATTCAGATGAAAATGAAAAATTGTAATAATGTTAGATTTAACGAATTATGATAACACTAGATTACGATAACATTGGATGTGATTTATTCTCGTTGCGAACTTTCAAAATAATGTTGCAGTAAGATGATTAGTCTATGTTTTCGATGACGTAGTAGCTCTACAAATTGTCGTTCTTGTCTTTCAAAGTGTTTCCATAGAACTTCCTCCGGTTAACTAGAAGGCCAGATTTTCTTGCAACTGGTGCAACAGTACGCAAACGGTACGTGCTTACGTCAAGCACAATGAAATATTATAATATAACATGGAATAGTTATAAAACTTCTACAGAATGTTACATCGAAGCATTTTAATCATTTAACGTGAAAAACTGAAATGTTTTACTTATTCATTTAGTGCTCGTATATTTCTATATGTAGATTCTTTAATGGGTATTTATTAGCAGCTTTAGTGTGTAAAATAATTAGTTTACAAAGCCAATTAATTAATTAAATTTGAAACATAATGATAACAATAAATATAGTACGCGATATATTGGAAATCCTATAATTTATGTAGACGTTATGATAGAATGAAATTTAAATAAAAACATATTATTGTTAAATCGAAGGAATCCATAAATCATCAAAAAATTATCAAGTTTGATAAAAAAGAAATAAATCTTCGGCAACAATCTCTCTTTCTGTTTCAATTCCAAGACACCTACCAGAAATCACGTTCTATTATATCCAGCCTACGGCCGCGAAAACAATCGGAAAGTGTCGCGAAATCGCTTAGATAGGATCCTACACTAGTCGTATCGTTTTTCTTCTTTCCGCTCCGCGGAGAACCCTGAAAAATACGAGTTCGTCGAAGCTTTTCGACGCGGAAGAACGCAACACGAATCTCGAACCGGCCAGCCAATAAAAATTTACGACAAGTCGTTGATAACCTGGCGATTCTCGTAAATGGTAACACGGCTCGCTGCATTAAACGAACCACCTCTTTGTCTACCTCTCTCTTTTCCCTGCATGCGATTGCATTTTGTATATATATATATTTTTTTTTTATTTATATCGCTCATATCTTATCATATCATAATAATGTAGCTGAAAATTTGCTATCGTAGATGAGCTTTCAACAGTCATCACGAAAGGATACTAGAATCCATCGTTACTCCGATTCAGTTTACACCGTTTCCTCTAAAATCGTGATCTTTTTCTACTTATTGTCATTTTTCCAGCGAAAAACTATATTTCTTTCTTCTATATTCGAAGATTATTTTTTTACGACTGACAGCGGTTCGCTTACGTCGGCTGCATTTCTCCACCTAGCAAACCGATTTCATTCGAATGAATCGTAAAGAGTAAAATTGATTTCTGCCCTCTTCCACGTGGATCTGCTGCTCGCTGTACAAGGGAATCGATGATTCTCAGCGCCCTGAGCGGTGTATACCCTGTTCGAAATCGACGAGTTATCGGAGAGAGACGAGGAAGAGTTAGAGGTAGAACTGAGATGTTTTCGACGGGCGAGGGTTTGATGGAATGCTGGTGGTCTTACGCGAAGATTGGTTTCGTTCATGGAATCTTTTGTAAGCGGTGGTTGAGTGTCTGTTTATATTATTGTGGGATTCGAGCTCTCGTGTTCTTCGATTATATGGAAATGAAGAGTTAAGATAAGCAATGTTAAATCGAATCTTATTGTTCTTCATCTCTGGTTACGATAAATCGAGTCACGATAAACGTGAACATTTTAAGATTCAATTTTGAAGTTTGCGTGAAATAATCGAACTTGTATATGTATTATGAAACGCATAGACTTTTGACATACTGCGATGACAATTCAAAGGAGTATGCAAAATTTATAAAATGAAAGCAACACTATAGCGAAGCTTTAACAGCTCATTTGCGAATTAATTTTAAATCATTTTTGCGAGCTAATTTCAGAGTTTTTTCATTTTAAACTTTGTCAGCGTACTTACGAGTTCCCAAAAAAGTGCTGCAAAGTCATGATTTTCCATTTCGTCTTTCTCCACACAGTGCCAGTATGCGACCGATTATTTTGAATTTTCGATGGAATACAAAGCGATAGGGAACTCGTTTAATATTTATCGGTTGAAAGCGGTTCGGTGAAATATTAACGATGAAATATTTCTCCCAACTGTTTCACGTTCTCCGATCATGGACCGTTGTTAAAACGACACGGATGACAGTGAAATCTCGTTCCACGTCCATGTTGAAACTATTACGTTGAGATACATTGTACGTTGTTTATGCGCATGAAAAATGGAATATCTATATAACAAACCAACTGTTCATGGAACGCACAAAATAAATAAATATAATAAATACAAGCATCGAAAAGGGGGAACTGTGTACGAAATACGGCTAAAAGTTTGTTTATCGTTTATAATTAGACTATAAAATTATAAGCTTGAATAAGTACTTCTAGTCTGCGTATCTGCGTTTAGAATGCGACTCGCACTCACCCAGCATATTTTCGAGTAACTGCTAAAATAATCGCTCCAAGTGGAGCGGATTCGGAATCCCCGAAGCACCTTTTGGTAAGGAGAATTTCGAAGCCCTCGCCATCTATCCTCCCGGTCCTTTTGCAATCCCCCGAGTGCAAGCGTGCCGCCAGCATTTCCATTTGCATGGATTTACATGCTCGGTAGCCTTGCCAGCGCGTACATACCATGTGTCCATATGTCTATCCTTATTTCGAGACCTTTCGCTCACCGCTGTCAAGACCACGTCGATTTTTCACATTTTTCCAATGATCCATGTGCGATCATGGATTTTGTTGCCCCCCACGATATTCAAATCAAATACAACTTATCTGATAATACAAGATATATCGAAGGCGTGTTGATAATAATCGTTCAATCGACGAGATGAATTTAGTACGTGAAAAAATAAGTCAAATATACAGGGTGTTTTGTTTTAATCTATAGGTACGAAGTACTGGTAAAGTAGGCGTTGTATAAAAAGATGTCAATGGTTTCGAGGCGGAGGATATCATCTGGTGTAATTAGTTTTCCTGTATGTGAACGCATAGAGATCATAATATAACTACGACGCATGTGTGTCTGTAATTACGAAACTGATGTAAGTCACATTACATGTATTTCGTTTCTAGATATTTAGACTTTTGCGTTCGATCGTATCAAAAAGTATCTTTTCACTGCGGAATAGAATATCTCGCGAAATATAGGATCTTCCAACGTGGAATTTCTATATCATTGTACAATTTTATAATTAACGTGTTCGAGAATACGTCTTCCAAATACTTAAATGACTTACATCATTTTTAAAATTAATAACCCTAGTAATTAATACATCCTAGTAATTCACGATAATAGGAAATAATGAATTTTATTAAGAAAACAAGTTAAAAATACACGGATTTATTTATTTAGGTTATATATATATATATGACATATATACATGACATATATTTATATTTCAAGATTCAAATTCATTCTACTCTGATAATCTTGTTTCATTCCATAATTTAACTATAATAATAATAACAATAATTATTACTTTAACAACTTTTTATTATTGATTTTATATTTAATAGATTTTTTAATTTAAATTTATTAAAAAATCATACAATTGAAATTATTTGAACCTTAATTCCAATATTAATTCTAATAATTATTTGCTTTCCTTCTTTAAAAATTTTATATATGTATATATTGTAATTCTGCATAATTAATTATTAATCGTTCTTTGCTTCGATAACAAAATTTCCCGTCTCGGACATTTAAAGGGCTCTAAAATATTCATGATGAATGCGAAATGTAGGGTAGTAAATCCATTATGTCATTATATTTTTCTTTTGTCACTTGCGTATAATGGAGATAAACTGTAAATTATAATATAATTTTGGCCTTCCCCCTTTCAGCGAAACATCTACAACATGAAATTCCGCTTTAGAATCCATTCATCTTTTATAAAATATTTCGTACAAGGCATTGCTATACCCCATACCTGAGCCTTTATTTAACAAATTTATAATACAAAAATATGTAATAATTATCATTTTGCTCGCAAGTCTCACGACTCACGCACAAAAAAAAAAGAAAAGAAAAACATGCGACTCCCACGAATAAATACGTAAGTGACATTTTCGTATTGTTCGTTGCTCATTTCACATCCATTTGGTAAAAATTCTTCCATGACACAGAAACATGATGAAAAAATCACGATGCTTTTTGGGTTCTTGACACACCACTTTCATAATCACCTATACACATATTTCTTTAAGTGGAATCGCATAACTTTTAATATACCGAACGATTCGTTTTGATATCACTATAAAGAATTGTTAACATACTTATGGTCGTTACTTGTGCACACGGATCTTTTTCTCGCACAACTACACTCTCTCTCACAGCTACACTCTCTCACACGCACGCACACAAGTAACTCTATTTTGCTCGCGCCACCCGGGCTTCTCTTTTGCGCGCGCACACTAAGATCTCTCACTCGTACGCACAGTTGCAGTCTCTCACTCGCACCCATTCAGTAAACGCGCTTCAACCGCAGCACCTGTGGGGATGGTCAGTGACGGAGCTGACTCAGTGTTTTTTTTTTCACTATTACTAGCCACGTTGTGCGTATTTCCGCATGGTGGAGGGGGGAGGGCGGTAAAGTAGGTCACACCGTTTCCCGGAATTTCGACTGTCATTCAGAGAGCCGCGCGAGCTTTAAAGGCTCGTATCTCGGCAAGCGTTTCGTACATCGAGATAGAAAAAAATGCGTTCTATCCTGTTATTTCTTTATAATGAATGATTTCGGTATTTTTACGCAAAAGTTTGTATCTTTCGTAGAGTTTTTCTTGGAAAGTTAAGAAACTTCTTCTTGCAAGTCATATCAAAGTCGCAGATTTTTCACTAATTTTCACGAAGACTGAATATCGAGGCTCGTTAGTATAATGGACAATTAACTGTTTAGATTGTATCGTGATCTCTGCGGAATATATACTTGCGCCAAATATCTTGCAATTTTTATATATATTTTCAGATTCGTTCCAAGCTTTACGAACATAATTACGACAGCCGATTTGCATTACAGCGTCAATGAAATTTCAAGATGTTTCGTATAACACGCGTAATACAATAAAATGTTTATATAAGTATTCGAACACTTTCGCGAACGGCTGTATAATCCAAGCGTGAATGCTCTCCAAGATACACCTTGACGAAGCCAAAAACTCGAATGTCATAGTTCGACCGATGAAGGAAAGCAACGAAAACGTTTTCCAAACGAGAAGCCACTGTGCGAAAGACGAACCTACCTACCAAAGAAGTAACCTACAATATCGATTTGTCCGTTTTTTCTCCGCTGTCTCTTTTTTTCCGCACTGTGATCGTAACGGACGAGAAAATTACCGTAATACTCGCGTCCAAACGTCCGTTCCTAGACATCTGTTAGACACGGCGATATATAGACACGTCCTTTCCCTTCCCCTATTTATGTGTGATGGCCGCGTGTCAAATCCTTGTTTTCCGTTTCGTTTAGCGGAAATTGATTTTCGATCTGGCATTCTGCAGGTGACATGGACGTCCCTTCAAGGAAATTGTCTGCTATCACGCTGCAGGCTATATCGTTCTATCTTGCATGCCCCGCTGAGACTTCATACCTTCTTTCTCCTATAGAAAGAAGATTCTTGGATACCTTGGGTTTAACTTCCTTCCTTGCTTTTTTTCTTCTTTCTTTTTCCTTTCGAGGAAAAATTTATGAAATAGACGGATTATGAACAGAACGATATTTCCAAAGAACTCTGTCTACTTGCAGAACTCAAGCATTCGTTAAAATACAGACCAACGACAACTTGTTACGAAGCACGCTGTGCTGCAACGAAACGATACTTGTAAACTTTCGTAGTTAAATACGATATAATGCCCGGAGTCGTTTCTTCGCTGACAAATAAGCCGTCAAAAAAGGGTCAAACACCTATCCAAACACTTCTAGGGATACACACGGTCATCAATCTAAACGTTCAACTGTTTCAAAGACGATATGATCCTACTACCTGCGGGGCAAACTTGCGAAACCTATCAATCAGACGACTTTAAAAATCAACTTTTGATCCCAAGTGAAAAATATATCGTCAGGCATTGAGTAATACGTTTGTTAACGTTCCACGATGTCGATTTTTCATTTTTTGATGTTGGAGATGAAATTCTGTAAAATGAAGAATGTGTAATAAAATTTGTTCGCCTGAAGCTTTTCGCGTGAATTCGTACTTCTATAATCGCAACTAAAGAAACGGAATTTTTTAAATAATAATTAATAAATGGAGATTTATTTCGTACTGTAAATATTACGACGAATACTGTATTTTGGGTATATTATATATTCTTGGATATTTTATCCAGCGCATTTTACGCATCTTTGGAATTTTTTAATTTCCTAGAAATGCGTAAAAATGCACGATCTAGCCAATGAAAAAATTAGCCGACACCTGAAGTATTTGTATTTATTTTAAATATTGTTTCCATCTTAATTTTTCTTCGTTTCCTATTCTTACTCAGTATTTATTGAACAGTATTCAATTTTTTAGAATGCGCTTTTACCTCTGTCTAGATATCTTTACTTCCACCTATGCAATATGTAGGAACAATTTTTGTTTTGTTTATAGAAGAAGCACGATATATTCGATGCATTTAGAATACGCAAAAAGATGGTAAAGTAGACTCGCGAGAAATTCCAGGGTAGGCGCGGATAACTTTCCCTTTGGATATTTCATTTCCTAACAAAGAAACGCTCAAAAAACCGAGAGCAAAGCCGCGAATCGTATGGGGAAACGTAGCATTCACTGCAAGTAATTGTCTCTTTATTTTTCGACGCGACTCGTACGTGGACGATTTTACACAATAGACCCGGAGTAGACTGTCGGAACAGCCGTTGCTAGAAAATGATGGAAGCTCGTTGAATTGTCCACGATTTAAGGGGACTTTGTTGATAACGCGAGCCGCTGGTTTGGAAGGAAATTCTGCTTTTACAAAACAAAGGTGTGTGTTGACTTGATGGAAGAGCTTTCTTTGTTTCAATTTCGCTGTTTTAGGACTATGTGTATATTTTAGTCTTGATATTCTTGTTATATAACCTTCCTTCTTTTTTAATTCGTTTAGTTAATCGCTGCGGTAGGCCAATTAGCGGCCTAATTAATTGAGATTCTAGATCGAGTTTCGTCATCTTTGGATAACGTCGGTCTGTTTTAGAAATGCTTACTTTATTTATTATTATTACTTTACATTATTTTTATACTCGAGGATTGATAAATAAATAATAGAAACAGTCGAGATACGCACGTCATAGATATAATTATATTAGGTTATCCCAAAAGTTTCTTTCGTCTTGTAAGGAAATAACGAATGCACCACATTCTCTGTTTTGACTATTTTTGTCGAATCACGTATGATCATAATAATAGAAGTAGAAGAAAATTAACCGTAGATGATTCAATAAAATAATATAAGACGAAAAAAGGTTGTGCGTCTATTATTTCCTTACAAAGGGAAAGAAACTTTCGGGACAACCTAATATAAGAAAAATTTAGATCATTCCACGCTTCCAAGGTTCAATTCCTTAAATTTACGTAACATTCGTAATATAAATTCCACAAAATCGTTACAATCGTTCATCCATCAACGTTGGCGCGAGAAAGAAAGAGGATTCGAGGCATCGAGCGAGCATCGAGCTAAAGGTGGATAACAAAATGGTGGAAAGTGTCATAGCGTTCTTCACGCGATCTTTTATCGGTCTCCTGGCAAACGGTTCGCTAACGATCTCTGGCTTTCTCTGTTCCACCCTTTTATCGCCGGAACGGGATCTAATGACCGGAAAAACATGCTTTTCACCGGTGGCGAGACGCGCGTCTCATTCTTATTCCGCTCCGGCTTTGTTCGACAACGGTGTTTTACCCGTGGCTGAATCATCGCGCTTCGCGAATAGAAGAATGGACACGCGGCAAGAAAAGAAGGAAAAACGAAGAAAGTTATAATAAATGTGTATGGAACACGTTGGACGTTAAATATGAATATTTATATAGCAAGTTTCTCGTTTCATTTTTTTAATATATTGAATCACGAAAGTTTTTGGATAAAAACCGCAAAAAATTATAGTCCTACATGGAACATTTTGAAATTTCATTAACAGCGTAACGAGGGACGATCGTCGTGATTATAGATTAGTCAAATTCGAAACCAATCTGAGAATGTATGTTCAAATTACAAGACGTTTATTGCAAACATATATTGAGCAAAAAAATTAGTATACAGTTTGAATAGTCATCCGAGGTATGTAACAAGTGTTAAATACGATCCCACTGAATATCTAAGTTCAATAATATAATGGATAATCGACCGCTTAAATGCTTTTGTGATCTCTGCGAAATATATTGTTTGCGCTAAATATCTTGTAGTTTCTACATTTTAGTTTGATTTCAAATTTTATTTATTAATATACATAGTCATGATAGTCGAGTCTCGTAACGGTACTATGTGTTTCCAAATGTTTCCTATAACGTACGTATTACAGGTATTCTTCATAAAAGACGTCTACAAATGTTCGAATATCTACTTAAAAAAAAAAAATTCTCTCCTTCGCGGCACAAAGTATCTTCTTATCTAGGTGGTTAAAGGATATTCGCGGTACTGCGATTTCGTCGATTTTTCGACGTTATACAGCGTTAAATAGCAAAGCATCGCCGCGAAAGTAGCACAAAATCTCGTCCAACAGTCAGAATTCCAAACCGCAATTTCCTCCGTTTCTCCTTTTCCCTGGAATTTTAGCGCTCTTTCCTGCCGTTTCCAACCGTTTCCCTTCTCGGCTGCTTATCTGGTCTCCTCGTGCGGTTTGGACTTCGCTGATTCGAAACAGGGCTCATCGTCAGCTTATTTGGTCCAGTCTCGTTTGAGGGTCGATATTTTCTACTCGTTCGTTGGAAAAGAAGAGACAGGGAAAAGAAACGGTCACGGTTCGATGGTTTTCACTGTGTGTTCGATCGCGTCCCTCTCTTTTATTAGAAATTAGATCGTTGGACTGGTGAACGATAAAGGGAATTCATCTTAAAATCGTAATAGGTGAATTGATTGTTTTGCTAATTGGAAGAATGTTATTGAATCGTTTTATTTTTCAATTTTAGAAAGGTATTGATTTTTATTTTTATTTGTAGAGTTGCATTTCGGTTTATACGCTTGAGAATGTTTAATATAAGTTACATTAAATTAAATTAATTAAAACGGTATGATATATTTCAAGCTACATACATGTTTTATGTATTGACACGTATTACGTGCGTAATATTTTAGTAGTTAACAAACATGCTATTATAAACATCGAAAATTTCATAATTATTGTATATATTGTATATCTAATTTTTGTCTTACAAATCGTTTGAAATAAGTACTTATGACCGTTCTCGATACGGCGGTTCAATATACCGATACTTAAACAGTACAAACGGATTATCGAATAAAATGGAGGCTTTCGTTTCGAGTCTGGCTCTAAATGGATGTTCTTTTATGGCGCGGACGATTGATTCCTTTGAATGTTTCTTCTTTCTTCTTCCATTTACCCTTTTTTTTTCTTTATTTCGTTGAATTGGCTACTTATTCTATTTATTGGATCGCTTTACGTTCATTCTTACTTAAAATTTAATATCGTATAAGAAAAAGAAGGGGAAGAAGAGGTAGAAGAAGAAGAAGAAGAAGAAAAGGAAGAAAAAGCAGCGAATAGATAAGGCGATGGATTTTCCTTGAGTTTTATCATGACGAAACAAAAATGGCGTGACACAGTTACACTATATTGTGAAACTTCGTGGAATGAGATTAATCGTTAATTTCTTATTGCTTCTTACGTTACAATGAGAGAACTAAAGTACCAGAATAACCTAGATAAGAGCTGTCCTTCGTATATCAAATTCTACTTTGACGTAATCCCGAGTGTAAACCTGTGTCAGCATCGATTCAAGACGTGCAACTTTCAAGAACTCTGACACGATCATACTCTGCACGATATGGAGCTATCAGTGCAATAAATAGGCGCCAATGTGCTTAACGTCGTAAAAAACAGATATCTAGTAGATCTACTTTGCCATAAACAATAACTGTCTGAGTTTCCACTTTAACAATTCATCTACCCCAACAATGACATAACTCAAAGTTGAATGAACATATGGTAGTAAGTATTTGTTTCTTGAGGATTAAATATCAGTCATGTACTTAAATAATGAAATTAAGAAACGAATAGAAAGTGGAATTGATCGGTTTAGCTTCTTACGTGTTGAAAAGCCAAAAATTGAGAAAACGAACCTTCTTTAAAAACGTTCGAAAATGAAGAAGATCGAATTCGGTTCTTCAGTGGCATATCGTGATTCAATCTCTTCTCTGAACCGTGGATTATCGCACATGTACGGCCACCAGTTTCCTCCGTTAATAATAACCAGATTATCAATGTAATTGACAGGGTAAGCTGATCTCGTTCATTCATGTTCGTTAGAAGATGGCAGAGTACAGCTAAGGGAACGATAAAAGTAACGATACTTATAGCGTTAACACGGTGCAAAGACGTCGGATTACTTTGTAACGAGTTAATGCATTTTTCGTGCCGCTTATTAACGTCGATGACGTTATGGCATGCGACGGCCATAAGGAAATTAATACACGCTACGAGCGCATCTTTGTACGTGTAAAAAGGGGTAATTCAAGCTAAATACCGTTCTCGAATGTTGTTACGCGTTTCGTCGGGCACTATGCTGCTATACAAAAGCACGAAGAAAACAATATTTCATTAACGACTACTGTTGCCACAAAGGATATTTCTACGTTATTGTATCTATATACTAGTCAATTAGATCAGAGTATAATAAATTTCACAATGAAAAAACAATCCTTCTGGGAATTTTCACGTTAACTATAAAAAGGAAAATACTATTAATATCGTAAAAAATTCTAAACTCTGGAAAATACTTCCACGGACACGATCACCGCAATAAACTGTACCAATTGGCGACTAAAAACTGCGGCAGCGACGTAGTAAAAGAATAACACAAAGTGGTCAGTATAAAACCGCGCAAGATCCGCTTTCGAACAATTAAATACACCCGCGTTTTCAAAGCCAGAGTAACGTGCGTCGATCAGGACCAATATCACAACGAGACACGATGCATGAAAAAAAAAACAAAGGTATCAAAAGGGAAAACCACCCTTCCCTCAAAAAAAAAAAAAAAAAAAAAAAAAAAAAAAAAAAAAAAAAAAAAAAAAACGGAGAAAAAAGTGAATTCGTATTCCTGGGGAACGTTTGAAAAGTGCGTTGAATATCGTTCGCCCCTTCCATTTAAAACGATGACCGTCGATGTACAGGGTGTCCAAGTAATCATAATAGGACTGGCAAAGAGGCGTTTCCACGTGAAAAAACAGATCGAAAACGTAGAGTAAAATTTGTTCCATATTACGCGCAATTCAGCATTTGAACGAGGATTTGGAACAAAGATCAAAAAATGAATATAAGCAGTGCAATTTTCTTGAAACTTGATATCAGGAGATCCGATGCGCGTAAAATCTGTTTATGAGATTTTTGTTAGGATCTCCTTTACTTCCTGGCTCGGTTAAATTATCTTCAATATTTATTTCTTTGTCTAGCTACACACGGTAACGTTTGAATAAATAGCGCCGATGCAGGCAACAATCTTTCCATCGTTTCGTAAATGTCATGCAGAAATCGTTTATCCTCCCTTCCGTTTCCTCAGATACTGCGCTGACATTCAATAAAGAACAGAGTTTTTGTGTAACTTTAAAAATTTTCTGGAATAAGCGTGGTTAGAGATCCGCTGTTCAACCAAGTCACGATTACGAATGGATTTCACTAAAGAAATAAGGAATATCCAATGTAGCAGTTTGTAACGAAAAATAATTAAATAATACTGTAATACAATAATCTTCCTGACGCAGAACAATCACGATTACAGGATGGCTTGAACCGCTTTTTTTAAATTACTCTTTAAACAATGAAAGAAATTTAAAAATTGGAAATCAAAATTATACGTATCTTTGCTCAAATTCTTCATACTTAAATTTACAATGAATAAGGGTACTAATTTTCAAGTAATTAGCTTTTTACATTATTGTTTGCATCCATATTGCGTACAGACTGATGATATCACTGTTGATAAGATCACAATCGAACAATGATTATTTTCATTTTTGCCCACTGTATGTCGCATTGTGCGACGCTTCGAGAAAACCGAGCTTGCAAATTGGTCGAGTATACTTGAACTTGGTTAATCGCAAACTAGACAACTATAATCGACATGAGCTTAGTCTACGTGTGAAGATAAGTTGGAAACGTAGAATAAGGAAGCAAAGCGTGCTATGGAAAAATTGTATTCTACGTTTTCGATTTACTTTTTCACGCAGAATCACCTCCTTATCGATTGTATCATGGTTAGTGGAACACCGTATGTGGGTATACAATATGTTGCGTTGATATTTTTACTTTTACTGAATGCGCTTCGCCCGTGGATCTCGTATCGACAGAAGTGACCTATCACGAGTGCCTCCGCGAAACAACAATGCCGCAGCCAGTTAAGGTCCGTCGCTCATTGCACCCATTGTTACTGCCATCGCTTTTATGGATCGACAACTGTGAACAAAAAAAAAAAAAAATACACAAACGATCTTGCTTTCGTTTCCTAACTATTCTTTACTAACATTGCGTTTCTTTTTTTTATTTTTATTTTAGGACGAGATACCTACAGACGATAGAATCATTGTCGTTCAAGGTTTCAACGGATGATAAATTCCTCTAAATTGGTTTCGAGTGCCGATAAGAATTAACGAAATATATGCTTCTATACGTGCAATAAAATATATGCATGCTAATATATACGAAACTAATGATAACTTCTCCATGATAATAACGAAACCAGAGCATCGATTGAGTAAAATAATTAAATTTACTAAATTTCAGTCTACAAAAATTCCAACAAAAAAATATCATCTATTTATTTGTCAGTAGAATTACTTTACAGAGTTACTAGCAAAACCTTCTGGGAAAGAATGAAAAGAAAGGGTACATTGGAGGGAATGATGTTATCAGAATTAGATTGTTAGACGATTCTTAAACAAAAAAGAAAATCGGCTAGATGGTTCACCGATGAAGCGGCGTGGTCCGCTCCTCGTTGGTCAGCTCTCGGTTCTCGTTTCTCGATGTATCGAACCACACTGCGAGGTAGCAGAAACGCGACTGCCACGGTATCCGTTGCCTATATCCGGTTTGGCCGAGAGGGTGAGGCCACGATATCGCTGCTACGTGTTCAGCATCGCGGACAGAGGAATCGGTGATCGTAGAGCTTTTGCGGTTTTGCGTTCGATGTTAGCCGATGACGAAGTTCCTGTTTCATCCATGTACAAGATCAAACCTATATTCTATTACGTGAGTCATCTTGCTCGATTGAACTAATGTTATCAGCAATATTTTAAAAGTCGCAAGCCACAGATAACTAAACCAGCCAAAATTTGTCTACGCATGTTGAAACAAGTCTGATAATAAAACGAACGAAGTTTTATAAGCTACGAGTTATCCGATTATCATATTTGATACAAAATTGTGAAACTCGTCGCTTGTCGGGTCCCTAATATTATTAATTGTAATTTCTTGTTGTGAGTTAGGAATTTTTAATTCTTAACACTAATTAGACCGTAGATCTCTAATAGTTTAGATTTGGTTATTTAATTTTCGGCCACTCCATTCTAACACGTTTAGGACATATCGCGTGAGACGTAGAATTAGACATCGAAGGATCCCGTAAAAATCTACCAAATCAAAATTCAAAGGTAGCGACCGGATGGTACGAAAAGTGAATAGACGTAGCAAGTGCGGGAATAATTTATCACTGGACACTGAAACAGGGTTACCAGCCCCATGGCATTGCATGATCGTGTATATACAGAGAAAACGTCACAGTACGTGGTGAACGAGTACAAGCGCAGCATGGGTCGAATATAGGCAGCGTAGCAGATAACGGTTAAGTTACCACAGCAACTAAAGGGAAGCCACTAAATCAAACCAGGCAAGAATGCCTTACGATAACCTCCGCATACTGTGGGTCATCGGTCTGCTGGTTAACAGGCGTCCTTCGTCGAGGCTTTGCTTCCACTATCGTCCTTGGACAACGGCGAATTAAGGTAACATGAGCACCACAGAAGCCCCCGAGTTTAAGGCTTGCGGGTTAGGTTCGGCAACGGAATTTCCGTTGAGTACCGTACACGTAAGTCTAGCCGTCAGAAGATCGCGGTTACGTGACTTCCGAGAGGTTCGTGGATGAGCTGACAGCCTTGAAACGAAGATGACTGAACGAATGACAATTATTAATGACGATCTATTTGGACAAGTAGATGACAGAAACGTTATGAGGATCGGCTGACGCGACACTAGCGCCACGTGCACCTTAACTACTAGGGAAAAGTGTACAATGTACATGCATATTTATTTATCGATTTATACATTTCTTTAAAGGTAACAGGTATGGGTTTCTCGAATACGACACTACGGCTTGTGTGATTTTAATCTCTACCGCTTACTGTAGAACTGTCTTTGAACAAATTCTTTGTCAGAAATCTTATGATAATCTGAGTATAGAATTATTTGAAGACGTTACATGAATTTCTTCGGATTTCTGAGGAATTTGTTTTAACTCTGCTAGAGATCTGAATCTTTAACAGTGTATTTGATCTTGCAGGAGATGGCAAGAATTACGATTGCTTGAACAAGTTGGCTGTATATAAAGTTGATACTTTGAATTGATGATAAAGCAACCCCAAAAGGATTTGAGCGTTTTCGTTTTCGAGAAATTAACGAATTTTTTATATTGTACTTCATAAATTCCTTTAATATTAATATTACGTTTTTCTTAATATTAAAGTCTTGGAATTTTTTTGGTACATTTTTGATTACTTTTATCTATTATAGTATTCTTACAATTTTGGAAATTGTAGTAACAATATTTAAAACATAAGAAATTGCTGCACCAAGAATATAATTTCTCGATTAATTGCTCGAAAAAAAGGGCCATTCGTCCAAATCCTTTTGGAACTGTTTTACTATCAACTTAAAGCATCCAATGCACAACCAACTCGCGCGAGATTTCTCAGTCCTTGCCAACTCCTTGTTAGATAAGTTTAGTTGTTTTATAATTAATTGCTAAGATCGTAATTGATTTTAGGAGCGGTTGCTCGTTTTTACTATCGGATGTATTTTTATTGAAATGTTCAAAAAATAATTCGTAAATCAACTTACAATTAGACCAATTATCCAAAAATATTCAATCAAATCAATTATAGCGTTCGCTATCTATATATAAACTTCCATCTTCCCTTCCTCGTTCTTTCCTCCGTTTCATGGATGCTCCATTGGTTCGGTGGAATATCCTTTCGAAATTACTCGATCGTGGAAGCGTAGTCGGTCACAGGAGTAACGCGGGTCGCCGTTAAGAATCCCTCTAGGATCCGGAGATCCGACGAAAGCCTGGCACCGAAGCGTCTTAAATCAGCGCGCAGACCGACGAGAAAACAATATCGGCGTTTCTCAAAGCCGTTTCTCTGCTCTCTCGTGAAATGGATTTCCGTGCACGTTGGGAAATCAAGCCAACAACTTGGTCCTGTGCACGTTACGCCAATGCTTCTCGACATTTTTATTCTCGTCCAGCCGCGGATCGATTGAGACTTGCTAGAAAAACCTTAATGACTTCGCCCTGAAACTGGCCAAGAATTCTTCAAACACTGTCGAAACCTCTAGTGATGGCTTCGAGTGTATACATTGAAAGTACCTTCGAACATTATTCCACGTTATACTCGATCAATATGAAACATATTGTAGGTATTGTTGTAATTGGCTGGATATCTCGATTTCAATGTCATCTTACGACTAGGAAGAAATTTTTTAATAAAAAAGGGTAAAAAAAAAGTAAAAATTAGAAAATTTAATGGTTTTAATGTACAAGAATTCGGAAATTTGAAAATACGATAACTCTATTAAGATTCTATTACGCTTGCTAAGTACAATGAATTACGAAATGAATCATCAGATTGTGAATGAATTATACATGTATATTGCATTCGGTTTGGATTTGTAAGTAAATATTGAACTTGATCCCATCACTACTATGCTCAATATACGACAAGTTCGCGAAACCATCGAAAAGAGGGGCGCGTCAGATTCTGTCGGATAAGCAACGAGCAGATCGCGAACTGTCCGAAGATTCTTTGATAGATGCCAATACTATTATATTTTTCTGGCGATCTTTGACAGTCCGACAGTTCTGATGTTCCGCTGGCGATCGCTGGTTACCCTCGGAAACAGTGTCCTTCATGTGTTTTGTGAGAACACTGAGAGAAACTATGGTATACTTAGCTTAAAAAGTTTCGTTGTTTCTTTTGTAAGTTAGCTTTTTTAAGCTAACATTTGACAGTAAGAAAATAGAGTAGTTTTAGTTTTAGTAGTAAACATGGGAATTTATATAATATTTGAAGTTTTTAAGGTAGGCGTGGAGGAAATAGGAAAGAGACTGTTATTTGAGGAAAAATAGTAAGGTAAAGGAAATCTTCTGTTCGAAGTCGAAATCTTTTAATATTGAATTTATCGTCGGAACTATTAGAAATTAATATTTCGTTTATTTCGTTTTAAAATATGAAACAGAGAATAGAAACGATACCATTTAAATTAGGATTAATATTATAATGGTTAAAAAATGTTCAAGAATTGAACTCATTATTAGAATTTTTTATCTCTACCGAGTGATCGTTTTCAAATCCGTGGTAGAAGTATAGTTTTGTTATTTGAAGATAACAAATCTCAAAACGGAGTCGATGGAGTGTAGCGAACCTTGACAGAATATTGATGGATAACTTACAATAGTGCGGATGTGCAGCAATGCGCAACATCATTTTTAGAAAAACTTCGTCAGCGTCTGAACCTAACTGCTGACATTTTTTACATAAATCCATAACACGCAAAGTACTATCTAGTTGCGAAAAACGAATTTGAAGCTCGCTTATCTTAAACTTGCACAAAATTATACTAAGTCGAAAAATTACTCTTTACTGCGCGAACATGCAAATTAAGAAAAGAATCGACTTTGAATTATTCATCCGATGATTTACCATGAGTAAAACTCTCCTGATGAACATTCTCGTTATTCAAACATTTTTTCAGAATTTCAGATAAATTATATATATACTTGATCGTGACATAGTTTGACAACCACTGGAACACAGACATTTTCATTGTTGTCTTTGGCCCCGAAGTAGCGGTCAATAATATCCAGTTATCAAGCAACCGGTGAAAAGTGAACGGCTATACCTTTTAAAGTGCTCTTTCCTCTCACTCTCAATGATACTCTTTGGTCCATACTACCCGGAAATTGCAAATAAACCTCAAGATCCTTTAAATGTACCATTAGGATCCATTAAGGGACGCGATGAGCACTTTGGAAAGTACATTTCCCGAGAAATTGTCGTTTCAATTTTCAAGCTGGCGGCCATGAATGGGTATAGAGATGAAAAGGATGTGATTTTTATTTGAATTCAGGAGCATTGTGTGTTATTCTAGTAATTCGAGGACGAAACAGAGGCTCTATATTTGTTAATAGAAACGAGCGAATAGAAATTGCTATACGTGATTGAGACGTTTTATTAAAAAAGAAGGATACGTGTCAATAATATTTTTAGTCGCTGCACGTTACCATTAGAAGTTGGAATAATTTTGCGAAACATGCTAATCCTTGGAACAACCACGAAACTAACAGAGGCTGGTTCCGTTTGTTCGCAGATTGGAGCACTGAAGGAATACTTCCTGTTCGCTGACAAACGACTTCACAAGAGGTCCCTCTCCAGCAGCGAGTCGCATCACAAGACTCTAAGGGATGAACCGAGGGTAAGTGATTCCATCTTTGGCGTGTCAGAAATGGTAAAGGCGGGTACTCATCAAACTTGAACAACGAACACGGGTACAGGTGCGAAATATATAGAAGCAGCGTAATTTCACGGCGTCTGTCGTCGTGTCTGGCGCATTGTTTATCTTGGCATTCTAATTTTCTGCCAGCGTAATTCAAATGGTAATATTCTTCGACGTTAAATAATACTCTGTTGTTTTTTTCCGAAGTTGGAAGTTGTTTTATCTTGACGATGGTGTTTACCTGGTTTATCTTGCGAAAGAAAGAAGCGATTTAAATAATTTATAAAAGCGTCGTGAAAATTTTGTTGACACTTGTTACATTGTAATATACGATACCTTATATTATATCCTTTAGATGTTCTATATATTTTTGATAATGTTTCGAAAGGTTATACGCATTTTGCGAATTTTTGCACCTTTAAATTCATCGTTCATGCATAAAAACCAGCAAACTAATAATCGTACATCGAAAACAGAAAATTCCGTTCTTAAATGGTAATATTTCAGGTATGAGTAATTTTGCGATTTTTCAATTGAAATTTCTTGATTATCCAGTCGATTTCATATTGAACTCTTCTAACAGTAACTCGCTATATCGTAACCAATCCATAATACTTACCACGGTAGAAAGTTATAAAAAGGCACGGAGAAGTCTTAAGAATGGAATTTAGCATTAAAACAGAGAAGTGGCCATCGGATGACCGTCTCAGATCGTCGACAGCGTTCTCGTTCTCTTTTCAGCTAGCAAAAACACGGTGGAATATCGCGGTGTTTCTAGAGATAATATTGTGCTTGCACCATCTTTTCAGCCGCGGCCATTGTCTTTTTCTCGCCGATGAAGCACTTCGATGCGAGATGAAACGCCGCTGAAAAGGTTTATTCCACAAATACGGAACCATTACAGCACACAGTAATGTGTATTTATGACGAAGCTGTAGAAACAATCATCGAATGGATGAAATAACTGAAGGATATCCCGAGGAGCGATTAATCGGGATTTCTCGTTCATTCGATTGATATCCAAACCGATTGTGTTGTTAATGGAAAGTATTTTCTTTTTTTTTTTTTTTTTGACAGACGAAAGAGAAATAGATTTCTCGAAGATAATCAGTCTTAAGTTGGTTTAAGGAGTAAAGAAACAAGAAGAGTAAAGGAGGATCGTATCTGTAATTTTAGTGCACGATAAGAATAATTGATAACTTGAAAAATATATTTGAAAGAATATTTTTGTTTAAAAATGTACTCGGAGACATTTTGAATATTTTTTAAATGTTTCGAAACACTCTGTCCTATGTTTCTCTACATTTTATTCTCTTATTGGTTTTTTCTTTAAATAACCATCTAGTTGGACGAATTTTTTAAATCTTCAAAAATTCAAACGTGATAACGTTCAGATGTACATAAATAAAAAACGGCCATTGTAATTGATTGATTTAATACTAACTCTTATTCGGAACATTTTTTTTTTGTCACGTTATCAAAAGTGTCTATGCAGCTATTAAAAAACGTATGTATCTAGAGTATCTAAATTTATAAAGGTAATATTATATATTTTAATTCATAAAATTTTGTAGAACCAGCACATGTTTCCGAATAAACTATATAAAAAGTGGATTGTATTGTTCAAGCAACGATACGAAGTCCAGTGTAGGAAAACAGCTTTCGCAACAAACAGTATACATAGCAATTGCACTATCTAAACACTAAAACATCCTTACCTTAGATCTCCCTGTATATACATACATACATACGTAGCATTTACTCAGCCGTCATGTAAGATTAAGATGGCGTGTTATGTCTAGATTAGTATTGCCTATCAACAGTACTTACGTGGTACGCCAGTGATTTACTGGAAACTAGAAATTTATAGGAATTATAACGCCATAGCAAGGTTAGATTAGAAATCTCAAATAGCTAGTATTCGATAAATTACCGCTTCCAATACGATTCATTCGATTCGTTATTTTATTTTATGGACCCTTTCTCTAGAACGCAAGCTCATTTATCTACCTTATCAACTATGTAAAATCAATCTCACGGTCATTCATTAACCTGATTAATACACGATTGTTTCAATACAAGCGTGTATTGATCGGATTTCAAATAAAAATCAGCTGGGTTCATTAATTTGCACTGTACCGAAAATCGCCGCGGCGTATCCTCGCATAAACGAACCAATTATCCAAACCGTTTTATCCCCCAATTTATTCAAACCAACGGAACTTTACTAATAGCCTGTAAATCGAATCACTATCTTGCGCGTTACGATTACCATCATTCTCGCTTGTTAATTTCAACGTTCTAATCACCCGGTTGAATTAACTATGCATTTAACTATGTACGAACCATTAAAGCCTGACCAATATATTTTTACTTGATATCGAAACATAGTACAGTTCGATGCATTCGTTGATAATCATTAGAATGCGGAATCTTGTGCAGCTATAAAAATATATAAAATGTCCAATATATTCACTATGAATTTAGTGGGTAAAACAAACTTCTGTTTGGTTTACATTTCGTTAGTTGTGATCACAAAAATTTGAATTAAACTGCTTTAAAAAACGTAAATGTACCTTTTTAAATTGATGAGATGTTATTAAATAGCATCTTCGAACGAGTCAATCTCTTCTCTGTATCTTATTACAAATTAAGGTGATCAGCGTTGCAATTATTTAACTCCTAACGTGTTATAATAATTTAACTTCCTTTATCCATCTTTTTTCAAATAGACTTATATTTACTATTTTCTCATATATCGATATTTTTTTTTTTTTTGGACAAGTATTATTCATTATTATCGTTCCTTTTCTCCCTCGTATCGTAGGCTTTTATACCGGTGATTCTCTAAATCTTTCGAAAAAAATCTTTCAAATGAAACTTTACAAATGGAATATCTGTAACATAAGTAAATTTATTTACTAATCTCCGTATGAATCCACGGAGTCGCGTTTTCACAGTTTTAAATAAAGAATTGATTCAAACAAACAAAGTTAAACAGCGGTTAAAAGTTAATCGCGAAACTTTTCGGCGACTGAACGAGCGGAACACAGAACGTTTGAAATCTCTACATATTCAGCGTTGCGTTTTTTCAAACATCGGAATGCTACGACCGTGACACTTACGGACACGGAACGTAGACGAATCCTAGGAACTTTTGGCTGCTGGCCAAAATTCAGAGGCCGTGAATTTTCGTGGCGAGGCTTTAGCGTCGATATGAATGAAACGATGACCGGGGCGTCGCGCGTTTCACGCTCCGCTAGGTCGAAGCTCAACCGCGAAAACGGTACTCGTGGATGGTGCCATTTACAAGGCGCCATACGGCCGAATTCGTTTATATTTCGTGGAATTTTCAACCGCCTGCGTATTTTTCCTGTTAAATTGGCGTGGGCTTGCTTAAATGTGCCACGTGTGAACTGTGAATACGCAAAATTCTTAATAGTAGCATGCCAACAGACTGGTACTACTGAAACGTGACGTTATGTTGCAGATTGCTAGATTTCAAAGGAATATAATAAAAGTTCTAGATCAGTGCTTCTAAAATATGTCACTTTATAGGGTAAAACTTTAAGTGCACGTTGTTTCTTCGGAATATGGTATATTTCATCAAAGTAATTTACATACATAGGCACCTAATATCCTTTTTCCACGAATATGTTTTGTTTCGTTATTCCAGATTTGTAAGGATTATCAGTTTCAAAATTTGAAAAATCTTAGAATGCAACTGTCGTGTAATTTCTCCGTTCATAAATCTTTGTGAAACAACTTATGCGTTAAAAACTTGCTTAGATGGAATAGGAAATATCTTGAATTTCCTCAAATACCAAATTTATGTCTTTAGAAACTTTCGTGACACTTTTCCCAAATTTAAATTCACATACGAAAATCACACGAATATTTCGATCCTGCATTAATGTCACAAGAATCGTGTATCATATTTTTATTGTAAATTTTTTCGACAATGTGTACACGTAATTTATAGTAAATTTCTCTTTCTTCAATATGGTTGATAATTCACGATTTATGGAAAACCAAAACGTAATGAAATTACGTAATGATCAAAAAAGCTATTTAACCTTTCAATATATGAATCAAATAATTCATATAATTATTATCCCAACGGCTACATGTATTCTAACTGCTATAATATCACCTTAAAACAACAAATTTCTCAAACTTTCCATCGAGAGCAATCGATCGTTATCGATATTTCATTGCATTTAAATGATATCAAAATTCCATATGGAATCTCATCAAAAGCACACGCGTCGCTAAACGCACAACTCTATTAATCGCTAAAACCGCTAAATTTCATGCGATATGCGAATACCGATCACATCAAGCGAAATAAATTTCAATTCCATTTCCACGATAAATCAATCTCGTTTAACGTTAACGTCACCCCAAGGATACCCGCATAAACGTATTTCTTATTCCCTTGAAACTCTTTAGCCTTACCACTCGTCTTTCAAATTAAATCTATTCCAAGATCGAACACTTTTTTATTCGAAGTGAAAATAAGAACTAAAACAATCAAATATGTAATTGCTCAAAAAGATATAATATATCAAACGAATAAATTTATTTGAAAGTAAAGTTGTTCGCGAATAAAGTCCAATTGCGAAGAAAATTGCGTGCTGTTAAATTATATCTGAACCATCGTGATGATTCACAATGAACAATTCACAGTCGATTCAGTTAAAAAATTCCGAATTACTATTTTCGTCTAACTTCTCTCAGCTCGAACAATAATACCAAATGAATTTTAAATCGCCTATCAATCAACAACAATTACACTTCGTGTAGTCTTCGAATGTATCGCGGAAACGTTTTCGAACGTGAATCTCGGCTCGTAGAAGTTTGATGAGTTCTGTTCTAACGCGTACCTAGAACCAGGAATGTAACTAAATCGCACATGTACTTACAGTAGAAACGATTCTTATTCGCTTGAATGTTCTCCAATTCGTACCTACATGATCTAAAGTCCAAAATCTAAAGGAAGATCTGTTTGTTTCTTTCTTTTCTTTTTTTTTTCTTTTGTAGGTACGGTGGTTCCAACAGCAACATGAGAAGAAACGCAAGAAGAGGGACTTCGTGCCCACGACGTTCTCCTTCGCCGATTATCCGGCGTTTTTCGATGAGTTTGGACCGCGTTCTAGGCAGGCCACGTTCCATCGACAAAGAAACAGAGGTGTGCCTCTTCAAAACCTGTTCACGGATCCGCTCTTTAAGGAACAGTGGTACCTGGTAAGTGGGCCCTTCGATTTTACTTCCCTGGAACCTCAACCAAAACGAACTACGTGACGGGACTACGTTTCCAGAACATGGCGGACTTAACGACGTACCAGTTATAACGTATTCCGGATTCAGTTCGTCCTTCCAATTTGTCGAATCTATATTTTTGTCTACTTTTTGGGACTGAGATTGATATTTCTTCGAAACATTATGGAAGCATTCTGCTTCAGGATTTCAGATTATTTCGACGATTTTTTTCTGGCGAAATCATAAGGTTTTTGGCGTATGGATTTCTGCGCATATATTTACTAGTGATTAAAGAATATCCACTATTTTCTTCAAGTGCGAGTGAGCTAATAAATCGTTTAAAAAGAATTGTTGTAGCAACGGTTTTATTATAATATTCTGCATATAAACTCCTCCTGCAACTGATTCTTTTCGGAACCATTTCATTTACAGGGAGTATAAAAAGATTCCCATCTCCTTTCTCGATTTAGAGACAATTGAACAAGAAGTAACCAAACTACATGTGACTTTCATCGTAAAAAGGAGATAAATTGATGTAAATGTTTCATTCCTGTTTCCTTTTCTCCACCCTTTATTACGTTTCTTACAATTATTATAGGTTTTCTTTTATTTTTGGCGAGTTAATTCGCGGTTCATAGTTTCGTCGTGGTCTTGTTAAATATTCTCTATACTTCGTTCGGGAAACGTTCCCACTTTTCTTGCATGGCTCGCCTCATTCAATTATCCTCTGTTTAACCGGTTAACAGGCAATCTTTTTTCACCTCCTTTTTCCGCGAACAATCCGTATCGAATTTTCCATTTTCTCGTTTTCAGTCCCGCGACCGAATCGATTTGCAGTTAAAACATTTGCACTCTGTTATTCGGAAAAAATTGCCTTCATTTAATTTTCTGTTAAACGTTATTCAACTTCCGCGCTCTGTTTTCTAGATATTTGCGTAAAATTTTCGCCGTTTATAACGAGCATGAAGAAATGTTGCAGTTTATACGTAGATAGAAAATATGCAAATCGTTATAATTGAAGTTTACAAGGTTTTTTTGTAAATAAAACTACAAATTCATGAATTCGAGTTTGATGAATTAAGCCATTAAACGACATACAATGAAGTAATGCAATATTATTAGATGAAATAAATAACTTACATGTTGTTTTATCGAAGCACAAAAAATGCGTAACTTAGAAACTTATTAGCTGCATAAATTCTTGCACACAAGAATTTTCATTATTTAAGAGAAAATAGAATTATGTGTATCGTTGAGAAAAACTTTAGAGGAGATTAAGAATATGTTAAAATGTAATAAATACGTATTGTTTCTATTCATTGACACAGCGAAAATACAATGAAAATAAAAATAATTGGAAATAAATGGCGCACGAAGAGGCACAACGTAAAAATCAAATTACTTCGAGGCCGATATACCGTAGATGTTAAAAATTTCAGCCACTTAACCGTGACAAACTGCAGAGATATGGTTGCCAAGTAACCGAGCTGTGCGAAAATTTCCCCTCAATTGAAATTCAGTGAATTTCCCGCGAACCTTCCACGCTCGATAAAGGCTACGATTGAGATAAACAGATTGGCGTGAAGGATACGCGAAACATACCAACAACGGCCTGCATTAAAGCAATCGCCGAAACATCGAACGATGCTTGCTTTGGCCATATATTCTTGCGATGTAATTGATCCATTGAAATCATGGAAAGGAGAGAAAACAACATTGAGAGAGAGAGAATATACAAATGCGTAATACATATTTCGAACGAAGAAACTTCCGCCATAAAGTTCATATTTTATGATTAATTATAACTACTTATTGTATTACCACGTTAATGATCGCACGGTTATTATAATAATTTTGTAACTAAATATTTATCTAATTTCGCTTTAATACATATGACACTCAACTATCATGGTTACATTGGTGAAGGCTTGGTTACATTGGTGAATGAACAAATCTGGAAATACATATATATATATAGAAATTGCAAAATACGTATTATATAATTATTCGTTATATTAATAAATCTCAATGTTCAATAGGATCATATTTAACAATCCTTGGTAGTGCGTATATAACGTGCATCAAATTTTTACTAAATATGTATTTGCGATCAATATCTCGTAGCTTCTATATATATTTTTAGATTGATTTCAAATTTCACAAATATAATCATAACAATTCTGTCTCATTGCTGAGCTAGCAAGCTAATATTTGTTCCACAGATAATCGAAAAATGAATTCTGATGAAGGAAATCTCAACAAATTTAGTTATTTAAACGCGAACGATGAATTTCGGCTTGAAATATACAGATTTGCCGACAAGAAATATACGCGTTGTACACTGTGCTGAAACAAATAGATGCAATTGGGTAATAACGTATTTTGTCGGAAATGAAATATCACGTTTTCAATACTTGAAATTAATTAACTCCTATAATGGTCGTGCATAAATATCAGTCGGTTCTTTCGTGTACGAAACGCTGTAATAACGGTAAATCACGTTCCGTACGTGTCAGAGTGAATGAATTTATTGTTCATACAACGTCGGAACTCTTCGATATAATTCTAATCAAATTTTTGCCTATATGACGAATGGCTGTCGAACGTGGAAGGATAGGAACGACGCGTCTCGTCGATAAAATACCTCGAGATTCCTCTGAATTATGCGTTATATGAAAAATTACTATTGATAAAACTATTGCATAGCTTCAAGGCATCGATTACATGGTATGTGTGTTGTTTTATGGGTAAAGACGCGTGGAAGATCGATGAAGAGTGTACTTCTATTTTACGTAAAATGTTACGTGTTTTATGTTAAAATTTCAAAAATTCACTAATCTTCGGTAAAACGATATTAACTAACTCCTTCGCGTTGTGACACGCAAAACAATCACGAAATTTTTAAGTAATTATCTACTCGGATGATAGTCAAAGTTATACCCTTAATAATGCGCTTTCATCAGATATCTAAATCGGCTCCGAAAGTGTAGCGCTATGAAGTATAACAGACATACCCATCTAAATATATAAAGCTATGAATGGCAGCCTGTAGCGATCTGACCTACATTTCTTCCAGGATATGCGTACGTTTAAAATAGTAGTCATAGGAAAAAAGAACACATACGCTGCCTGTCACTGGCCAGCGCACAATTAACGAGGTTGTGATTGGTCAGGGACACGAGTAAAAGATCCGAATGTACGGTAGAGACAGGAACAGAGAATTATTGAAAAATTCGATTCTCTTCAAACGATGATATCTCAGCAACGGAAAGTTGGATCGAAATGGAACAAATAGTACTTTGCAGAGGGAGATGTACTCTTTCTGAAAGCTCCAACTAATAACTTGTATTAGTTTTCCAACAGTAGTCGATTAAATTTCTAGTAGCTTCAATAGTTGTTACTCGCGTACGTAAGCTTTATTGGAACAAACATGTACACATATATTCTCTGAATAATGTCATTTATAATGGTGTGGTTGATCGTTTACACTCTACTCCATGTTAATCGAAAAATAATACTGAACTAATTCCAGAACGGCGGAGCTAAGGACGGTTACGATATGAATCTTGGTCCAGCATGGCAAAAGGGTTACACTGGCAAAGGTGTCGTCGTGTCGATTCTCGACGACGGTATACAGACGAATCATCCGGACCTGGCTTTGAATTACGACCACCAAGCTAGCACGGACATCAATGACAATGACAATGACCCAATGCCAAGAGACAACGGTGACAACAAGCACGGAACACGCTGTGCTGGTGAAGTGGCTGCGGTCGCCTTCAACCAATACTGCGGCGTCGGTGTTGCCTACAATGCAAGCATAGGAGGTAAAAAATTATCAATTTCTCCTTGTTATCAATCGCTCAATAGTCTAATAAAACAGTCTGACAACTAGCAGCAAAATTACAAATTTGGCTCAAAAAAATATATAGATTTTTATGCTCTAAACTACACTTCCATACACGATAAAAAAATGAAAAAAACGTGCTTTGCATCTATCTTTTTTTCAACAATTATCACAACAATAATTATATTCAATACACGATGCAAGATATGACCGTACGTAGAATTATATTAGGTATATTAATATATCATAGTTGCCCAATATCGTAACTTATAAATTGCATTAAAATCGTGAGAAGAATCGAGCTTGCTACTTGTGCAGAAATTCGCGACAGCGTTCATAAGACGCGGAAAACCTTCAAAAAGAAGATAAAAAAGATGTAAAAGTTTCGCGCTATAAATAACCTCCTAGCTTCCTCCGAACTCTGTTCCAGAATGAAAGCGCAACTGCTGCGAATTAAATTTCATTCGGATACACGATCCTCTTTATTAGATGCGACTTCGCTGTTATTCTATACGAATTGCGATCTCTTTCTCTTTCGTGAGATGTTTGTCTCAAGTTCCAATTCGGAAGGATAGCGAGAATGAAGTTTAAATAATTTCTGGGAAATGGTCGTATTTACCACGGTTTGCACAATCGAGAATTACGAGACTAAGTTAGATTAGGTTTCTTGGATATGGTTTAGCGCGCGATCGAAGGCCATTATTGCATTGCTTTCTAAAATTTTTTTATACAAACAATTTTAATTTGTCAAGACGAAGAATAAACACGAGCAATAGATATACTATCAAGTTATATAAAAAATAATACAGCGAAATCTCGGTTGTCGAACATGATTGGTTCCGGAAAGATTGCTCGCACATCGACATATTCGGAAATTGAAGAATAGTTAATATAAAATGGATTAATCCGTTGCCGAAAGTATATTTATATATTTATACTTTTATAACAGTATTTAATTCGTAAAGTCACATACAGAGACAATAAAAATGCATAAAATTTTACATAAAAAGAACATGTAAACCCAATAAATACATACTTCAGTAAGTGGAGTTCCTTTCCATAAAACCATGGGGTATTGTACGTTAATCAGCTTAAATCCGAGATACAAACGCCATCCTCATATTTAGGTATGATTTCTTCTTGTACCTCTATCGTGAATTTAACAACTTTTTCTGCTCAGTACTGGTTTATTTAATAATAATTTATTTAAAAAAGCAATAAAACATAGGACAACGCAGAAAATTAAGAAAAGAGACTACAAATTCGAGTAGAAATCTGCACTGAATGGAGACTGCGTCGTGGCGTAACTAATGCTACGGCACACGGAGCACGCGATTGCACGCTTGGAAACGAAAATTCTGTGCGGAAATTGATGCGTCTTTTTTTTCAGAAAACATGTTCGAGATCCGATTTTTTCGGGATGAGAGTCCTTGGATAACCGAGCTTTTACTGTACTGGTATTTTAAAAAATCAACAACAAAATAGAAATATTTATTAAAGATAGAATTTCGAAAACTAGTAAACAAATAAAAAGCTATTGTGAAGAAGGGATTGGTTTATTTCAACCGTTTGTAAAGAGAAGAATACTCGTATTGCAGTGAATACTCAATAAACAAGGATTAGTTTTAAAAAAGAGAGAAACATTCATAAAATAACCTGATATTTTCTTATGGAACGGTGAAAAATATTTATTGGCGTAGAAACAGTATTATCGTGGATTGTACTATAAGAGTTACATAATAGTAATGAAATAATGAAATAATAGTATTGAAGAATACTGATCCGCACAAAAGCTACTTGTTTAATGAAGCAAATATCATAGTATACAGATGCTTTAACAATTTTGTGTGATCACATTGATGCATGGTATTAATATTATAATTATGCGTTATTCCGCGGATGTTAATTATAATCAGATTATGGATCATCGCGCGCAATTTTCAATTTGCATAGCTATTGGAGGCAACGTAATAATGTTTTCCTAGAATTTTATATTTGCTTTAGTTGTGTTCATAAAACCATGAAAATGTCAGTTTAATTATAATTCTTCTAGTTTCTATCTTTAGTTTTAATTTTACTGTCATTCATAAATATGTATAATGTATTAATTCTCTGAAGAAATTTTTGTAATGTAGTTATTTATACAATGTAATCTAAAACAGTAGCCCGAATATGGCACATTTTCCTCGTAAAACAATTTCCGGGTATTCTATCTGCCGGGTGTTGACACTTGAAACTATCATCTGTTAGAAACTCTGAACAATGGGTCCATTTCAAAATTAACATTACGCATCCTTGCAGACATTTCCTGCGCATAAATTTTGTGCCCCCATGGTCTCCACCAATACACGTAAACTGTAACATTTTCATCTAATAGAATCTCCAATTTCTAGACAATATGTTTGATTAATCCCATTAAAATTCTTGTTGGCCTATTTTTTTAAATTCTCTGTAACTAGAACAATTCTAACGGAAATCTCCAGCTATTGAGTTCCCCGTTTTTAATTCATTGATTAAATAACCAATAAAACAATCAAACACATGATGAAAATAGATTTTTTCTCTGAACTTAAACTTGAGTGTATGTGTTTCACGTATACTTTGCTTTCTTTTCTTTTTATTAATCTGCTATTAATTTTTATTTCTCGTCTACAATATTTAGTAATTAATCTCATATAATATAACTTGCCTCCATGAAGACAATGATTTTGAAAATATTGCTCCTTTGTTGTTAGACTTAATGATGCAATTCCTATAAAATACTTTTTTATTAAACCTAGAGTGCATTTATAAATACACAAAGGGTTAAAATCAACAAAACAATTTCACAAGTGATAAAAAAATAATTAATCTCAAAAAACCTTTCTATTATATAATTCTCAAGTCGATAAAGGACGCCACAAATACATATTTCACTCGATTAATCTACAAAGTCTCGCTTTAATATTCTTTAACTCCCACGAGAGCGAGAAAATTTCATCCTCAACGATCTCGTTTACGCCGCTTAATCGCTTTCGAACAATCGCATCTCCATTGGCTTGTTGCGAACATTCTTATCAACAATTCGCGCATTTTGCATTCAATTTGCTTCCTTCTACCACATCCCGCGGCGATTACTTAAACGTTACTCATACACCGATTTCGAGACGCTATTATCGTTATAAATAGTAATGAGCTTAAAATAGATGGATTTTCAATATGTATACTTATAAATACAAATCAAATACGGTTTCATCCTACAGTTCACTTTATAAGTAAGAACAGTAACTTTTCAAAGTAAATTTTACTGTATCATAATGCTACACGATAACGCTAATAAAAGATAAAATCGACTGGGATTCTTCTATTCGAAGACTACAGTAGAATAACACCATGGTTCACGTTTTCCATTTTTCCAGAACAGTAACTTGGAGATTAAACTTTTCGTCCTCTAGAACGTCACGAGTCTTTCTTAGACAAATTGTCCGTTTTTTTTTCTGTAGTGAATGATTTCCTTCGAATAGCTTTCACAGGTTTCTAGAATGCTTCATTTCCCGTCTATGTCCTTCGAGTAAGTTTTGTAAACGAGTACGTTTCATTATTTCATGGAAGTTCATAATAAAAACGCTACAATCTTATCGAACTCATTACTGTAATGTCAACATTCAAACCTTCTCACGACTTAAGTCCGTTGCTACTTATAAGTCGTTTCATCTCGAGAGAATATCGAGTTCCGATAACATTATCGGCCCGTTTCCATTAAAATGCATGTCAACAGCTCCGTGTTCGATTTAACGCGTTCAGAATAACGTATAACAGCGCAACGGCATCGCAGAGACCAGTTTTCCTCCCGATGGAATTTAATGATTAAACTAGAAGAGGAAGAAAGGTAGAGAGAGAGAGGAAAGAGAAGGAGAACAGCGTAATTAGAATTCCATAGGGTCTACACTTTCTTACCGATTAGCGTGTTTTGTATCTTGGATGAAGGGTCGAAAGCGCGAATTCCATGGAAATCGGCGAACTTGAGGGCTAACGAGAAGGAGAGCTGTCTAAAACTACGTCTACACTATATATACCATATAACAAAACACGTTATATGGCAACATTATATAATATGTTATGGGAACAAAAAAAGGGAATGTTACGTAACATTGCTATATAGCGTAGATGTAGTTTAACAAGCTATAGTGACATGATATATAGCAATGTCTCGCTATATCGTGTAGATGCAGCTTAACGCACATACCATCTATGTTCTCAGGCGTGCGAATGCTCGATGGCCCGGTAAACGATGCCGTCGAAGCCAGAGCGCTGGGATTGAATCCTGATCATATCGATATATACAGCGCTTCTTGGGGCCCTGAAGACGATGGCAAAACTGTCGATGGCCCAGGCCCTCTTGCCAGGAGGGCGTTCATCTATGGCGTTACCAGCGTAAGTTGCGTTCACTGTATATCTTTAATACTGAAGTATCTACCACATACGAATTAAATGTATACGTAGGAAAACCGACTAATGGTAGTACAGATTCTTCCGGAATGATGCGCACACTCTACAAAAGAGAAAATGAATAGAGTAAATCGACAAGAAAAAATTATATATATGGTACTTCTAATTATTGCCTCAGCTATGCTCTTCTCTGTATATTTCTTAGATTTGGATTCTGCGGTGGTGCCTTGATCCATGGTGTTCCTATTTGGAAGTATAATATACTTTGTATACTTTGTATAATATGGTTCTACCATGGTATAATATCAACACCATGCATTTATGATATATATGCATACAGAGTATGTTATTATATAATAAATGTTATAATAACAATTTATAATAATATGTACGTATTACAATATATTATATATAAAGAGTTCACTATATTTCCAAGCAGCAACGCCATGTATTTAAGAGTGAGTGCATCATCACATAGCCCAAACCTCAAAGCCTCAAAAACCACTAAAAACAATGTCGACAGGGTCGCAAAGGCAAGGGTTCCATCTTCGTCTGGGCATCAGGTAACGGTGGTCGGCACACGGATTCCTGCAACTGCGACGGTTACACGAACAGCATCTTCACCCTTTCCATCTCCAGTGCGACTCAGGGTGGCTACAAACCATGGTACCTCGAAGAATGCAGCTCAACGCTGGCTTCAACCTATTCCTCTGGTACACCAGGCAACGACAAAAGCGTTGCTACGGTAGACATGGACGCGAAACTGAGACCAGATCATATCTGCACGGTGGAGCATACAGGAACATCCGCCTCGGCGCCATTGGCTGCTGGAATCGCTGCTCTAGCACTCGAGGCGAATCCAAGCCTCACGTGGAGGGATATGCAATACCTGGTCGTACTCACCTCGAGATCAGGACCACTCGAGAAGGAACCAGGTTGGATCTTGAATGGAGTGAAGAGAAAGGTTTCCCACAAATTCGGTTACGGGCTCATGGACGCCGGGGCTATGGTGAACCTGGCCGAGCAGTGGACCAACGTGCCGCCTCAACATATCTGCAAGTCCGATGAGATCAACGAGGAGAGGCGTATCGATCCAACCTATGGGTATACGCTCAGTGTGTATATGGATGTAACTGGGTGCGCTGGCTCTTTGAACGAGGTTCGATTCCTAGAACACGTACAGTGCAAGGTAAGAAACTTGACAGGAACGATACAATAAGATATTTTGAAGCTTATCGTGACTGATTAATGGCGATTATAGTTATCCGCGTGCTTGTTAAATATTAACGGTGACTATAATCACCCATTATCGCACGCTCACTGTATCTTGCATAATCATCGGTGTCCATACACAACCGTTAAAATTTCGCATCGCAGACACCTTCGAACATATTACAAAAGAATCGAATATTTTCAATGACTACAGCAAAGATTCAGCAAACAAACGTATTAAATCAATGCATAGAAAAGAAGAGAGAGAATTTTGTCTTATATTTTCATTAACAAGCTATGCGTGGAAAAGGAGAATGAAAATTTTGTCTTACATTTTCATTAACGAGCTAAATGTTATACCCGTGTATACATGAATAAAAATTGTTCTTTTATAGAGCGATACATTTCAGGGTAAGAAAACAAACGATTAGACGAAAAAAGAGAATAAAGTGATTGTATGCAAAAATCTGACGGAAGGAAGAGAAAATGCAAGAACGTTTATAATAACATTTATTTTCACTTTATGTATATGTAAATGTATATTTTGTTCTGGCTTATGATTCATAAAACGGCTTTAAAAAAATTTACATTTTAATGATACCGTGAATTCATCCCGCCTATGGCCGGAAACTTGCAAATGTCCGTACTATTCGTAACACGCGAATTTAAATGATTGTACCATTAAAAATGTATTCAACCGAGCTGAAAAGTATTCTTACACAAAAAATGATGTATGACGAGAATATTCTCGTTTCCGAACGAATCATACGCGCAAACATTATTTTAAAAATTATTTTTCCCCGTATGAAATCTGCTCTATTCAATTTGATTTGATAATTCCGCATTCCGCGAATATTTAATTGGAAATATACAGGGTGAGTCAGTGAAAATAACCACCTGAAATAATTCGTTACCAATTGACTTTATCAAAAAATATTTGAAATAAAATTTATTGTATTCCACCAGCCTGGGACAAAGACAACGTAAACAAAAATATCGCTTCGTGACTATCCTTGTCTTTCGTACATTAAAAGTCAAAATATCTGCTAAATTAATGATTTTATGGAATAGCTCGGAAAATACAAGGAATAAAAAAATCAAAATCAAATTATTCAACTATATATTCACCTGATCAGGCTTCACGAATACGACAAATTTTATTTTAAACATTTTTTATTAAATTCAACACGTAAGGAGTTATTTCAGATGGTCATTCTTATATACATGTACATATAATTGGATATACATATGTTTGATTTCTTTCTAAATGTAAAGCATAAATGTAGTGCAAAAAATTTACGTAGAATTAACAGTATTTGCACTACATTTTATACTTTAGTACGTTGAAAAGATAACGATATTTAATAATTTTTGATCAGGTGTCTCTGAGGTTCTTCCCACGTGGAAATTTGAGATTACTGCTGACCTCTCCAATGGGTACCACGTCGACATTATTGTTTGAGAGACCGCGAGATGTTCTTAGTTCCAGCTTCGATGACTGGCCTTTCCTCAGCGTACATTTCTGGAGTGAGAAGGCGGACGGCCGATGGACCCTGCAGATCATTAACGCAGGAAATCGGCACGTGAATTCTCCAGGCAAGTAACTATAACGCTTCAAGATTGAAGTGCTATGTGAATTTATATCATAAGTTGGTATTTATAGGTTTGATAATTTGTCATTTGATCCATATGTTTGAACAAGATTCTCATTTAGAGGGTTAAAAATGATACTACAATATCATTTTTTGCCATATTATCCAATTATATTTTGCCATGTTTTCATAATCTCAAAAATGTATTGAAATTAAAATACAGTGAAGAATATGTTAAACTTTTTATAACAATAAACGTTAAACATATAGTTTTATAAAAAATACAGTTAATAATTATAGAAGGAAGTTTAAAATTGATACACTATGAATATTAGTGTAACTTTTTTCATTAAACGTTCTTTATCACATTATATTTTATTATAAAATACTTAACAGATGGCAAGTGTTTTTATCTAAGAGTTACGATAAACAGAAGATATTCTTCTATTTAATTTAACGTTTATTTTTTCAGGAATCATGTCACTCATGCTATCATCGGACAATTAGATCTAAGGATAGATATATCCAACTAGTGGAAAAATTTTTTAACGGAAATATTTTTTTAACGAGAGAAGGATATGGAAATGAAACATACTATTATTCACCATACTTGATTATTTCGATTTGCAATACCATAGATAAGAAAATTAAATTTCTCTAATCTGTAAACATGACAAAAATCGAGTTTATTATTGAATATTGTAATTATAATCTTTACTGTTACAGGGATCCTGAAGAAGTGGCAGTTGATCTTCTACGGAACCGCGACCAACCCGATCAGGATACGGACACGACAATTTAACCCGGTACAAGCGCATTCTTCGTACGCCTCCGCGCATTATCCATTTCCTGTAGACGATGATCCGCTAGCGCTGGGCCATCGCGGCGACGTCGACTTCTTTCCTTCGTCTACCTTTCAGGGCTACCAGGGCTACCCCTATGTCGGAGCTGCATCCAATGTCCAGGCATCAGTGGCAACTTTAGATGGTTCTTCAGCGCCAATCCTGACCAATCGGCTTCCTGGAGACACTTCATCCTCTTTCGATTCGCCATCGTCTTCGTCTCAAGTCGGAGATGACTCGCTGGACACTACTAGAAAGATTCTTCATGACTGTGATCCTCAATGCGATCCTCAGGGGTGTTATGGAAAGGGACCCACGCAGTGTATTGCTTGCAAGAATTACCGGCTGGACAAGTAAGCGAGCTCTTTGCGTTTTTGTCACTTGCTTTCTTTTGCATGCTATTTACTATAATGGAGTCATTTTAATACAAATACGTTTTTTGTTTATAAGTACTAACAGATAAAGATAGAAGATAAAATAAGCTTTAAATGTTATAGGAAGTTATTCGAATATTTAAGGATTATTATTTGAGATTTTAAGCTTCCACGATGATTATTAGATAACATAGGTACATATTTATGGTTTTTCGGGTGGATCGTATTCTAATCGAGTATTGCACTTTGTGCCGACATTTTTTGAATAGTATCAGATCTACACCGAAGAAATTAACTGCAAAGTTTTTAAAATAATTTTATCTGATAACATTTCAAAGCACCATTTTAAATTAATTAATAGCAAATAAAGTAACGACAGCGGAAAAGTTAAATTCAAATTTATTTTTGTTTTTTAATAGATATATTTTAAGTTTCATATACATATTCTCAAATAAATAATTGAAAATAATATATCCAGATTTATTTATGTAATCAATAAAAACATTTCAAATATCACATAAATTTTTTAAAAATATATAACTGAAAATAATACGTCATACACCACGGGTTTAATTTCCGACGTATTCTGTGCAAAATATTCTGTCGCTAGCCGAGAGGAATTTTTACATGCGCTACTATTATAACGCTCGATATTTTCCTCTTTCTTCTATACTTTACATACATCTTTCCGCGTTTGTCCTGCTGAAAAACTTCGGACAAAGGGTTTCACCGTTCCAATTAGAAGCAAAAGTATCTTTCATAAAAAGACAGCGGTAAAAATCTGCAATTTTTCTAAATTACACCGTTCTAAAAATAAGATGTTAAGGAAGAACTTCTAAAATTTCACGCTAGAAACGAAACAATGCACGCATACAACGTTGTTAAAATTTTTTAACTTTTCCTATATTGCCTCTTCGTATATCTGTGTTTTGTAGAAACAATATTAACTCCTCGATATATTTGCATTGCACGTCTAATTTTAAAACACTGCTTGTTTGCTTTTTTACAAGGACGATTTATCTGTACGTTTGACGAATCGAATAAAGTGTGTAATTAACAGGTATGCTTATTTAGCCTTCGAATACGACTTAGAAGAAGGGGTGAAAACATTTAGGACGGTAAGGTGGTAATTAGAGAGGATTTTTGTTTTGAAAAATCGTTATTACAGTACGTGCGTGAGTCGATGTCCGCCGAGAAGTTTTCCAAATCAAGGTGGCGTCTGTTGGCCTTGCCATGAATCCTGCGAAATCTGTGCTGGGGCTGGCCAGGATTCTTGTCTCTCCTGTGCACCTGCTCACCTACGAGTTACTGATCTGGCAGTGTGTCTCCAGCAATGTCCGGAAGGATATTACGAGAGTAGGTGTACTTTCAGTGAAATAAAACCGATTTGGTAAAGTAAAATAATAACTAAAGTAGGAAAAGTTTCAGTTTATTGAAGTGAAATTAACTTTCTCAATTGTTTCTAAATTTTCTCGAATTAAAATTAGCGACAGAAATAGAAGATAAAGCGAAAGATCTCATGAATACTAAAATACAAGGAATAATTTCCGTTGAATTTGAATTACAATTAACTTCTGGATCCATATTTTCCTTCCTTCTTTTTTTGTTTTGTTAATTAAAATTGGTTCGGATAGACTACAAAAGATTTGATACATATAGCCTATTAAAGTAAAATTATTTCACTTGGAGGATCTAATGGATAGACTGAAAATGCTGTTTATGCATTGACAGGAAATACAAAAGACTAAATGGGAGCAGCATGTGCGTTACTCGCAACAAATATATTAAATGACAAACAGTTATAACAAAAACAATCTAAATGAATAGTGATCGGATATTTCCAGATACGGAGAACAGTACATGCGTGCCTTGCGAGGCGAATTGCGCCAGTTGCCAGGATAGACCGGACAAATGTACCAGTTGCGAGCATCACCTTGTTATGTACGAAAACAAGTGTTATGCAGCCTGTCCCCTGTACACCTACGAAACACAAGATTACAACTGTGCACCATGTCATTCCACGTGTGAAACTTGCAATGGCACCGCGGAGAACCAATGCATCTCCTGTCGACCCGGATTGTTTTCTCTGAACGGTACGTAGTCGTGCGGACGTTAATCCTTAAAAACGACAGTCGGGTGCAACCGATAACCTAGAAACCTATTTCTCTTGGTAGCTAGGTACCCGTAAGAGGCTCAGTGTTTCGAATAAATCATGCTTTTAAGTTTCATCGATTCATGCTTCATTAGCTATTCTGTTTGACTGGAATAAAAATAAAGAGTAGTCGTGATGAAATTTGTTATGTTTTTTAATAACTAATTCGCCCAAATGAAAATTAATAACAAAATTTGATGCAAAAAAATTGTATCTTTCATCTCGATAAATTAATCAAACAACAATTAAGCATTAAATCAATCCTTAACTTTCAACTGGTATTATTGAACCATAAAATAGGATAGATTACTTCTTGATCGGATAGATTTTATATGAAAGCGATGAACACTTGACGTGCTCTTTTAAAAGAACTCGAATGAATTTATTATTCTACCTAATATTATAGTCAGCTATAACCCAACGGTACAAATTAAGCGTTAATTTAAAATGAATTTTACAAATCCCAGGAGCATGTCGAGCGTCTTGTCCAGCTGGCTATGGAGCGGACAAAAAACGTCGCGAATGCGTTCCATGTCCACCCGGATGCGCTACCTGCTCCATGTCGACCTGCACAAGCTGCAACGAAGGCTGGAGCTTGAACGAAGAAAGCCTCTGCGCTCCTGAACATCGTGATCGTTGCGATATATCGGAATATTACGAAAATGGCCATTGCAAGCAGTGCCATACTTCGTGTAAAACTTGCGCTGGACCTGGCGAAGATCATTGCGTCTCCTGTCAAACATCGCTGCTCCTTCAAGGGAAACGCTGTGTGTATCAGTGCGACGATGGTTATTATTCAATGGCGCAGCCCTCTAGACCCGTCTGCGTACCTTGTTTACATACTTGCAAAACGTGCGTGTCTCGACTGAACTGCACTGCCTGTCAAGATGGATTGCAACTCCAGAGTGGAGAGTGCAGGTCCTCTTGTGCTCAGGGGTAAGTTTGCTTTAGAAAAATCAAATATTTTTGCTTTTTCCTTTTATCTTTCGTTTCTTGTCTATTCGTTGTTTTTAATTTGTTATGTATTAGTTTTTGGATAAGGAATTAGAAACTGAGAGATGATCTTTTATTAAACCAAAAATGTTTTTTTACTGAATTGTTGTAAAACTTGAAATATTTCAACCCTTTCCTTACGGGGAAATTTAAAATTCTAAAAACTCCTACGATCTTATATAAAAACGAACATCGATAAATGCATGAAACGAAAAATCTTGTTTCAACGCAGATATTACAGCGATCGAGGTCAGTGCGCGAAATGCTACCTGTCGTGCAAAACGTGTTCCGGACCCAGAAGAGATCAATGCGTAACTTGCCCTCGTGGTTGGCAACTAGCAGCAGGCGAGTGTCATCCGGAGTGTCCCGAAGGATTCTTCAAATCTAACTTCGGCTGCCAGAAGTGTCACCATTACTGTCGTACCTGCAAAGGTATATAAGAGAAATACCAGCGTGTTTCGATTTTTTCAAACATGAAAAAAATATTCTCATGAGATACAATATCACGGTTAATTTTTTGTATTAAACAATTGAAATTTATATATGTAAATTTTCATGAATATTGATAAAAAGCAAAAATTAAGAAAAGTACATCAATTTTTATCATGATTTTTAAACTGAACTTAAAAGTGAATTTCTTAAAAAGATGTTATAAATTAAAGATTATTAACTGTTATATAAATACTGTATTCTATAGTTGGATATTATCTTTAGCCATTCGTTTCTCACTAATTTATGTACTTTACTAATATACGTGTACTATGTATTATTATAAATCAGTTAAAATGTCTGCATATTTATGAGTAGTAGTATATCTCATATAGATATGTCTGATGTATGAAAGAAGGATTAACGCGTGAATGCATTGCAGGAGAAGGGCCGATGGAATGTACTTCTTGCCCACCCCATTCAATGCTAGAGGGTGGCCTCTGCATGGAATGTCTTGGAGCGCAGTACTACGATCCTCTGACGCAACTCTGTAAAAATTGCCATTCCGATTGTCGAAGATGTACTGGTCCAGGGAAATTTAGTTGTGCGGCCTGTTCGCCACCGTTGCATCTGGATAAGTTGAACAATCAGTGCGTTCCTTGCTGCACCGGTAACGAGAAGGGGGCGCTGGCTGAAGAGTGCTGTCTTTGTGATCCGGAAACTGGTAAGAGAAGTTAGTCATTACTGGATCAAGGAACATTAAATAACTTGAGAACATAAATTTTCTAAGGTTTAAATTCACGAATATAATTTCCAAATCAGAAAAGAATTCCATGAATATACGCATTTAAATATTAATAATACCCTAATACAATAATGGCAAGGAATTATTAAAAAATCGAATTCAATTTAAAATTTGTATAGAATTTTATTTCGCTCAATATGGCATTAATTAACGTTAATCACTTAACCAATGTTTTTCTAAACGTTAATACAGGTGGCTGCAGGAACAGCTCACCAGCTGGTAAAAGAAGAGTGCCAGGAACAGAATTTGCCTCGGCTGACACAGCTATTTCTGAAGTGTATGCAAACTACGAAGGAACGACCGATAAAAACGATTCGGCTTCGCTGGCGATAACAGCGACTACGACTATAGCTGTCGCCATTTGTCTCATATCTGTTGCTCTGTTCGCTACCATATTCATCGCTCTTCAGGTATGTGCCTGATTTATATTACGTGAAAGTTTAAATCTATCTCTTTATGCAATCAATCTATCTATTATATTATTTTCATTTTTAATTCTTGACCTTTCCATTAAATCGATCTTTTAAACCAATCAATTTTTAAAAAGCATCGAATGTATTGTTCATATGCTATTTTATAGTTTTTAAAAATACGTTATCAAACCAACTCTTGCTATATTCGAGAACAGACAAAAATCGAAAACAAACGAATTAATAAACGATTTCAATCTTACATTTAAAATATTATTATCCGCTTTGCTATCAGAGAACCGAAATTTTAGATATACTTTTCAATTTGCAGGCAATGTCAGGAAGGAGAGAAACGAACAAGGGTTACACGCAGTTAGCTGTAAGAGTGGAACCTCCGGACGATGTATACGCGGACGACACGACGGAGCTAATGACCTAAATCCAACTAACCTCGCCGATCCAACCAAACCAGCCGTCATCGACCTATTGGAAGACGGTCATTTAGTCTCAAGATCACGAATAAACCAATAACTTACTTACGTGTTGGTTATTAAAAATCTGTGACGATCAAGATTCAAAAAAAACCGCGTGTTAAGATCGTTCGAAGTGATCCGAGACAAAAGAAACATGCAACAAAGTAACAAGAACAAAATAATGTAATATGTATCGAAGGAAGAGGAGAAGAAACGAGTGATAAAGAGAAAAAAATGGAAGAGTATAAAAATTCGAATGGACAAAATGGCGGAAGAATGACGAAAGGGACAAGAGAAATTCGTTCGAAACGTGATAGTAAAGACACATTTCACCTTTTTTTTTGGCACACTGTACGAAGAAAGTGTGACTGTTGTTCGCTATATAATAAAATTGACAGTGCGGTTGTGTGAATGGCGGTGAACAAGGTGTTTAGGTATATTTTTTTGAACGGTCAGGCGCGTCGCTGATTTTGTCAAGTGCACAACAGCGCCACAAGTGTGTAAACGGCGAATTAACTTTTTAAAAAGCCGGAAGTACTCAATGGTTCGTAAACGAACGACACGAAAAGGGCGACGGACATTATGAAGTGCCTGATTTACAACGCCCTTGACATAGCACCGTTTCGTCTGCCCTTTTTTAGTGCCTACTATCCTGACCGCCACGTTACACCCTAGGTGGAAATAAGCTTGTGAATCGAAATCGAACAAGTATCGTACTTAAACGAGCTATCGGAGATGAATACGGTGCATATACTATGCGACTGACTCGTTCTTGTATTTAATTACGAATATTTTTACGAGTCTCACTGGTATAATTTTTTTGTTTTTGTCCTGTTCTCGTAATATTTCTGATGATTTTTCATGTTACATGGTGAAGGGCACTGCGTATTGATTTCAATTAAGAGATAAATGTAATCCGAAGCATCTTAACCTGTTAACCGAGATCACTCGAATTCCTAACTTCGAAGACAACGATTTCCTTACTTGGATGAATATATTTTAATACCTTATTTCATTTCCACTGAAAATAAATTGTATATCTATATTTGGGATAATTAATCTTTGGAGGCTACATAGATATTCGCAGAAAATTATTCGCAGCATATTTTTCTTGAATTAGAAAGTGAATAAAGTTGAATTTAACAGAATTGTAATATTAGGCAAAGAGTAGAAAAATGATTGTTCGCAGTGATTATAAATAATAACATTGTAATGGTATTTGCACGGTTTGAAATTTCACTCACGATGGTCACTATAGATTAAAATCAAGCTGTTTGAAAATTTTTATTAACTTCTAATTTTAAGATTAGGAATATGACCCGGTTAACAGATTAAAATAGGTTACGAAAAAATGTTTCTTTGGATTATGTAAGTATGAAAGTTGAAGGATAGCAGGTTGACCAAAAGAGGGAGGCGAAAGAAGTAAATAGGAAAAATTAATGAATGAAACAGAAGAATAAGGGAATTTGTTTCTCTGTATAAGAAAAAAGAAGGGTTTACATGACTTTGTTCTCGTGCAATGAACAGACTTGACATCCTGTGTCAGAAGCATGTGAACTCAGGTTTCTTTGTGATCCAGCATGTGTATCAGTCATTCCGTCGTGAACGAAACAGCCAATTGCGTTTCTTTTGTAACTGTTGTTATTGCTACATTGTCTATGTATTTTTTCTTTGTTTATATAGTATTCTGCTATACATTTTCCGCGTTGCTCTAGCGTCGTTTGTTTTATTCGTTATTGCAATAAAAAAGAGAGTGGAAGAGTGAGAAAAGAAAAATGATAAAGAATAGAGACCATACACGTTGATGTATTACACACAAAAAGCTTTTTTTTTAATAAAAAGAAAAAGAGAGCACGAGAGTGTGAAAGAGGGTGAGGAAGAGAGAAAATATGCAAAAAGAACATACGAAGAGTTCTCGGTAAATCGGTACCTTTAAGAGCTAATTGTCCGCGCCTACCGTGTGAATATTGAATTTCTCCTCGTGATTTGATATAAAGCTATTATTGTACTTTTATGATGAACGCGATTATAAATATATACATATATACATATACATATACATATATATATCTATATACATACACATACTCAGGCGTTTAAATATATTTTGAGTTCGTGTTCCCACTAAGATATCATTATTGAGTAATGATTATTGAATATTTTTACCTTCACGCTTCGGAATACTTTAGAAAATTCGTAGTCGTCAAGTTTTATGGTATATTTAGCAAGATTGGAAGGGAATTTTTTTATTAATCTATTGTATAATAACTGATTAAATATTATAATTTTTCTAATTTTTCCTCTCGTGGATCTAAAGTTCTGTTAAAATACTTGTTTTTCTTCTCCTGAATACGGAACACGTTAAAGTCAGGCCAACAGTGTCGTTTTATATCTTCTGATCGTCATTTAAGGTAAGTGCATTCGCTAGGCTCACCAGCAATTACTACCAAGTGCACGGATAACAGGCAAACCGACCACGAGACTGAAAGTACATTTGCCGGTAATGGAAAGCAAGCCATTACACTTAATGAAACGTTAAAGAATAAACAGTGAAATGGAATATACACGTTACCAACGCAGTCTAACGGTAACCTTTTATGATGCTTCGAGAATCTATCTCATTGTCTTTTATAGACTTCTAATGTTTCCTTTTAATGATTGATATCTTTACTTTTTATTATTATTCGTGCTTTTAATCCTCTCCTAATTTTTTACTTTTAATCTCCTTTGGTTATTGACGCATTCGTTACTATATACTGACGCATATGTTTTTAATTATTCAGATATCAGATTGCTCGAAAAGTTCGTGGCTTTTTATTATAAATCTCAATCAAATAATCCAACGTCTGGACAAATACTCTTACATTTAGGTAGATAGATGTCAAAAATTCGTTAATAAATTTTTTCGTTAATAATTTTTTTTTTGTGGTAGAATGTTGAATCTCGTGTATCCAAGAAATTTTGAATCCTGACTAGAATGTTCATCTCTACCTGTCTCATTTACCGAATATAGGGTGGCTCTTATTATTATCTATCGTGATCTTTACGAAACTTATCCTAAACACATAGACGAAAAATAAAATACTCTAGGAGCTATTCGAAGGAATTGATTAGCAAATAGTATGAACAGTTTTTCAGAAAAGAAACGCATGAAATTATAGACGGCAGAAAGTTTAATTCTTGCTAAATTTTTCTTAACTTTCGCTACGAATTTTCAAAACTACCAAATGTTACTGATTCAAATGATTCGTCTTTCACCGTTTACGCCCTAAATGAAATTTCACTCGTGAATTTTTTTCAAAGCGAATTTTTATTTTTCCTGGAAAACATTTTAAATGTTTAAATAAATTGTCTAAAAATATAAGAGAATACTATTCGATCGAAGTTGATCTAAAGCACACAGCAGAGTTAGCACGGATATTCGTTTCGACTTTCGCTTATGGAATTAATTTTCACCGTTGCTCGCAAAAAGCTGGAATATTTCAAGCACATCATTGCAATCGAAGTAGGTTAAGAATCATGATTTATCTCGATAAGATTAGGTCATTGTGTTTCTTTGCGTTTTCCAGTGTACGGAGAAGCTGTTGAAAACAAGCGAAAAATCGTGGATTATAGCGCGAGAGCAAAGTTGTAATTTATCGAATCATGCACACCGTCATGATTCACCGTCTGCTGGGTTTTGCTGGTGTTTCGTCATTGGTTCGAAATTTCCGCGCGCATTAATCATCGAAATGCTCGCTGTGACACAGCGTCGAATTCACTATTTAAAATTGTATATCGCGTACGCACACCAACGGTGCTATATTAATTGTGACACGGTCAACGGAATGGATTTTTGCTCATACAGTAGCGTATTTTTCAACCGTGGTACGCTAACGAATATCGAACGAAATATTTCGTGAACGAACAAAAATTCATGATCGATCGGGCATGATGCCATCTTATCACGCATTCAAAGTAGTTGAGGTTATGGAACACACGTATGCATTTCCATTTGCATTCTTAACCTTCTATATTAACTGTCAATAAATAACTTGTTTTAAGTTTTAATTTAAATTTAATAAATTTTTTCGATTTCTTCTTTGTTTGGTGGATCGTATGGAAATGCAGGAAGATGAACGCGAAACTATAGTGGTTGGTATAATTAAAGCGATAGCGTGATAAAATGATAGCACACAGGCAAACGGGATTTACCTTCACGAATTTACGATATCCGCTTACGGTACGACATCGAAACTGATAAAAGTAGAGATACGCGAATTATCGTCGCCGAATTTATCGGGTATCCGGTTATCTCGATCGACGTATCGACAGACCGTATATCACTATCTTCCACGACGCGAATCGTCGTTTGCTACCTCTGAAATCACTTCTTATGATTCAATACGTTCCAACTTCCGTTATTCTTTTCAATCTTCTCCTAATGAATTCCTTCCTGGTTATTTCGAACTTTATGTTAGGAGGGAAGTTCTTTTACAACATAAGCTTCGTTACTTGTTGATAGTTCTTTATGTTGTATGAGTTAGAAAGATACAAAATATTGTACGAGTTAAATATTTGTTGTTACAAAAACTAATTCCGCGTATATGATAAAATATTCTATTTATATATATTTTACTTACACCATTCATTCCATTGTATGATAAATGTATTTACCTTGTATGATAAATTTAGTATGGTATGATTTAAAATAGATACAGAGTGATCATGCATTCAGATTTTAATCAGCAAAATGATAATTTGTTTTTAACGTCTTATGTCAGTTATTATTTCAGCTTCAAAATTGGAAAAAAAATTAAAGATTTAATAAAGACATGAACAAATAAAGCTTTTGTTTCATCGTTCATTTTATTTTTGTTGCTTTATATTCATTTATAAAGCACTTAATAAATACAATTTTGATTACACGATTTATTACATAAATTAACTAAAGTTGTCGATCTAAAAGCTTTAATACACGGTTTTGTACGAGTTTGCCATATAAAAAAAACATTCAGTGCCTTTATTTTGCTCTTAATCCCAAGAATATCTAACGATTCGTCATAGTGATTCACCAGCTGTGAATTCTCTATAATTCTATACCACGGCAGAAAGATAAGTCCACGTAATCTCTCAGAGCGGAATTTACGAGCTGAATGGCGATAAATCTACGAATTTGACAGAATTATACAGCTGTAAATTAACGACAGTTGACATCTGGTCCAGTGGTGAGGAAGAAGACGAGACAAAAATTTATTATTTCGCGCAGTACATGGGTAGATAAATAAACGAGGAAGCGACAGACTGCATGCAATTGAAGGGTTTATAATCATAACAAAATCGATTCTTATTCAGATTTGTCTTTTTCCACAAAAACAAAAAAAAATCTGTTTTTTTACTTTTTGTTGGATATATTTTAATTCTTTTAAACAAAATATTCATCGTGTTACATCATTTTTTTGAGTATATCTGTAATTATGTCGCAGTGAAATTATATCTGATTAAATCATGAACTGACTCGTAATAAAACGAGGGTTAACTGAATACTGATTTATACTACTTGTGGTAAACGATTGAATAGACCTCTGACAGTAGAGCAAAGTAATGTATAATCAAACAAAGTAAATATACTGTCGATAATATAGATAACTACTACATAATTAATCAAGCATTAAATATCAAAGGATGAAACATAGATACATAAATATATTGAATAGCCCTCAAAATGAGACGTGTAATGTAAGGATAAATTTCACTTTATTTATAACAAATATAAACACAACGATGGTTTACGCGTAATCATATGTAAGTAAAAGAGAATCTGTTCACTTCTACTGGTTTTATAGATTTTAATAATTTGTTACCCTAAATAGATCTGTGGTGAGAGCACAGATGATTAGGAGAATTTTTCCAGGAAACTATTTTACCGTCATTCGATAATACAGATATTTTATTTTTTCATTTTGCACAACTTATTAGACATTCGCAATCATTCATAAAAATTCTGTAGATTCATATTAGTGCATTTTTGAGAATGTGTTTAATTTTGTTATAAAATATATGAATAAAAATTATTTCTTTCCGTGAATCATATATTTATTCACGTGGGTTTCTTTAATTTGGTCTTATAAAACATAGATAAGAATCTTGTTTTTCTTTCTACATTAATGTATTTGATACAAATTTTATGTTATGTATTAGTATGGTATGTATTTAATTGTTGATAAATGATTTTAGTATTAATCTTCACTAACTGTAATCATTCCTGTTCAATAGATGGCAGAACATATATCCGTAAGGCGCGCCACCATTCTCATGAGTGCATCATAGCAAGTGCATTCTCCCATAAAAACAATCGTCTTTATCGCAATCATTTTTAAAAGGGATCGTTTTAATTACTCCCGAGATACCAATCTTCCTGTTATACATGTAATTATGTCACTTTATTTCGTTTAAAATAAAAGGACGCGTTAATAAGTAAAGTCAAAAATCAGAAAGTATCACGTAAAAAGATCGATAAAATTCACGTAGTGCAGTGAAACGCAATTTCCATAATGTGTCGAGCACGAACCAACTACGAACGTGTTTTAACGTATCTACATATCTGATATTTATGGTAATGGACATCGGTCGTGGAACCAGTTAATGATAAGCGACGGTGAATTATCTTGATGAGTTCTGACTAAACTGGGATTTCTTTGTATACAACGAAGCTGGCTTTTGCTCTTTGGTATAAGGCAAAAACGTTTTTGTCATATACAGAAGTCGTTGGGCATCCCACGCCACGAAATCTGCAATTAACACAGATTGGCACAGTGCATGAAGCTTTTTGCTCGGTTGTTACGACGCTCCTTTGTGTTTGAGGTTGATGTTAATATAGTTTCTTTTTGTTTTAATGTTTTAATGTAAGTATTGACTTGGTGTTTGTATGAATTTTTGTAACATTTTTGTAAACAAGAAACTATATTCTAAAATACCTACTTTTAGTGTTTTTTCTTTATCTCATCAACCCTTAGCATATAAACATATTTACAGTATCCTTAAAACGTAAATATGTTTTCCATGTTTGATGCGCCTTTCAGTGGGTGATAGTCTTTCAAAAAATCTGAAGAAATTCACATAACATTTTTGTACATTCTTGTCCACATAAAACTTTTAACAAATATACTATATAGTAAACAGTAGAAAATAAAATACGTGAAATGTTTGATCTAGTGTTACGAGTTTTCATCAAATTATCAGACACGAAAGACTTACGTTTGCACACTAAAGATTAAAATGTTTTTTTTCTATATAGGGGAGGGATTGTAGGTTATTTGGCTATTAGAAAAGAGGGTGTCGACCTGAAAAAGGTTGGGAAACACTGTTCTATACGTTGTCCGACGCGATAGCTGGCAAGTCTCGTGGCAAAGAGGAAAGTCTGGCTAACGAGGGAGCCAAGAACAGCTTACTTGGCGGAGGCAGACCATTTTCGAAAGTTCGCCGAGTTGTGTAACAAACTTTACTCAGGATTGGTGGCCCGAAGGGACGGGTGGGGCTGGCAAAACGCGACAGACAGAGAAAGACCCAAAACCTCCTATATAGAAACATCACTGTATACAAGGTGTCGCATACAAATACAACTAGATCAAGAAAGATTTACCTAGAATTTTTATATGTGTGTTTATCTGGACTTTTTAAATTTAAATTTAAGGAGATAGGATACATTATTGATTTAAGACGATAATTATATAATTTTCAGAAATAAATTGTAATTTATAAAGGCGATATACAGAGTATTCCAATAATTATGCTACAATTGACAAGGGGATGATTCTGCGTGAAAAAATAAGTCGAAGATATAGAATAAAAATTTTTCATAGGACGCATTCAGAGATAATGAAATTTTGAAATTAATCTTAAATGCGTCGAAACTTTATTTTCTTGAAAGTGAGGTCTTTGACCCAAAAACTTTATTTCGCATTTTTCACTCGTTAAGTCTTTACTGGTTGTTTACTCGCACCCAATCGGTTATTAACTAAATTTACGTATACTAAACACATTTTCGAATTCGATTTTATCAAAAATGGAGCACTGCACGAACTAACTTTATTGGATATTTTCGACTTATTTTTTCTCGTAGAATCGCCACTTGTCGATTGTATCGCACGTTTACTGAGACACCCTGTATAACAACTCGTCGAAGAGAGAAGGACGACAAACTTGTCGAAGGAAGAGAAACAGAACACAAAGTGGTGGGGATAAGGTGAAAGGAAAGGAGAGATAGAGAACAAATGTGTGGTGTGTGGCGTGGAAAGCAATGGAGAAGGGAACCAACGAGAAGAGATCTCCTCGGAGAGAAGAGATTCAGTTAGGATTCTATATAACCGATCCACCGTTAGACGTCCGACGAAATACGTGCAACTTCGTAATGATAAGCGATATCTTCAGGATGCCTCTGGGAGACCAGGAAACTAGTAGAGGAAAAAAGAATTGGTGTGTCTTGTTTCAGATATTTTTCTTGACATAAGCGATTATTTGACTACGATGAAAATGTTTTGGAAAGAACTGAATTTCAATACTTGAACTTTGAATAATTACATTTCACGAAAATGAAATTCTTAGATTTCATACAAAATTACAACGATTCAAAACATTTAATCCAGCTTTCCCCTAAAACCGTGATTCTCGAGTTATATCATCGTCGCAGCTTTGGCAATGAAGATTTTACGTGTACTTTCGTTCATTCTAAAATGGAACAAAAACATTCCATGTTGTATTTAATATTCGAAAGGAAATTGATCGTTGTTGATTTGGTCTTTGATTCCAGAGAAGTTGTCAAGATGCGGAGATAAGAATCAGAAAGAAGGACCGTAGCAACGATAAGTGTATTAAAATTTAAAGACATCATCGAACTCAATAATAAATTCCATATCGTTTAATAGCACTTTCATATGACCACAAAAATTTGGAAAAAAAACGTGGTCGTTAGAAAATAAGGATTACGTGACAATACTTTTCCCAGTTGCTATACGTATGTATACCTAATTTGACGGCAGGTTCGCTTTCGGTTCTCCATCAGAATCAGTCACAGCCGCATACTTCCCTCCAAAATGCGTCCGAGGAATGAGAAGGAGTGTCAGACGGCTGAAATTCGTCGGATCGTCGATCGATATTTTCGTGTATTTGTTCGTGCCGCTTTATCCACGTCGGCATCTTTCTTTAGTTGCTTTTCGACTTGCTTGATCTCCGGTGCGTGCGGTTTAAAACGCGTTGGATATCGACCGGTAACACAAAGAGGGAACGATAGAAAGAGACAGGGAGGGCCGTGTAAACGCGTACAAGCCGAGAATGGAAACAACATGGCCGCGGGTGGATCTCCATAACGAGCCCGGTGACTTGCACATTCGACCCAGAACGCATTAGCCGTATTTGCATTTAATTGCCGGTTGTTTGTTTGACGTCCGCGCGACCGACGGAATTAGGAGCATCGGCCAAGCAACTGCAGCCATATCCTGCACGCCCTGTGATCGAACAACGACGCTCAGCAACTCCCAGATGTCGTTCTTCTCGTATCAATTATATCATTGCTATATTTTTAAATACACGTGTATGGTTTTGGCTTAAGAAGTAGTAAATTTAATTTCCAGTTATTAATTGCTATAAATGTCGATTTTGATGATGCTATAAATCGACCAAAGTGTCAGGACATTTACGAGATACATATGTATTTATTATATTTCAGATTCGTCTTCTACTTTAATAATTATCAACGCGTTAACAATACTATTCACAATATCTGCTACATCTTCCAACACCATTTGAACAATTTTCCAGTATAACTAAACCTACGTTAAAAAGAGCCTTTAAAAACCCCTACACGCGATCGCTAATCCAGGAATCCATTCCAATCGCCTCAACCAACACCAACAACCGTTCCTATCGAGCAACTAGCGTCGCTAGAACGAATCCCAGACTTTTGATGCTTCACGGATATTCCAATTTCCTCCTACAAGATCAACGGGGATAAAGACGGAGCAGACTCTCGAAGGACATCGAATCACAGTCTTCCATTCGATCCACACCGATCGGTAAAGTAAACCTAACCAGAGACGTGGTTCAGCCAGGGTCTTCCTTTTTACCTTTCCCCGTTCGTATCGTAACGCATCTAGGTAAGCCTGCGTCTAGGCATAGTCTGTGGAAAAGAATGGAATTATAGGGAGATTTTCATATAAATTACTATATAAGTTGAAATACTCAAAGATGCATACAGCGTAGGTACATGATGTATATATTTGCAGAAAATCAATCGTTACTTATTTATGGAAACTTTAAAAGTTTAAAAATATACACAATGCACGTATCATACGAAAATGTAAAAAATTTTCGACTGGGTGAAATAAATCTTTATGTAAATTTCACTGCGTTAGTTACGTTATAATAAAAGTATGAAATATATTGTATAAGAATCAGCAGGCTAGTTACGGGTGTTCGTGCAAGTTCGCGTACTCGTCGAACATGTATCTACATTATGGACCGCGCACGTATATTACCGGGTCAGAATACACCAAGCCGCGACGTATCGCGCAGAATAGACCAGTGGATTACGGGTTATACACAGTCTGCGGGATTTGAGGGATGTATAGAATCATGGATCTGCGCGTAGCGCCAGTGTGCGTGCCCGCGCACGCGCTTAGTATACGCGTGTGCTATGCTCTCTGGCTCGCGACTCGATTACGGAAGCTGGGAAGAAGCCATCTCGAAAATCCCAGGGGAGACTGATTCGGCCGTCCTGCCTTTTCTCTCTCTCTCTCTCTCTCTCTCTCTCTGGTTCCAGACGTATCATCGAAAACTCAAAAATCAAGAGTTTTAGAATCGAAATTGGGAAGATCTATACTGATCATTTTCGCATCAAAGGCTATTTCCTCGTTTCCACTTAGAATTAATAGTTTTGGTACTTTATATAATCTTGATGTTTGCTTCTGAAGCGGGTGGTTTTGTGAAGTTTTCGATGTCTTACATGATTTTGATTTGTAAGTAATTTAGATGGAATTTTTGGATTTGATTCGCAACTGTTTTGTTTGATCTTGAGTTTCGGAAGTGTACAGCAGCCAAATTTTTTAAATGATTCGATTGGTTTTTCTTTATAAATAATTTCTTTTATATAAAAACATTTCTCCGCTATCAGGGCTAATATTTCTGGTATTTTCGATCTTAAACGTCCCGTTTGTTTTTAGTTGAAAATACATCGAAGATAAATCGTTGATAACTTCAAGTGATTTATCTATGCTTAATGAAGTTCAGATCAAGTTTATAAATCTATCAATAAAGATTTATCAGTTAACTCGCTATCTACAATGTGTTGAAATTTTTAATTATATATAACGATTCAAGAATTTGTTACACATTTCGTTTTGATTAATTACGATACTAAACAGAAGCAATTTTATATAGTGAGGCAATCAAGCCTCATTGATCATTCTCAACGAAGTGAAACCGTGACGTAATTTGCGTTACTGATCTATGAAAACTCGATCACAAATTACCTATGAGTAAATACAAGACATTAAATACAGACGTGTGTTGCACGTTTAAGCGTAAAGCTGCACGTGGCGGTAACAATATAGAAATCTTGATCCTCGAAACGATTGAGCTGTTCGTCAAGGTATACAAGCACCCTATAAAATCGTGATAGGGATCTCGTTGTATTAAGCCAGCCTGTCACGTGGCTGTGCAACCATCGCTGGCCATGTTTCATGACATATGTTTCGATAGCAATAATGCATCATGGATATCTATATCCTTGACGTATAATATACGAACGTTTTTAACGAAGAAATACAGCTACTTGTTAGAGTCAGAATAAGAAGGTTTAATTATATGGTTAAAGTATTATCAAACTTGTGTAATAAAATTCTGTTAAATGAGTGTCAAATTAAGCGATGAAAAGCTTAATTATATAAATTCTAGTTTCTTAGCATGGTGTCTAGATAATTATATGAATACACAAAATATATATTTCGTTGTGTCGTTGTTTAACACAAGACAAGACACAAGATTTTAAGAAAATCAAAGCTTTAAAGAAAATTATTAATAATTCGCATATTATCACAAATACTTCGAAATTGATATCTTTTAATTGCTTAATTTTTTGGAAAACTCCTTTAAGATCGCTCTCTTACTTTTTAAGCAGCATTGTTATCGCGAGCTCATCACCGCAAAAGTTGGCCCCTCGAAACAAGTGAATTAAGTCGTACCAACCGGTCTTTCGATAGACGAGAGACCATGATGGCCTCAACAGGGCACGAGGGCGAGAGGGTAACTTAGCATCGGCATCTTCCGGTTCCGAGAGGAACTACCTAACGAGCGGGGAGACGCTTAGAGACGCTCCGCAGAAATGAAAACGACGGCGGACAGGAGCGGAAACAATTAAATGCTCGCGCTCGAGTGGTCGCATTGTTCCGCGTTCTCTCGCGGCCTCTCGCGATTCGCTGGATTCCTAGACGACGTTTTCGATCGAATCCTTTGCATCTCTGTATGTCCATCTTGCGTGTACATTCGAGACTAGAAATATAATTTCACGTGTGCGAGTTAGCTCGGATAAACTACAGTGAGGGTGTACAAAGTATTCGTACAGTGATCGATTTCCATTAGAATGTTGAATAACTCTTAACAATTATTTTTGAAGCAAATATATTATACATATTTCCCGAAGCTTCTAGAAAAAAGAAAAAAATACGAAAGAAACCAAAAAGGATCTAATAAAGAGCTAATACCTTTTAATGGGGAAATAGTTTAAACAAACGAAAACAAAAGAAGAGAAGAAACGAAAAATAAAGCACGAGGAACGATCTGAGTGAGTAGCAGTATGATGCAAACGACCGTTCGACAATCTAGCCGCCCCGCCGCTAACATTATACGTATTTGGCGAATGCAAAACCGTCAATGGAGAGCAAGGGTTAAATTATGTATGCCGCGCATAAACGGGCCGCAGTATGCAAATGTGTACAAAGTGTCTGGAACATTTTGCCAGCCGTTATTCCCTGGCTTATGAAAACCCGACCGCGAGCTGCCAGATCTAACTTCCATCAACGTTTCGTTCTACTTGTATTGCGTTTCGCGAAACCAATACAAAATTTCCCTACCGTTCTAATAGATTTACGTTTCCTGATAAGTTTCACGATTTTTAAATTAACTTCTCGCGAATAAGCTGCGAATTTTCATACGAATTTGTATTTCTATAAAATTCATACTTTTCTGTAGCAATCACAATTCGTCGCTCTCATCGAACATAATGATGTTCTGCAAAAATATTCTAATCCGCTAATTTTCACCTAAATTCTATCCTGTCATTCAAGAATTCCAACTTACAAGCCATAATGTATTACAAAACACGCTCAAACCTCTTCCAGCATCACTCAATTGTCTCAAACCTGAACAATAAAAGGAGAAGCAACTATGGCCGGATTCCACGCGTCGGGAGGCACACGCGAAACGCGGTATGCAAATGTGTACAAAGCAGCGGGGACATTTTGCAATTGCTCTCTCTTTTCCGTGCGTCGCGCATGCACATACGCAAACAGAAACATACACCGTTCTCCAGAGAAACAGGCAGAGGGCCAGCACGTCGTCGTCGACCAGCCCATCGACCGTTCCCCAGGCGTTGCATAGCCCGAGGCGACGAGCCAACGAAAAGTAGCGTTCTACGGCGTATGAATAAAATATTATTTTCGCGCGTACACGCCCGCCGGATGTCGTTTACCGGGGGACGCCCTCCTGTCCGCGATTAAAGCCGACTTTACGCGGTAAAACAGCGACTAATTAGCTTAGCCAGCGTGTGATATGGGGGAATTATGAGATACGGGGCTCGTTTGCAGGGGGAGAAGATTTTTGAGGTTGAAATCGAATTTTTAGATTCTTTTGTATTTTAATCTTTAAAGAGTGAAGTGTGAAACGAAACGTCGGAAGTTTCACACGAATATCCACATCGGAAGGAAGGCGAAAATTATTGAACTCTTAATTAGCATCTCTATGTCGTACGTAACTGCAGTAATTTGAATCAGGTTACTTCATCTTGAAAAATATTTAATCTTTTATCAAATATTCTACATCTTACACGATAAATATCATCAATAGTACGTTAGTGATAGGTACTATAATACATCTACTCTATTATTCGTAAATATAATCTAAACTGTTACAACTACAGAAACTACAATGATCGATCGCAACATTGGGAAATACACCGTTGATAAATGAACCATTCAAAAGCTACATCGATTTTACTGTTGTTAAGCGAGAAGTTTAGTTATTAATGATACGTATATATTACAATTTAAAAAGTACATAAACGGAAAGTAAAAGTAAGTAAGTACATAAAAGTAAAAAATACACCATTCAAAAGGTATATTGATCAATCTCAGAATTGGAAAATTGGATTTATCCTGTCAAATGTGCGAAATCCTACGACATCATATTATGTTACGATAAATTGTAAACTCGTGTTAATTAAATATATTAAACGATTCGATACATAAAAGAAATAAATACGGATATATAAAATCTCTCACGAGAGGTCTGTCATAAAGAATATCTAAAAAACGTAATCGTGAACACACGCACTCAAGTGTAGATTTGCGGCATGGCGTCGAATTAGGGTAGATATTCGCGAGTATGCGAAACGAAGGTTTTCACGCAATTTCCTCGACGGAGGCTGAAGTCCCTGTACCTTGTGATGCGGAGAGAAAGAGCCCGGCAAATTTAATTCCCGCTCGCTTTATTTGATCATATTTTATATCGGCTTTTGACGCCGCCCTCGGAAGGCACGCTTTTAAAATACATTACACGTTGGCAGGCAGACGAGGGAGAAGCGCGGAGCGCAGAGATAGCAGACGCGATAAATACGCTACGTTTGAGCAATAATTTTCGCGGCTCTTCCATTAGTCGCTCCTAACGACGTTATTTGCCCTTTCTGTGAGCCTGCTCCTTGCCTAGGATCGCGATCGAAAAACGACTGAACAAGCGCTACTCGATCGAATTAGAGCAGCCGTGTCTCTCTTGCCTTGTGTCTTTCTCTGTCATTCGAGATATTTTATAGGAGCAAAAATGTCCTGGGTTAATTGCATCGCGTTATATAGCGTCTTGTGACTTGGTGATAATTGTTCGACGATGTCTTTCATTGTAATGGGAACGATGGGGTTTAATGAAGGTGGTTCAATTGTTTATTTGTGCAGAGTGGATGTTTGGACAATTGATTGATTGATTCGAATAGAAGTCTCATTTACCTATATATTTATCCGATAACTATTTATTTATTTACATATATCAGAAGTGGACGTTCTAAGAAAATTTCAAGTAATATTATTTTAATATACTTTCGACTTAAATAACGACTCGTCAAACTGCGATTATACCACGTTTCTCAATTAAGTCAAAAAGTCTAAAATTCGCCTAAACTAGAAACGATCGTACGCGATATTGTGAACGTAGGAAGAAGACGAAGAGCGCGCATGGTACTTCGGGGATATTTAAAGCGGTGCTAGGTGGAAATAGGTAGCAGCAGCCCGTGGGATGACAGGTATGGGCCAAGCGAACGCGAGTGACCAAACGAAGCAGCGAGGGGTTGGCCTCGCATTCGTCGGACCATCCGTGTCTACCTCTCGGCAGCCATTAGTCGCACCCTGCAAATTGAGTGGCGCCTGCTAGATACGCGCCTGATTCCATTAAAGACATCAAACGGGCAAAAATTACATCAGCAGCCACCCTCCACTCTACGCGGCTACTGTATTAACCTGCCATGCAGGCATCCTCGCTGAACACACGCGCTTACACATACATGTATACGTAGGTACACCTCTATTCGTAAGTATTAGGACACCTGGTGGTTTCGTACGAAACGCGACAATTAATCCAAATCGTCAAGAAATTGATTAATCTATCAGAATTTTATAAACTTGTAAGTAATGTAAGTTTCTCGTGTAACAGGTAATATTACCCTATCTACGTGTATCGCAAAATTTTGGCGAAAGTAAGTTATGTAATTTATTTGCAAAGTACTTTAATTTAAGGCAACTATTAGCATGGTACATTGTACGTGACGTTAATTCAAACGAGATAACGATTCTTAAGAATTTCGTGTTAATTATTCTTAAGAACAGCTTCCTACTAATTCTTAAATTTACTTAAGTTTTCGTAAGTGTTCTAATGCTTATGAAAGCGGTGTACACACGTGTTCATCCGTTTTCCGCCTGTGTCTTCGTGCTACATTCTCGTGTGCCAACGTGTACCATCTCTCTTTCATTTGCTCTCTTTCTCTTTGCGGAACTAACACGAGAGCTCGCGTTCAGCGCGCTACACCAGAGACGATCGTTTTTGCTCGCTTCCGGCATCGAAGACCAAAAGAAAATCCTTTCTGTGGACGACTGAACCAACGAACCTTTGTGAATGCTGAAATCTCTATAATTTTTCGCGTGACTGACACCATGGTTGATGTCACTTCGGGGATGGTGCAGTTAATTAAAGAATACGAAGAAGGGACGAAGGTTGAAAGGTGCAAAAATGGTTGATAGAAGATTGATTTGTTTCAATGTTTTACCTTCGATCTTATTTTCAACGATTCAAATGAGTTACGCTAACAAATATATTAACAGTATCTATTTACATCATATCTCAAAAATTGTTGCCAAACATTTCTTTCCTCGTATTTAGCTGTAAGCAGAAAATTATGTTAGTATATTCTCGAGCACAATCGTACAAATTAAAACCGCTCTATTAGAAGGCCATATTCCGAACACTACTGTTCGTAAACTATCGTTTAATTTTTCGGAAAACTCGAAAGCAAACGAACCTAAGAGATATAATAATGAAAATGGCTTTTGCTAATATTGTCGCGAGAAATATAGCGTAGAATGTAAGATTGTGTGCAATATCTTAGCTTTGTCGAATCAAGAGTTCATGTTTGTTCAATTTAAAATTATTCGATTAATTGTTAAATTAAACACCATTGTATCTTGATGAGTCGCGTATTACTTAGAAATGTTTTTTAAAATAGACGATAGACATAGAAAGTTTTCTACGGTATATGTACAATTATACCTTCGTGAGCCAGTGTAAAAGTGATTACAAAAAATATGAGTCCAATAACTATATGCACGCGAAACCTGAAATATACGGTTTTGCACGGGCGAGTTTCTCGTACTTCAGAACACCAAATACAGCCTTCCTCGGCTCTTCGTACGAAAGTCTTAAAACCAGCATCGGGACTCTTGGTCCCGCTTGGTAAAATATATTACGCTTCGCTCATTATCGCGCTATTCTTCGCGAGCGATCGCGCGGAATGATAGACGAGTAACGAGTGAGTGTATTTAGTCGAACGCTTCGACCTAAATGTTTGACATTAGCGAGCGACGAGGGGGATGGCTAGGTAGGTTGGCGTTTTCGCCCTCTAACTGGAAACGTCCCTGCCCCTGCAAATGCGTTTTCACGCCAATTTGTCTCTCCGGAAGCTTTCACGAGTCTTTACGCTTCCCTCTCGATGGTCGCGCGTTTCTCCATGTAACCACGCACAAGCGCGACATTTTGTCGTGTGTATAACGCGTGCCACGCCGATGGAATCGAATGAATCTCGTGGCAGAACAAAATCGCCAATTTCAAGATCGCTCGTTGTTCCTACTCTTCGTCCTTTCTGTCGTTTTCTTTTTTCTTCTTTTTTTCTTTTTTTTTTTTAGTGAATGGTACTCCAAACGGATTTTACAGATTTCATCTTCTATTTTGGCGATTTTTCATCGTAGAAGAGAGAAGAGACTACGAAAGTGAAATTGACTTTGATGGACTTTGAGTTGGCTTTGTTATTGCGTAATGTGTCTACGTTTGAGTATGTGTTACACAAGACGTACATTATTAGATAATTGGAGCCACGTAATTATTTACTGAAAACGTGTGATTAAGATGTACGTCTGGAAAGACTGACCAAGATATGAATTTGATTTCTACATCTGACACGATATTTGTTTCTTATCTTTGCTTCACTTGTAGATTACTTGTTCCTCCATACGGTCGTACATCGTAATATTACTTATAAGTACTAAACTTAACTTAAACATCCTAAATTAGAATACAACATTTCTGAATTGTATTAAAGGATATAAGTTTTACCAATTCTATAAAGACTGCTCGATTTTACCTAATATGTCTAGACAGTTACTAATGATGGTATATATATTCTCGCAGCAACAATTTTCATTCATAGGTATGAAACTATCTTCAAGTAGACCAATACCGGATTATCAGATATCGACGAAGCAATTTTATTCTTCCAATGTGAAAGAAGAAGAAAAAAAGAGACAAAAAAAAAAACGAAGAAGAGGAATAAGAACAAGTAAAAGAATAAGTAAAAAAGAACGATGGTAGCCAGGATTGCTTTTAATTAAAGCAATCCATGGATTCCACGGTGTTCCTCTTTCCCCTCGATGTCGATGGAACGAGTCGAACATCGAACGAAGAAGAGAACGAGACGCTTAGGGTTTCGAGAGAGGATCACCGACCAATTATCTGCTTCGATATGATCTTCCGCGTCTTTGCTCTTGCTCGCCTCTCGCCGAATGGGCTCCGGGACCGGCCTTTTAAGCTCCCGAGGGAAATAAAGCTCCTCCGGGTTTCCTCTCGTTATTATACACACGCGCCACCGATCGAAATCCACTCCTATACTACCATCTATTATCCTTGCTGAATACGCTGTACCTATAATATTAAGAAACCGTTGTGGTTTCGCGCGATTAATGCGATTAGAACAGACCGCGTGTCCGATTATCTTGTCGCGAACAGGATTCTCTTTTTTAACGATGAAATGAAACAGATTTGTTTCGTATTTTGAAATAAATAAGTCCAAGGCAATGTGATTAGTGATTAGGTATGTAGCGATGCTTGCTTTGGAGTATTTTAAGGTTAGATACTGTTAAAGGAAGGTTTTATTAAGAATATTATACTGTAAAGCTTGGAAAATAACAAGTTCCTTCTTTGTGCCTTTTCTACGAGAATATAGGTTCTTAAGCCTGAATCTGATATTTTGTAATAACGAGGTTTAGGGGAGGTACACTACGTGTATAGTAATGTTCTTTTGAAATATTTGAAGTTTTATTTAGAGAAACTGATACCTCGTATACGCGCAAACTTAATAATAATAGTTAAACTTAAATTAGGTATGAAATTTTCAATATTTTGCATCTAGAACAGTAATGAATTTAGTTATAACTCTGTCGTCGTAAAGCGTCGATTATTGTTGCTGAAAAAATTAATCGATCTAAGATTATTGTTCAACATTAACAATTATTATTTATTTTTTTATTTAATTCGTGAACGTTTGCACGTAGAAACGGTCCATTGACGTAGAAGTTCAAAGTAATTCACTTAGATTCAATTTAGAATGTTCGCTTCATTAAAGCGTAACTATCAAGATTTAGAATCAATTCCGTAACCCCTTAAGCAAGGAAAACGACTATCATTCGTCGCGGCATTTATACGGTTGGTCGAACAGACATATGTTCGACTATATCTGTTATTAATGCATTCAAGATAACGAAATAAATAATTTTTAGTCATTTGTGAAAGTAAAGCAAAATTTTCTATCTAATACATTAATTTTTTTAATGGAATTTCGTATTACACGCTGCATTTTCTCTCTATAATATTCATTTGCAACTGGTAATAACACGCTGATACTCCTCTAACATGTGAGTTCGTAAGCATGAAACGTTATTTTTTTAATATTAACGAATACAATGCTTAACGAATACAAAAAATAGAACAATATTGTAAATAATACTAACAATTTTGTACAGTTTCTTTTATAGAAAATTGTTGAATCTCTATGAATTCCTATGTAATCTTGTTTCATAAAAAGGCCAACAATTCTCGCATTAACAATTAAAAAGCATTTCATCAGCACTTTAATCGGAGGCACGTAGTAACGTAATTTTACAGAATGTTCATTATGCACCTATAATATGCAATAATGTAACTCATCCAGTTATAAAATTATTACATCATGTAATTACAAACAAAATATAGGAACGATTTCTATCGGAAGAAATTTCAAATGAAAACAAAACCCTTGATTCAAAATAAAACTCTAGAAAATATAAAATCATGCCACTTCATGAATAAATTACCCTCCATTTTACTTCTATCCGCTGTAAATTATTTCTTCTATCCTTCTCAATGATCTTTCTCGCCCTTACCCGTTGTACATATAAGCGAAATTTTTAACCCCTTCGCACAGTCTTCATGCCGGTTTTGATCACCATCCGCTTGCGTTATCCACAGACACCTTCGGCGAGTTGCTTATGAACTTTTCTTTCCTCCTTTGGATTCGACGAGCTTTCGACCTTGCAACTCAACCGATGAGACGAGCCCTGTAATCACCTCGCGATGCCGCCATCATCATAGAACCTGAGACACCGTGTCTTACGACAACAGACATACAGTGAGTAACGAAAGTATCCGAACGACGTGGTAGGATATAATTGATCATGTAAAAATGTTATAATAGATTGCAATTTGTTTCAACAAATTGCGATTATACTGGGATACATACATTTATTAAATGTACGTGAAGTTAATGAAAAATTCGACAATATTTATTGCAACTACAGCGGCTACAAAAAAATTTAAAGAGCATCGTATTTATTGTGACATTCGTATACTAATTAATCAGCTCCAAGTACATACGTTAAATTTCATACCACTCAGTAAGTCTACAAATATTATTCGTAATATTATATACATACATAATATAATATTGTATGATATTTTGGTAGTCTAGAAATATTTCGTATCTTTCGTAAAAGGCGCTTCGTTAAAAGATGAGAGTATGTGTGAGAAATTTTAAAAAGTCCAATTTTTTTTTAAATAATCCAACGGTAATCGACCTTATTCTCAAAACTCAATCCACATAACTTTTTCGTGCGCGACCATTGTATCATGCACGCTACAGCGAACGCTATCATCGGGGAAAAGGTTAATGACGAGCAGCCATAGCGGGCAACGAAAGGTGAAGATGGCTCTCTCCTGGCCCCTCTTCATTCTCATCTCCTTCTTTTTCCTCCAACAGATACCTACGGTCAGAAACGAACGATGACTTGCGTCTCGAACAGCGAAATAGAGGTGTTCAAGATGAGAGGGCGGCGCGCTGCGTTTATTTATCCTGCCTGCTTCGAGATTCGAATCCTCCTTCCTTTTCCACCCTCTCCTCTTGCTCTTTCATTCCTCGTCCCTTCCCCACTAACTTGAGGTTTATCCTTCGAGAGTTCCTCCTACTGGCCCTTGGTCAATTTCTCTTTCTCTCCTGTCTGTTCGGCGTCTTCATCTTCGACCGCACTTCACAGGATCGTTTCTTTTGCTCATTTCTTTCTTCTTTCGTCTCCTTTCTTTCTTTCTTTCGTCCACACGGGCCTCTCTTTAAAAAGGCGAACCGCGACTAGTATTGTGTTCCATTGTTGCCTTTCGTTTTTGCTCTCGAGTGTAAACTTTGTGTTCTGTGAGCCGAGGAAGCAACGAGTTCGATTATTGTTGGATTATTTTAAGGAAATTATTTATTAATTTTTATTTGTTTATCGTTTTAGGAAAATTGAAGTTTTTAGGATTTTTGAGGTACCTCTATCGCTGTTTTCGTTTTAGGGAAAGTTCAATTTTATACATTTTGGGATTATTACACTGTTATTTTACTACGTGCTATGTTATATTAATAAATAAAAATTCTATTTTATATTAGATTCCAACGGCTACTATATTATATTCTATCAATCTTTTTCTGTACATTGTACACGCACATGTACATGCACATGTATATTATAGATATTACTAAATGATACTATATAATAATTCTTACTAAATAGGTAGAACTAAATGAAACAAAAGTTTGGAACACTCTTTGTGCTTTGGACGAAATAGGAACTTTCCCATACATTTTTCTGTCTCTCACCGTTACTTATCACTGTTACAATGTGATAGAAGAATAATATTATGAATAAAATGTCTACTTACTTAAGGACGTCGTTATTCCTTTTCAAATCCTAATATGCCCCAAATTTACCAATGTACTTACTTCGTTGTATCTACTTCAACCATAATCACTATACATATATCTTATGTATTTATTTACCAAATTTCTATCACTCCACCTTACAAGTCTCTTCTTCCAAATAAGATTTTCAATCGCAAAGGCAAACGTAGATATAACTTATCTCGAATCTCAAGCATTTAGAGTATTTTAGAGGGTTATGCTGAAAAGTTAGGAAATTAGTAAATCCGGATCAGTCGCTTCTTTCCCTGTCACTATACTAACAAAATGAGGTTTGTTTGTTGGGTTACCTCTTTTAGATTTTTCAGGACGATTTTATTGTTCCGGTAAAGCCGATTATGGGGCGGCTTTAATCTTAAAGGGCGCAGGACATTCTTCATTACAAAAAGGCCTGGTTCAGACTGCCAAATTTCCGGCAGGTACTACTGGCCTCGTGACCTTCCGATACTTGTTCGCATTACAAACATCTTAACCACCGCCTAAGGTGAATCGACAGGTGCTGCATCGTTGTTACTCCAGATTTACGTTTAACGTCCTTAACCCTTGAAAATAGAGTAGAGGATAAGGTAGCGCTATTTATGTAAGCTAAGCTTCTACATCTTAAAACTCAACCATGGACTTTGCACAAAATAATCGAACACTAATATTACAAGTAAACTGTGGATGTTTATGCAAATTCATATTTTTCTGAACACAACAAAAAGAATAGGATTTAGCGCGAATTCGTTTCACTTGTCAAATATTATAACAAGCACTAGCCTTTGGATATTTTATACATTTTGGCATACTACCTGCATTTTATGATTTTTTACGCTCTTATATTTTCAATCGGTATCCGTTTTCTAATTACGAGGCACTACTAGTTTAATATATAGTAACGGATGGACGAAGAAATATCGTACACTTGCTTTAATTCAGGCAAGAGAAATATGGAAAATATATTACTGGAATCGGCGAGAGAACCTGTCTGCTATTAGACGAGTATCACGTTCACTTAATATCATCGCATTATTTTTCTAACAACAAATTTATCCTCCATAAGATAATCGCTGATCCTATCTAATTATAAGGACCCCTACCACAAAATAGTCATCAGTCATTTAAAAATTCTCCAAAACAGTAATCTGTATATGTAATAAGTTATTAGCTTGTGCCCATGCGTTAATACCCAATGAACAAACTTTCACTTTTCACCGCAATCTAAAATTCAACTTCCACCTGAGCCTTTCTAATTTCCATCTAACTTTCATTAATTCTTAGAAATATTGAAGAATGTAAAGGGAACCTCCGTGTATTAATTTTCATCCAACCTTCACTAGTTCTTTAAGAAAAATCGTCATAAAAGGAGCCTATCTACCATGTAGCAGACGAATGTCACGTTCATCTGGTGTCATCGCATTATGCCGCGACTCGTACTCTGCTAACGGGCAGTCAGTGGAAGGGGGTTGCGTAGGTCGCATTAAAATCATAGATCGTTTGAAATTCGCCTTTTATCATTCACCACGGATTCGCGGCATGCGGCATTTGGAATACGATTCGGTTGGCGACAAGTCGAAAAAGGACGAGTCACCGATGCGGTGGAGCCGGTATCACTCCTCGCCGCAGTCGGTAAGGCCGTTCCGGCTCTCTCACCGGCAACAATAGGCCAATAGCGAGCCGATAATGAGCGACCATTGTCACGAAGCTGTACCCACACACTGGGATCGATCACGACCCCTATGAGAGATCGAGCGTCATTACAGGTAATCGCGCAAATCACGCGCGAACCGCCCTATGTGCCACGATCCAGAAAATCGGCTGGCCCTCTGTGACCAGTTTCGCGTCTTTTCTTTCCAGAGTATCTCTTTTGTCCAATTTTATTCAACTCGTGTCTTGCCGCTGTACGTATCATAGCGCTATTTTGACCTGGGTCTTTTTATTACATCGTTGCATCCCTCCAACTTTCGACCAGACGATGATATGTTTGTTTAACTTATTATAATTGAGTTGATACGAACATCTATTTTACGATACATAGAAGATGAATAAATTACTATTATGTAGAACTCTTTTTCTTATTACGAACGCTAGATATGCGTTGTATGATTTTAAATATATATGTAGGTATACAGTGCTATTCTACTGCTGAATTTTTTATTATTTTTGTTATTACGTAAAAATTGTTACATAATTCTTTTATTATGAACGTTATTACGTATTATCTATGTCATTCGAAATACATGTATTGTGGTCAGGCGCTACATATTGAGGTGAAATTTTCATAGGAAACTACTTCTTAATTAATCGATACTTATAGTCAGTATACTTATTTGATTTAAAACAATTCTAATTCAAGATACACATATTTTCATTTAGTTTAACAAATTCATATTAACCGTTAAAACTGCCTTAAGCCTTAAAGCCCCCTCTTGATGCGAAATTCGCGATAAAGATTTATTTAAGATTACGTCGTTGTCGCTCAAGACGATTTCAACTCGTGAGCTTTTTCAGCGTTAACAGGATATTTGTGGGAACGAGCTTGATTCCTCGTATCATTCTTGTAACAAATGAACGATATCATTTGATCATTCCACGATCACTGCATCTGATTTACCTTGCCCGCGATAGAATCCCGTGACACTCCATTACCAACACATCTGTCGTTTCTCCGCATATTTTTCGCATTTGCCGGCAGTTTTTCCGAGCTTTAATAATCCCTCTTCGGGATCCGGTCCAGCGTAATCCGACTGCTGTTCGGCTAATGAAATTAAAAAAAGGAGGAGTAAAAAAAAAAAAGGAAGAAGAAAAGCGAGCTGGTGGAAAAAAGAAGAGGCGGCCGATGGACCGACGAAAAAAACGTTGAGGGAAAAAAAATGAAAGAGTCGACGCCGAGGGGATTTGCAGCGGCGTTGATTAAAACCGCGACGACGTATGGCTGCATTTGACGAACTGGCGAATTCGCGGTAGGTTGCTGCAAGTATAGCCGATAATACGCGCGTGGGCGTTCATTCGTGCCGTGCAATCTCTTTTTTTTTCCTCTCCTCCCTTTCCTGTTATTTCCTCCTTTTTCATTCTTTTCCATCTATTTTTATTTTCCAGTCGCTCGTTCCTCGTTGACCACAAAAGAAACGGAATGGCAAATTCCTGAGAGTAGAGCCATTATAATTGAACACGCATTATTCTTCATGCATAAAGGATATTTAATGTCGAGAAGCATCATCTCCCGCAGACCTACATATCTTCATTATAGGATTAATTAGAATTACTAATTAAACCGCCCTTTATCGACGTTCGTAGCACGATCACGAAGGTCTTTTTTATACAATGATTTTTATTGTTTTACTCGAACCTAACGTTTCGTGTTATTCGTCACGTTGGAAGGAACGAGAGGGTTAATAAAATTGTGAGACACAAGACACCGTATCAATAATATAATTTTGAAACAATAATACGACAGAAACGGTATCATGAACTAATGTACATAAAAAGATCAAAGCATAAAAAAAAAAAGAATGAACGTACCAAATTATATAAGAATCATTCCTCTAACCAACCTTCTACTCTACTCCGCCGGAATAATTATACAAAAATATAATTCTGAATTTTTCCATAACTATACTATAGTATATGTCTCGCTTGGTGGAACTCTTGGTACCCGATGACAGCGAAGAACGAAAAAAGGATTGAATGGCTCAACAACGATTTTCCGGAGCTTTTTTCGTTTCCCACTCGGCGTAGAGACGTAAATATGGCGGGCGAAGTTTCATCCCCCTTTGTGTCCCGGGGGCAGCAGCCCCGCCCAGCCTGCTATTCCACCCCTCGGCAAAAATAAAGGAACAAACGCCACGGCACGCAATCGTCGAAACATTTTTGACGCTGGCACTCGCGAGGGGATGCGACCAAGATGAACAGAGACACGCGAAACGTTCGAAGAATCAAACAGGCAACGAGAACAGAAGAAGGATAGTGAAGGGTGAGGAAAAACGTGGAGAAAAAGAGATGAGTAGTGATGGCCTCAAGTACGTTGCATGTAGCTTTGAACATTGACGTTAACGCATTTTCACTGATATTTCGACTCTAATGTCGTTTCATGCCAGAGGGAATATTTTAACGTAAAATAGCGGAAAAGAACCCGTTAAGAAGTTTCGAAAAACTAAGGGTGTGAACAAAAAAAGAATTGTGACAAATTTGTTGATATCTTAAGATATGATATAACAAATTTGTTGATATCAAGTATTTCAGTACTCGGGATATTTTAATATTTCGACGGGCGATATTTTAAAAGTTACAAAAAGTATTATAAATTTTCTTCGTACTGAATATAGGTGACTCGTAGTAAATTTCTTCTAAAGCAGAGAAAAGGCGCAGGGGAGATGAGCAAAGGAAATTGTGCAAAGTGTGAGGTGTAAATAGTAGTCCATAGTTTAGTTAAGGTAGTTTTAAGGGACAAATGAGCTTTATAAGAAAACTAAAGACAGCTCTAGGACAGAAACCAAGGACAACTGCAGGATAGAAACCAAGGATAACTCCCAAAGAAATATATATCACAACCTATGTAACCAAATCTAACTTCTGAGCTAACAAGCTGAAACGAATAAACTACCATTGCAGTAAGTTTCTTCTTTCCTGATATAATTATAATATAATATATAATAATCCCAATGAAGCATAATTTGAAAAAGTAACATTTTAACTTTATGACGTGAACTTTTCTTATTCGATTTGACTCAGATTTGTAAGTACGGTATTGAACTTGAGCCCATCGCTAAAGACGAGGCAAACGACGGTGAAAAAAGACGAGAATAAAGAGAGAAAGACACACGATGGGATCGGTAAAACGTGGAGAAAGCCGATGTAGGGTGGAGGTGGAGGCACACGAGGTGGAGGGTGTTCGAACGAACGCAATTTGCATGATTTTGCATGTTTTAGCGCGTCCTGGCTGCGCCCATCGGGTTTCAGCTTTCTGCCTACGTTTTCCGCTTGCTTTTCTGGCTGCAGTCAGCCCCGGCGCAGGGGGGTGGCGCGAAGGGGTTGCGAGCTGGAAGGTTACAGGCCAACCGGAGAGATGGGAAATTATTTTTCTTGGTTTTTCTCGGCGAGCGGCCTGGTCGAAACAGCGGAATATTAATCGGAAGACAGGAAGGAAGGGACCGCTGTTGCCATTTTAAAAGAACCATCCCCCCCCCACATCCTCGGCTCTTCAGAGGAATTATCGGGAAAAACTTGCAATCGCAAGATGTGAAAGGGTAAAGGGTAATTACAGGAAGATGAACGTTGCTTACGAGGATTCGTTAATTTTTGCGTGATTTGATTTTGTTAGGGTTCGCGCACCGTTTGGAAGAAAGCGTTCTTTTGAAGTATAAAAAATTGGAATTGAAAAGTAAGCATATTTATCGCGTAGAAATCGTGGAAACATTAAATTTTTTAGATGTGCTATTTTTTTGTCGCTTAGTGCATCACTCGTCTCTTGAGAAAACGATTGAAACTCGACCGATAAATCACCTTCGAAACAACGAAAATCGTGAGTCGAGTGTTTACGACGTTTACACAGAGATTTCTCTGTGAGGTTCGAATCGAAACGGCGGATCCAGAAGGAAGAAGCGGATGAACGAGAATGAAGTACCGTTTCGAAACCGAGCGCAGAACCATCCGACTCATCGCGCGAAATTACCCAGTCGAGTGGGTTCCATCTCTTGGAATTAGTTGAAATTTTCTTTTCGTTCCATTGTACCTGGTCCCCGATCTGACACTGATATAAGCCCGCTTTTCAAACGTTCACAATGGAGATACGAGGCTAGAAATACCAACCCGGCCGTCTCTCTGTAAATCTCTTGTCTTGTGCTTGTGTTTCGTTTCGAATAAAAATAACAGCGGAACAATATTGTCGGTGATTCGACGTTTATTGAACGTTCGATGTCTGGATCGGTTTTCAACGTGAGTCCCTCGACCGAGCGTTGCTATCATTTACGACATATAATTATGATATTATCCGGCTCTTTTAATTTCGATCTTAAGCCGAATGCCACCAATCTACTCATCTGTTATTAGCTTCGGAATTATAGAAGCCGAATTATCGTTCCATCTCCGAGAGAAGGGTGTTTGTGGTTTGACGATACTTGGTTTGATGTTACTTTGAAGTGCGACAGATTGCTCTGTTTTTATTTTATGGGAAGTTTGTTATGCAAACGTACATTCGAGTGGATTATAAGATTTAAGATTGGTCGAAGTTCTACAGGTTATTCGAAATAATTTTCACCGCAGGATTCTATCGGTATATCGAGAATGAATTTTTCTATAGATAGAGAAATATACATGTTTTAAACCATACATAATATTTAAGTATTGAGATACAGAGATGTGACACATATTTTTCTAGATAAAGAGATATGAAATTTTTAACCCACAATCTAGCCATTATATTTATTATAACGCACTTCGTGTTTTTCCATAATTAAAACCTTTGATTTTTCCTATAAAATCAAACGCGCCTTCTTCATTTTACCCTTTTTACTCTTAACGAAAACTTGTCAATGCTTCTTTTTACAAAGAGGTAGGCTATCTCCACAGATATTTACTCTCGACCGCATTCCTGAATTGACTTTCGGCTTACATCAACACTTTAATCTTTCGATCTTTACATAGATCAAATTCATCGGTATAGTCGGTAGTATTTTAAAAGTTTTTACGCGGAGGGAAACGATATCAATAGGTGCTAAGATGTTTCACGATGCCCAGTTGTCGTGATTCGCAACAATGGCGTCGATATTGTCAGACATGGAGCAACTTTCACGGTGTTTATTTAACTAACAAACCACGATGCACGTATCAACCTCACGAGCTACCGACGTCATTCTTTGTCGATGATATCGCATACATCCATAGTCACAAAAGTCTTGTGTATAGACTTCTGTGGCTGACTGTATGTACATGCGTGAATCGAAATGTTAACAATGCTGCAGGCTGTTCATAGAGACGGAGACATCGAGTTCTTCTTTATATAGAGAGGAATGAATTTTATTTTACTTTTATTTTGATCGAGGAATGAAGCAATCATCGAAGAACATGCAACTCTGAAAATAGTTTCGCCTTGTCTAAAATCATTGATCGACATTAATTACATATCATTCCTACGTATCTTAAAACATAGTAAAATCTTATTAACTCAACAAACGTTCATCTTGTGTTTGTTTTCTTGTTCCACCTACAGATTTCATGATTTTTGCAAAGTATTCATTGTCATCGTGTTTCAATAGAATTCTTTTCGCGCGTCCAAGCTATGGGATTAGTTTTAAGGATCGTGTAGGATCTCTCTAGATGTCCTTACGGTTGGTTAGTTCCGCCAACGTTGATCCTTCTTAATGCCGCGACAAGAAGCCGAATTTAATCTCTTTGCTTCCGCTTTTCAAGATTTCACGACCGGCTACGCAAAACTGTACCGCTATGGTACATTATGGTATATTTTATAACGGAGTTGCTCGCTCACACTCTACGAGTTTATAACTCAAGTTTACTTTCACGAATACAATCCTCCTACGACTAAACAAATAGTTGAATATTTTAATAAGTTTTAATGACTACTTCCTGTATATGTATGTGCCTTATTTCTTTAAGAAAGATAGGAATTCGTTATTTTTATCGATCCTTAATTTTATCTTCGAAGAGATGAAACAAATACAACTTGCAACATAAATACATTACGTGCAGGATTACATTTCTTCACAAATGCATATTTTATATCAAATATATTAATATAAGGAAAATGCATAATTATAATTAAAGAAATAAAAAGTATACATAATTTTAATCTCGCCAAACACCGAAATTATAAATTAAACATAAAACAACCAAAGAAACTATACCATAAATCCACCACATAACACAAACCAATATAGATAAGATAAAAAGCGCGTTTTAACCACTCCAGTTCACAACAAAACCGGCTATCTTTGCCCAGTGGACAAGCAAAGACCGCTGATAATGTTTCTTTATACATATAGCCGTGGAGCAACTCACAAAGTCTGAAGTGTGGACACTCCATTACGCGGCGGTAGCAGCGACGAAAACGACAAACGGACCATTTCGACTCAGCTTGTGTGTTAACGCGCTCACACACTGCCACATCTTCAGATATACTGGTTCACAGACGAAATCTGGTGGCACGTCTTTTCATACAGTTGCGATAATTAAGAAGTTTTCTACCAATAAGTCTCGATATATTAAAAATAAATAAAAAAATATAAGATTACTTATTTCCTTATTATTGAATACAAGCAAATCATTAATCGAAAATTATTATTAAATGCAAGAAAATACAAAGTGTCTCGGTAATTATGGGGTAATCGACAAGGACATGATTCTACGTGAAAAGATAGTCTTTTAGTTTAATGAAAAAGACGTGTAAGAGTTGAAAAGTAGAGTGGAGTAGCCATATTTTAGTAGCAGCGAATGTGTTAACCCGTTCCGAGAAAGTTCAACAGAAGAAGCCAAAAGCATTACACAAGTTTGTGTGCGTGTACTTGGTATACACGGCGAGCTGCTGGATCGTTTACAAAAACTTGGACGTTCGTCCACTTGACGAGTTTCGGAGATTCTCCAGGGATCTGAGGGGAGTTTAAAGGAAATCTTCGAGGCTGACTACCGAATTTGTGTCAACTAATTAACATACCTTCGTGGGTTATTGTTCAAGGTTGTGTAAATTATTAACTGAAATCTACTTACGGTGGCGAACGTATGAATAGAGAAATGCTTATTCGACTAAATTAAGGTAGAATTGTATTATAAAGCATGATAGATTCCATATTTGATATCATAAAACTTTATACACTTATGTATTGAAATCTATTAAATTTACTTTATTAATGAATAATTTTAATCGCACAATTTGTTAATATTTATAGGTTATAAACCTATAAATCTTGAGTAGACGGTTTTGTACAGATTTCCGATACTCACCTACGTTGAATACGAAAAGTATTGGTACATATGCTTATGTCCACTTTATGGAGTGTTTTCTTCATTCCGTGCATTTTATTTTCATAGTAGATATCACATTTTTGTAGCCACACTAAATTAGGTGCGTGAAATTTAATATACTTAGTCCTAATTAATTAGTAAGTAAATTCTAAAATAAATACAATAGTGTGTCAATGTCTTCTACAGCCATTGTACTTATATAGACATCTACACTCTGTACAATCTTCAATATATCGACAAACGCTTCGACATCCCTTAAAGTTCACGACTTACCATTCTTTCCCTCTCCACCGATCAATTCTCCTGTTACCATCAAATGTCACTTGTCATGTCCTAACGAAGCAACGATTCGCACCTGCTGCAGATGCACAGATAATCCTTTCTATTTCTCAAGTTGACATTTACCGCTGTCACAACCAACGTTACATGTAGGTAATTAATATTAACGTCTTAATAACGATATTAACGTCGAAACATCTTAAAATACTCGTGACGCGTGCTCCTCGATTAAACAAGGAAAGAAAAAAACAAAAAGGAAGAAAGAAAAAATCTAATGAACTTATTCAACGTCACCAGTCCTGTAATTACCCGCAGGCTGGCATGCACGACGAAATAGTAACCCTGTCTAGCGATTAGCAGCCCCTCGGTCATTACCAAGTTAGCCTAAATAGGGTATAGTGTTTAGGGAGAGTCTACGTGGACCCAATGCTAATCGCTGCCACTGTGTAAGGACATACGAGCACACGAGGACGTTTTCGAAGGGTGGCCTGTCGCTGGTTTCGCTATTGTTTCGGGGAAACACGTTCAAGCATAGAGTGAAATAAAGGATACGTTGAATACGAGCCGTGCTTGCCAGTTACGATCTGTATAGGGTTCGGTTTTGGCTTTGGGTTGAGATAATTTGACCGATCTGATGTTTGGAATGGCAGAATATTTGATATCGGTGAAGACGAATTATTATTGAAGTATTTCAACTTAGATTAAGAGAATGATTAGAAAGAAGAAATAGCGATAAGTAGATAGCAGATTTTTGCACAAATTCATATTCTCTGGTCGGAAGACGGAAGGGAGATGAAAATTCGTTTTACCTATTAAAAAGTATAACAAATGAACGCTATACTTTGGATATCTTATTACATTTTTATGCATTTTCTGCAATTTTTGCGTCTTCAAATTTTACATAAATGCATAAGAATCTGCAGTCTACTTACACAACAGACGCATAATATATTCGCAAAAGGTTTCCAAAAGAGTTGAAATACATTCGTAAGTCACTGTACCGTCGCAGGTTACAAGTCGGAGCAACGTCGTCGATGATGGCACGCTGTGATCGCTGTATACCCTTAGAAATTCCGTTCACGTGCAAGATGGCGGCTGTAGTTTGCTCCCGACATGCACCGCCCCTGACTCTGTCTCCCGTTTCATTCCTCATCCTCTTCCTCTTTCACCATCCCTTTCCTATATTCTATCGTCCTTCTTCTTCCCTTCGACGGCCTTGCCCTTTGGAATGACGAGACGACGCGTTTTGTCGCGACGCCTGTGTCGGTTAAGCGTCCCAACAGTTTGTGACGACATGCCCATTACACCGGGTCGTGCTTTTCGCGAAACGGCTCAGGCAGAAAGTACGTAGCACGATGGAATACCCTCGGTGCTTCCCACCACCACCATCAGACAGACCTATTTGCCGGTCTTTGGAAAATAAACGCTCGCGGATACGCCCCTGAATACTAATTTCTTACCCTCGTAGAATCAGCCACGATTACCAGACTAGAACTCACGGTATACACGGCGTTTCGTAACTACGACGTTAACGAAAAACTTTCAATTTTTATAGATTTTCTTATATATTTCCATGTATGAAGCATCAAATAAGTGGCCAGAAGACTGCGGATGTTTGTGAATTTGTAGGAAGCTTAAAGGCGCTAAAATTCATAGAACGCACGTAATATGCAAAAATATACAAAGTATCCAAAGCACAATACTTGTCGTAATATTTAGTAAACGAATTGAATTTTTACTTGGATTCGATTTCTTCAATCGAGTTTATGAAAATACGAATTTACGTAAACAATCGTAGTTTAGTGGTAAGGAACGAAACAAACCATCTCTGAAATTGTATTAAGAAACAACTGACACAGAAAAATTGGTTTTTTGAAAGATAAATGTAAAGAAATTGGTAATTATCAAAGTTTGTGAAATTTTTTCATTGTTTAAAAGGCTCTTTATCTAAACTTAATGACGAAATTAATTCCATAAAGGAAACTCTCGTGAAAAGGCAACATACATATTTGTAACATATTGAAGATAATCAGGATTTGCTCCGAGACAATAAGTAGCAGCATTAACCAAAATTTAATCCGATTTTTATATAATTTTAGCTAAAGAAAAACGTATTTAAATCCTGAAAATTCTATAATTATGTGCTGTAATTGCTATTGAAATAGGTATACCTCATCGACTATAGTCTAACATTACATTCACCTGTCTAATATTCTCCTCTTAATTTTTCTAAATGCACAAGCCGCATAATTAAGACATAAATACCTATAAATCAAAAAACTGCAGAGATTATCAGATGCATAATCACATCGTGTCAGATTAATGGTAATCATTCAGAAGATTCCGAGTATCGCGGAACACACTGCTCTCCAGCGGCAGTGCAATGACATCGGGATTGATCAATTATTCCTCGTGTACAGCCGCGCAATCAGCATCGATCAAGAAATGCCACACGGGAAATCCGATCTAAGCGAATTATGTCATATTTGATAACATTTAAATATCTTCTCTTTACAGATGTGTGCTAAATATGTAACTATGATTTATTTTCATAACGGTCGTTGTACAAATATTTAAAGTCTTCGTGGAAAACGTTAAAACGTTTACGTTGGAAATGCTATTTGATTCGTGCGTCTATTGGACATTCTCTGGAAAACTTGATCTCTTCAACAAACTGTGAATACGAAAAACTGAATACTGTTCTTATTTATTTTGTAATGCTCACTGTGTTTCATTTATAACACGCGGGATATATTCATAAATGAGGTCTCTACGCGTACTTTCATGAGCCTGCGTATGACTTTGAAAGAGCTGACTCTTAAAGTTCAACCTTCCTCAACTTAGAATTTTTCGCAACGTGAAGTTTCTGATCTTCGACGAACATAAGTTTGATAACCTAAGGGCGGCTAGTTTTGTCAGGTTACCCTAAACGAAACTCGATAGTCCGATTGAGAGTCGAGGTGCCGATCATGTCCCTTGGGAAGATGGTTGCCAGGCCTTCGGGCAAAATTTTACCCTCTGCTCTCCCGGGACAAGCCGAACAACGAGCATTTAGCTAGCTAATACGCGTATTACAGCAGCCTTGCTACTTTATGTCCTCGAACATTCTTTGAACCTGTACGATTTCGTCTCTGAATGGAATTAACCTTCTAGAAGTTTCTCTCTTTTATAACAAATTTGAGACTTTGAAAATGAAACGTATAGAGTCTAACGAAAACAGAAATGCTTCGTTCGAAAGTAAGGATATGCGACAATATTTTTTATATTCACTATATAGCTTCGCGTAATTGTGGAGCGTTTTCGGTACACAAGGCAGGAAGCAAGAAGAAGTCGCAGGTAAGGGAAGCGAGAAGAGAAGAGAGGCAAGAGAGTCGCGGATGGGTTTTCAAGAAACGTGGTCGATGTTTGCCGCGGTCAAAGTGGTCTCGAGTGGCGTCCATTAGCCGGCCACGCGGTTACGTTCGACCTCTCGATCCCGGTGAGCGCGTGGAAAAGTACACGCTCGAGGAGCAAAGAAAGCCGTGCGTGTGTAAAGAAATACCGTGGAAGACACCTCGATTGCATGGCTACCGGGAGCCGCATGGCAAACATACGGCAAAAGCAACTGCTGCCTGTGTGTGCATATAATATCTCGTACAAGTGGCGTTCTCATCTTTTGCTCGCTTTTTGAAACGTCTCGAGTAACCAGTATGCCGGTTCTAACTTATATATGAGTATGACGAGATGAAGCTTTTGAACCCTTTCATCGATTGCAAGATCGATTTCTCGGGTTTGACTTCGTCCGCGAGGTTAATTGTTTTGTAGTTCCATTGCATTGAGTGCATCGATGGATGGATAAATAGATACGCGAAGACACGCCACGACTATGGTCGTCAATGCAAAAACATCTGCAGTGATTATACATTACGCATTTGTGAATCCCGAAGGTATGAAAATGAATAGAATTACATATGATACGCAAGAATATATAAAATATACGAAATATAGTGCAATTCGTGACAATATATATTCAGACCAGCAGTTAGAAAAATATCTCTACGCAGGTTCCATTTCTTTTGTTGCATTCGTAAAAATATGGAATTGCATAAAGATCCGCAGTCTATCTACGACATATGATCGTCGTACATCATTCTTTTACTCGAATGCTCAATAGAGCGCAACGGCAGGACACGTAAGCGTCTTAATACACTGGGGTGTTTACGCGAATTCGAAATTCAGGCTGCATAGAGGCGTCGTCCGGGACAATCGGGCTGCGGCGTGTTGCCCTCTCGAGACGCTTTCCATGGGCCACTTTGAATCTAACCAGGCAGCTTCACGCACGGCCGAATGTCATTATGTCGCAGGAGACAATCCCTGCCGGTGGCCCTCGAAGCATGGAGGCCTTTCCACGTCGAATTTGTTTCCGATTTATTCGGCCGGCCGACGGCAAGAGAGTTCTCAAGGAAGAGCAGCCGTGGTCCTGATCATGCGCTCGGTTACACCCTTAAGTACGGTGGCCAATCGAGTGTCCTTTAATACCTCACGAGTGTCCACTTCCCGTTCCCTGCCATCGTTCAGGAAAATTCGAATCGTTCCTTCTATATATAGGACTCTTTAGTGTTCTAAACTAGGTTGTAATGATACCAAGCGATAATTTTAAGTGGTTCTATATAACGATCTTATAATAATATTTGATTATATATTATAGAATTTCATAGTAGACGATAACACAAATAACATAAAATTGTATACAGTAGAACGTTATTTATCCGCATTTCGTTTATATGAAAGAAAAAAAACAATGCCTATAGTAACTCCATAAACCGCTAACAATAATGAATGTTAACTCTTAATTGATACCATTAGTGAAAATTAACCCGCGGTAAATTTAAAGTCTTATGAAATATGATAAAAATGTAGTTCTATTGCTATTGTATTATTTAGAATAAAATATTTAATCATTACGTAATATTAAAAAAAAAAGAAAAATGAAGAAATTAATTCGAAGGGTCTGAAATAAAATGATAGAAAAGTTTCGATGTGTTTTAGGATATATTTACAAGTTTTGGCTGCTTTGTTACACGGTTACGCGAACATACACGCGTAATAAATTCTATTTTCATAAGCCGTTGCTATACCGAGGCTAGCCATAATTTCATAACAATAGTTCCATGCTAAATTTCCTGCACATGGGGAAAATCGCGTTCAGCAATGGCGCTGCGCGAAACTGCGTGCATTATCTTACAGTCACCAATTTCATCAGCCGCATAATTCGCCTGTGAAACGTTATTGCACTACACTCGTCACGAAGAAGTAACAAATGCTCTGCACTTCTGTTTTAAATTGCATTCCATTTCGAAGTACATCGTCAAATAAGAACGACAATTCCGGCTTTCAAATAATTTCAATAATTTCCAGTTAACTCCAGCCTGATAAAAGTCGCAGATAAAATATTTCATTAAAACACGTTCCAAGGGTATGAACATCCCGTATCTAATATATCACGTATCACTCTTCTAAATACTCCACATGCAATAGCTTCATACGCCACACACCATAAAACATAAGTCTCCTTTTCGGGCGGCACGATGTTATACAACGAAATCTAATAATATTTTTAATCTTCATTATCGGTCGCTAATAACCATATATGTACAGTTCATGCGACGTTGAAACATAGAAAGAAAAAAATACACCAAATTTTTCTAATACAAAAAAAGACATCACAGCTTAAATATATACATACGTGTAACATACATGATCGAATGAAAAAATAGAAAGTTGCGCTCCCTTTAGAGGGTGCATTAACGCAACGATAATAAGCGGTGCGAAGGTTTCCCGAATTTGAAAACCGGGCTGCGTGCGGACTTGCCTCGCGCATCCTGTGTTAAAAGTTTCACACAGGATACACGGCAACGCATCGTCGTGTCGACAAATGCGCGTTTCGAATTGAACGCAGCTATTGATTGATTCGCGCGATCCAACGCCGGCTACAGATAAATAAACGGCGTCGATACCGCAGCTCGCTTCGTACTCCCAGCACAGAAAATAGCCGAATTCTCGCAAAACACGACGCCGTTTCATAATGCGAATGTCGCTGGAAAATATTTGCTAACAGCGGCTTGGTGTATAGCAATGTCTGGCCGCGTTCAGATTTCCCAGAATTTCCACGATTCCATTCGGCCAGATCAAACCAGTTAATTTCGTTATAGTTTTATCGATTTTGAATGCCCCAAATGATTCTGTTGTTTTATTTGTTTCGTATTTTATTTTATTTTACTCTTTTTCGTGTTTTCGGTATATAGTAAGAAGCGAAGCTGAACGTGGTATTTAAATGGAATTTTTATATAAATAAAATTACGATTTTCGAGTCATACTTTTGTAGGAATGTCGCATTAGAATAACACATTGGTATGATAAGGTGGCAAACTTATACGAAAATATCATAATTTCATAAAGCATGAAATGTATATTTCTTTAAACACAAGTCTAGCCTGAAAAGTATAAAGTTTGACTGGTTACTGAAGTTAACTTCTATGATCAACTATAATACAAATCCTATATTGTTCCTCCTCTTTCAACGCAAATCCAACAATCCAACTGGAGGAAAAAATTTTTTGTTCAGTCCGGCAATCTGAGATAAACGAAATTCGCGATGAAATCCACGGGGTGAAATTATTTCGAGGCGAACGAGCGATAATAAAGTAGTTTGCAACAGTACTGGGTAGGTTCCTTGAAATGTTTTTCAAGCCATTGTCGCGACGTTTGGCGTATTTGTATCTCGCGACGAAGAAATATTCTGCGGATGCAGCTGTTGTCGCCGCGGGGTTCTCGACTTCGGCTGGCAATTCTCTCGGAAGTCCGGAACGATTCGATTGTTCGGAGGTATCGAGGCAACGAAAATCATTCTGGAGGAAAAATAATTGCGCGAGATGGGAACGTTAATGCCTGTAAGCGACAAAAGCAGCCACGGCACGCGTGAACACCACGGTTCAACGCATCCAATTAACAATATTGTGATTTGATGGCAACGTTCAGTGCAAACGTGAGAGATTATATAACAGTAGCAGTCGCTGAATACTCCCTGTGACTTCCCTTCATATGCTACTTCAAACTCGCACCTTGTATATTGCATCAATTTAAAATCCTTATTGTAATATACTGTGTTGAGAAAGGATGAGCAAAATTTCATTCGAAATATACTAAAAAACGAAGTAATATCGCTTCTAAAGCTTATTTATTATATTATTATTGTATTATTATATTATTAAACACAAGATATTAAGAATTTTACTTTTCACAATATCTTTGTTCACAATTCCGAGCGTAACCCAAAATCCTTTAACAATAAACTAATTATTAAACACCTAATAATAGAATAATTAATAAAATAACTTACTCAAAACCTTCAACATCCACCGTCGACTAACCGGAAGTAACGTCTCATCCCTCCAAAAGCTCACACCTCACTTTCAACAACCCACATCCGACCAGAAAATACCAAATGTTTAACCGCTACCCTCTTTCCGCTGTATTCTTTCATCTCACCCTAGCCACTTACTTTCTCACCGCTCCATTTTCGTTTTATTATTCATCATTAAAAATACGATTCTTTTGTAAAACGTTCGGCGTGTCGCCTTTCGTGCGTCGGAAATGCACAAGTAGCCAGATAAACATCTTCGCTCTCGATTCCTGAATCACGATCTATTTGTCAATTGCCGAGTGGGTCGATCCTAAAAATACATTGCAGGACAGCCAATTCTAACAATGGCGGCTATAAATGGATTATTAGGCGTTGGAATCGCGCAACACCTGACACGAAGGGAAGGCCAGGCCGAGTTCACGCCATAGCATTCCAAAGGCTTTTGGTTCGTGCAGCCAACCGCCAGGGAGTTCCCATTTTACGCGCCCTGTTCGCCGCTCGAAGGATCGACTAATATTTTACCTGCGTGCCGCGGGACAAAAGTGTTGACCGAGGCCCTTCGCATTCATTCGGTCGTGTCTCATGGGAAAGTGGCTCGCGATATTTCGTAATGAGTAGACTGCGGATTTTTATGCGTTTATGGGAAATTGAAAAGCGCAAAAGTGCTCAGAATATTCATATAACAGGATAAAATGTAGAAAATATGCAAGGTATAATACTTTCTATAATATTTTAGATGTCAATTTTCTATCCGGACTCTGTTTTTCTTAATTATATTCGTAAGAATACGAATTCTCATAAATATCCACAGTCTATTAATGAGCAAGAATTAATCAGTTGGTTTCCTCTTTTCACATAGAAATTGAACTGTAATCACGTATCCAAGTCAAAAAGTTGAGAAAACGAAAAGTGAAGTCGGTCAGTTTAGTTACTGAAAGGCTCCTATAACCTTTACTACAAATTTCTCTTAAGGGAACCTCCATTTATGACAGTAATTAATGGGTAACCAATTTCCCCACCCCCAATTAACGCAATCAAAAAGCCTCATAATCGACAAGCAACACGATCAAACCAACAACGTACTTCGATTAATTCAAAGGGTACTCCATAATGATAACACAATACCGTCTCTTCCGACGAGGGAAGCGGAAAGCATCCTTGGCGTCAGTGGTCCGATGCATAGGCGATCCTAATCCACGCAGCCGCAAATCCATTTGCAGAGTAACAACTATCGAGGTAACAAGATCACCGGCCGATTCTGCTCTACTGTACCTTCATCATCTATGATCGAACTCTGTCTGCATACATACGTGCGTATATGTAGGCATCTGTATATATAGGTGTATATGTACACAGCGTGTTGCCAAAATCATAGTCGCGAAAATGATAACTCCCTGTGTAGAAATAAATCGAAAACGTAGTGTAACATTTTGTCGTAGCACCTTTTTCAAAGCAGCAAATTTTTAAAATTCAATGATTCTGAAATTCCTCAATTCCGAAAGAAATTGTTTAACCTCGTCTAAATATTCTTCTTCGATTCAAATACCTAACCCTATCTTACCCTTCTAAACAAATTCTCAAATTCCATTTTCCCCCAGAACGAAGCGTCCTCTAAAGGAATCTTATCCTAAATTTCCCACTTTTTCTTACGTTAAGATTCACGCATCAATCCCAGTTGCAGCCCGATTTTGGAATCGCCCTATACGTATTTGTGTGCGCGCGTACATGCATATATATACAGGTATGCGTGTATTCTACTCCATGTGCACACGTGTACCACGGTGCATCCGGTGTGTATGACACGGGTCGCATCGTAGCCAGATTCGCCACATGCATACGCTCCAGCTCCGGCTGCATCATCGGTTATGTGCATGTATATGCATGACGCGTTGCAAGCGTGTAGCAAACAACGCGAACGGACGCGGTCGATCCGGCAATCTGATCTAAATACGTCCGGCGACGATACGCATCGCGTACCTACGCTGATTTCCATCCGATTTTCCTACTTTTTATCTCATACTCGCGATCTTTTTATCGATTTTTAAAAGGTTGAGATGTTGGTTGAAAGACGTGAAAATGGAGCAGGTTTGACAGTCGTCTTCCTGTTTGTCGAGGAATCGGGGAAGCGCGGGATGAGAAGAATTTGTGGAAGTTTCTGAATTTTTCTAGCTAAGTATTATCGATGGTGGGATCGTATAAAGTGAGAACTTGAATTCATAAATACATATTGGGATATTTACGAAAAACGAAATGACGAGCCACCTGAGAAATTATTATAACTTCTAAGAATTATTGCTTTATGTGTAACCTTACACTGTAGAGGATTTATATAGTCGATATTGTATATAATATTATGACATTCATATCTGCACGAATATAATTATAAAGATTGAACCCAAATGAAGAATTGTTTTTGTCTATCAGATATTATAACGAATGCCATCGTTTGCATAGGGACAATGAGTCGTTCTATGCTGATATTTTATATTATATTTTATGACAATATATGTCTGTAGCTTCTTTTGATGAGTTAAATACACAAAATTCTATATACAGCATTTTAATAAATAATTTGTTTCGTATGAAAACTATATCTCGGGACTAGACAATAGTTTTAACACCTGGTTCGTGTTTCATTGACATTGTCTGATCTGCCTACCACAATTAATACTGTCAATAAATCTTCCCTAATGAGAAACACTCATAGTTCTAAGTTGTTTGAAAATCCATAAGATAATTAGTTTTCCTTGAACGCTTCTTAACTGTTTCGCTCATAATAGATGTGATCATTATGTGAGATACATCGTGCCCGTTTGATGGAGTAGTAAATGTATAATATCCCATAAGCTGATCTCCTTTTTAACGTTAAATAACGCGTAATTCTAGTAAATAATTTGTTAAATATTCGTTATAACATAGAAATGTTTATGTGACAATATCGGGCGATACTTCAGTATTCTGATTTTCGTGCGAGTTCTTTGCCAGCAACAATGCAAGATTTACCAGTTCCTGTGACAAAGTGTTCCATTGTCTCTCGATTCATCAAATGAAACCTTAAACGATCGTATTGCGAGCGACAACTTAATCCTCAATAGTACACCGGCACAGAGGAGGGAAGCCTCGCGATGGAAACGAAAGCAATTTGTTAAATATTGCTTCCGACGATGACAAACGACACGGACACGGGACAGGATGTTGTTCGTTCCTCCACGATTCTGAAAATGTTGCAACGTGGATAAATCTCAGCAACTCGGAATGTCGACTATATTAGTTATATATCAGTTAAAATATCGTTAATAACAGTGGTTCCAATGATGCCAGTGATTTTTTAAAGAAATAATCTTTCTTTGGAGGATTGTTTTTCTGAAAATTAATTAACAATTCTGTGTTAACAATTCGGTACAGAAAATTGGAAAAATTCGATCAATGGTAAATATTTATGTGGTTTCATGTGATATTATAGGTTTGTAAATTTTAAGCTTTTCACCGTTTGATCAAATACTATAATAAGTCGAACTTTATAATTTTTGAGAAAGATTGATCTGTTCAAAATTTGTTAAATAATCTTTTATGGAAGAGGAATTTCAGATAGAAAAATTTTTTGTAGTCTTTAGACGTATTTTATAGTTAAATTTTGGAGAGTTATAACTTTACGTAGTAGTCACACATCAGGTAATACCTCTCCTTCAAAATTTTTACTTTGTTCTCAAGTTTCCTCTAAATGGAGAGAAAATTTGACATAGGTCATGTGAAAATTCCTTCTTGTATCCATTTCGAACTAGTTCTTTACGTTCTCAGAAGACTATACCACGAACAGGGTGTTAGAAAAACAGTCAGACGCGTTTGCTTGCTGGAAAGCCCATTGTAACTATGCAAACGTTGCTCTGGTTTGTTATTCCAAACCCACTAAGCGAACTATCGTTCCGAGTTTTCGAATATTTAACAAATAATGACGTAGCGTAACGCTAACCATAAAACGAAATCACGAACTGGGAGACAGATGGGAAAGAAATGCAGTTTTCTCAATGCTTCTTTGTTCAGCATGATAGATCGTGTTGTATAGCCTTATACATTTTCAATAAATATATTTTAGAAATATTTTTCTTGATTATTTTTAGTTGTATTATATTTTAAAATAATAATATGTGATATGTTTATGATATATTATAATACTCCTGGCATTAAAATCCTCTCCTATTATTATTATAAGGAAAAAAATATTTTCCCTTATCCCTGATTCGACCACTCATCCCCTCAGCCTCAATTTTTTCAATCAGATCCCCCTGCACGAATATTATAATCCTCGATTTTGAAGATATCGTATCCTTAGACAGGTTGCTCAAATTCTTTTCTCAATGATCTAATAAGAAGATTTAAATAATTTTTAAGGCTACACTGATGTAACGTTCAATTTCTTCTCATTTATATTCAGCATATCTCTCGATTATTATTTTAATCGATATCGGCATTCGTATTATTAATTTCTCTATCGTATTCTTATTTCATTGCAAATTTCGATACGAATTTTAGATAAACTCCTTCGAGTTTTGTATGTAAATCTCGAATATTCCAAGTACATCTGAATATTATCATAAAATACGGTAAGTAGGATATTGTTAAAGTTTTAAAAATTTTGCGGAATCGTCGAAGCGTTTGAATTCGATTTCCCGTGAAAATTCAAATGGCAGCTGAGATTCATATTTAGCACGTCGAGAACGCCGCAGCTCGGTTAATTACGAATTTTAACGCTGTATCTTGAACACGATTCCGTCGGCTAAATTGTTCGCAAAACTTTTAATAGCGAACCGTTAAAATCAAAAACTCGGCTAAAAGCTGCACCGAACAAAATGATTATATTCTTGAAAGCACGCTTTAAGCACGGCCTAATATTATCGTCACATTATCATTACCAAACACCTGCAAAATAGCATCGATTTTTATCGATTTTAAACCCGATTATAACTACTTAACGTACATTATAATAATAAATCCTTTTTATAAAATTTCATATAACAATATATAGAAAATTAAAAAATATCTTACTTATTTTTGTTTCGTAGGTATAATCGATATAGATTCACGTTCGAATCTCAAATTCAATTTTCGTAATTCTTGATTCATGATTTTTGATAGAAATTTTGTATTATACTATTTTAATAAACTTGGAATAAAAATTTCATATTATATTATTTAGTTTAATAATTCATAATTTCTAATGAACGCTTCAATGAATTTGTAACATTTACATTTATATTTTTGATTTGAATGATTTTTTGCAAAGTATATTTGCAATTTGCTTACATTCTATTTTCAATTAAAAATTCGAAACATAATATATACGTAGTAAAAACTTTGATATATGCAATATTCTTTACAAAATATAATACTAATAATTGATCATCTTACTCGTATTATACCATGAAAATCGTAAATCAAGTCTTTGTTAAGCGTTTCACTTATGATATTTTACATTCGAGTATATTATTAGATAAGACAGGTTTTTAGCAAATCGTTTCGAACATCGCTTCTGTCCTATTTGTATGTTAAAACATTTTGTCATATGATTTTCGCGTCCCCTTATCGAACTTAAAGCACTGATACGATTATCTAAAGAAGTTACGTTGCAATGATTGGAAGTATAATATGTGCAATAAGCAAATGAACGATCGACTAGTAATCACTTTGCACAAGTATACATAGATATACTAAGCACGTCGATTTAAGTGAATGTAAATAATATTTATCTATTCCATTTTTGTCGTTCTGTAACCTAAAAAATTGAAGCGATGAATCGAACAAAAAAAACTGATTGATAAAACAAGAGTTCATGAAATATGTCACAGTTTGAATTATTCTACAATACAAGTGAAAGAAAAGAGTAGTAGTAGAGGAGACATTAGTCGACAGATAAATATAACAAATCATTTTTAATAATAATATCTGGGATTTTTTATTTTTTAATATGTCTAAGTAGTCGAAAAGATTGTGTTATCGTGAAAATTTCAGGTATACTTCATTCGAAATTATTTAAAAGACAGAGTTTTTCATTTATACGTAATCCTCGACGAAGATTATTTATAGAATAATGTGTTGTGATCCATATAATTAAAATTATTGAAAAAAAAGACAGCCTTCCAATAATTCTATTTAAAAGATCCCAAATAATTTATCTCTTTCAAAGAAACGTTATTCCTTAGAGTTTCCTATCCTCGAATAAAGTTAATGGCAAAAGATGTACTAAACACGTTTCAGTCGAGTCAACATCAAAACGCATATATGAAACGTTCTGCATAATTAATCGTTAAATCGTTAAATAACTTCAAAGTGTATTGAATCGTGTGCTGGATGTTGTTTTCTGACGGGAACGAATCATCGATGATTTTAAGCCGCCGCCGATAGAAATGCCTCGAAAAACAAACCGCGCGCAATGCCGCTCTTAACACGAATACCTTCGTTATTTTTCCCGCCTTTTTCTCAAACGGGTTCCGTGACACGCAGAAAAATGCGAGAAGTTGACACAAACATTCCGTGTAGATTTGCGTACCGATGGAAAATCCTGAGTGGCCAATGTGGCTATGCACTTTACTTGTCGTAACAACAAACGCTTCTATCGTGGCCATTTAGTCAATGCACGTAAGAACACGATAAGGATTCGCGGATATTCTCGTGTGTTGAAGGATTTGCAACGCTGTTAGTTTTCCAACGTGTGTTGGAAATATGTAAATGCTTCCCAGATGCTGGAACAAGATTAAAAACATGAAGTGTCTGGTAATTAGGTACAATTTTTTCGAAATAATAGTGTTTTTATTCTATTAATGAATAATTATATTTAATATTTCTGGATTAATTAATCGTAACATAGCCGCGTATACACGTCTATTATTAATTATTTTATACTCAGGTATAATTATTATCAAGAATTATGATTGTAAGTAACTTTGCTTCTGATGATTATGATCATCGCTCGTATTCGCTTAATATCGTTTCTTGTTTATTGGATAGTGAATAACGTTTAATAATATTATATCGTATAATTCATGTAGTTATTATAATGTTTTTATTTTTATTCTTATCCTCGCTTTTATTTTATTGCTTTTAAAGATATTATATTAATCTATAAAAGATTTGTTTTAGTAAATGAACATTTGTTTATTTAACAACGAATTAACACGTGATTTCAGTAACCGATCTATTGCATCGTAACAACTGTTAATGGCTTTGTATTGAGAGAGACAGAGAGAGAGAGAGAGAAAGATTTATCATTTGTGTAAAGATAATTATATTTCTGCATTTGTTTGAAATAGGTATGTGCATAGTTAGATTATACTCATTAGCCAAAGTTCACTGAATTCATAGTTCAAACCATTATGCGTAATATTTTCAACCTTATAGTGCATTATACATATTATCTATGTCAAGATATTTGTACGCTTCTTATATATTATTATGCTTACTGCTTGTGCTTTGTTTTCAAATCTTTTTACTTCGTCTTAAACACAAACTAGAACAACAAAACTTTGCAACATTTTTGGCCAAATCACTCTTTCCCGCCGAATCAAACTGGAATCAAGTTAATTTTCTTACAAGATAAAGAACATTCTTCAAGCTATTTGGTTCAAATTTCTCAAATATTCTTTTGCGTTGGCGAAATTCAAATTCGACATTTGTTTTAACGAACACTTGTTTCCTCCTAAAATAGAGCAAGGTAGCGTAGAAAGCATAAATGAAAAAGTTATCGACCTAGGTCCTTAAGCATACAGTCCTGTACAGATTTCCCGTGTTTAAAACTACAAATTTTTCGATCCAAAATGGGACAGGTGAAGAATAAAACGAATCGAGAATTCATGGGAACAGAAACTTTATTCAGCTTCAATTGCATCGAGATGCGGCAGTTCCGCGCTGAGAATCAAGAGAGACAGATCGACCACGTATCTGTGTTACTTGAGGTAATCTTTAAAAAACCGTCTATATTTCTTTTCGTTTAGTCATTTGTCGTTTCTCATTTACGAACGAATCGTAAGAACCGCCATCTATCTGTCCATCATGCTTCGTGTTCATGTATGTTCAATTTATATTTATTCGCGTCTGCATGAATTTGTGTTTGTTTGTATGTTAATTGTGATACATCTCAATTATACGTAGGCACGTATACATAGTACATATACATACATACAGAAGGGGCGAGAAGTTGCACAGAATAATATTCTTCGTACATCGTGTATATCGTTCGAGACGATATATGGATTATAATAAAGACGAGACTATCGGTAAACCTTCGAACGTTCGTATATTACACTTTGAACAGGCGGGTCTGCTTTTCAGTCTGATGTAATGCCCCACATTGGAATTTCATAGTTACGGAAAAACGTATGAAATTTCGTATAGAGACACATTATCTTCTAGTTTGCGGCATCCTCGTTCTATTTACACGAATTTCTTAGTTTCGAAGCTAGAATTCCACTATCAACGCAAATATTCATAATTATTGGACTTTCGTTATGATCCTTGCATTTTAAGAATCAAGTTTTTTGATAATCTTACCCCCTATAACAATGAATTGCAGCTTAACGAGAAGATTTAAGATTGGAAATAAAGAACGTTTAAATCAAACGTTTGATTTAAAAATACTTTTATAATGAATCACGGCGTTTACCATAAATACCACGTAGTTTTATATCGACTGATAAAAATATATGACTAATTACTCGTTAATTTAAGAAAAAGAATTCAAGTCTCAGAGTTTTATTGTAAAAGCGAAAAGTGCTGAAACTTTTGAATAACTTTAACGGATAGCTATAAGGAAGTAAGTACGATATCTTTTAATCATCCACCTCGATGTTCATTCGCGAATAATGGAATTCTAATCTCAAAATCTTCGACTACACGTATTCTTATACATTTATATTTATATAGTACACATAGACTCTCCCCTAACACGTGTTGCACGATACGTGGATTCAAGTACCGGACTCGAACTGAAAGAAACATCGTGATTCGTAGTGGAAGCGACGGGACATCAGTTCGAACAGCCAATTAATGGAGAAGTGGGAAATTCGTTCGTTTTATCCAAAAATACGCGAAAATAACATATTGCGCCGCATACTTTCAATTAAACAAAAACGGCAATACGTATATTTACAAAGACAATTAGATAAATATTACTCTAATTACAAGGTGAAGGATCGAATTGGCATAGTCGAAGGAACTAAAACAATTTCGCAATTTGGCACGACTAGTTAGCACCAGCTTAGTTTAACGACGCACATTGGACCAAAATCGAAATTTAATGGCTTAGATTCTTGGAGCATAGAATTGAAATAATTTAGGATCTTTATACTAATTTTATGCTTTAAAAATAAATTGGTTTTATTCGAGTCAGAATCTTAAAATATATACATACTCGAGTGAAATAATTCCGAATTTTTCTACTAATGACTCTTATACGTTGAAAAGAAATTGGAGTAGGGACTTTTAAATGACTTTTATTGTCACACTCGACACTTGAGAGTTAAATAACGACATAAGTTTAAAATCAGACAATTCAAAATCTGATTAATTCTATAAATTTTTGCTTTTGGGATTAAATATCTTTAATTATTGCTTCTTTATAGATAACTAACATTTTACCTATAGACTAAAATGATTAATTCTCTATCCTTTGGTTTATTTTTAACTTATCAAAACTTATTAATACAAATATCGTTAAATTTATTGGAAACTCGCCCTAAAGAATCTGTAAATTAAAAATTATTACTAAATTATGGATTTTTATTCATTTATGCAAAATTTTAAAGTGTGAAAATGTAAATAATACATTAATACACAAAAATATATAATGTATCTAAAATAAGAATGTGATTTTAATTCATATTTTAAATTTTCTAATATTTTATAATTTTTTATGAGTGAAACAAATATTATCCATTTCAGTTCTATACTTTTTGTACAGCAGAACTTCGATTATTCGAACATCGCGACTAATAAAAAATTTGGGAATGATCCCTCACAACAAAAATTGCAAAACGAAAAGAGAAATTGGATGAAATCATGACATTTCTATTCGCAAGCTTTTATTTCTATCTAATATCAACGTTCCTAAAATAATCACTAAAATAAAAACATAATCATAATCAAATAAATAATTCTCTTTTATATGAAAATAAAGTTATTCGATTATGCGAACAGTACAAATTAACAGTAAATACAAATAATCGAGGTCCTGCTATACTCGTGAAAATAACGAACTTGCATAAAAATCCATAATCCACAATTGTTCCTTTTTTCGTATCATCAAGTTAAATTTTATTCTAAATTTCGTTCGTGGACCACTGTGCCTCAAAACCTCCCAAATACCAACCCTGCAAACAACATAAAAAACGCCAAAAGCCGTCGATCAAAAGAATTCCCGACCTCTTATCCATCACCTCTTTATCCACCTCTACACGTCGCTTACTCCCAGCATCGTTCACCTTCACAATCCTCCAACCACCTCGAACAGTCTGTGATTAGTCTCGAACCAGAAAAAACTCGAGTAATAAACGCGAAATCTTCCATTAAACGTTGGACCCATTGCTGGAGGTCGCCGGCACGTAATAATTCCTCGCTTGCAGATGGCTCTGAATATGAAGTCCAGAAATCTGCCCACTCTGAATGCCTTGATTGGTCCAGTGACCAGCCGTCGAGATGACCTTAGCCTCAGGACTGGCCGACGGCGTGTTAGGCGACGGTAGAGCATTTGTTTCAGCCACAACATCCACATCAACATCCTCCTCATCCTGATCAGGCTCCTGAAGATCGTGTAACTCATCCTCACTGCAACTAAACCTCCTTGCCTTCTGTGGCCTGAGATCGGACTCTATCTGATGCTGGTCGTCAGGCGCAAGGAGACTCGCAACGTCGAACTGTCTCTTCCTCGAAGGTTGAAAAGTCGATGACTGCCTCAGAGTTTGACTCTGGAACGTTTGTTGCTGCTGTTGTTGCTGTTGATGGTGTGGATGATGGTGATGAGGCGTCCAGATTCCCGGCATGGGCTGAGAAGCCACTGGAGGTCCTAAAGTAGCTGGAGGAGGTGGCGTGGCTGGTAACGGAGGTGGACTTGGACTATCTGGCTCCTCGTCGACGGCTAGCCCCATGTGCCTTCTCACCTTCCTCTGAGCCTTGCGTCTCCTGAAATCTCCCCGTCGAAAGTCTTCTAAATTCGCTGGATGTATGGCCCAATAATGACCTTTTCCATTAGCACTTCTTCCCGATTTAACGAAACAATCGTTCAGTGACAAATTGTGTCTTATTGAGTTCCTCCAGCCTGGTCCTCGTGTTCTAAAGTAAGGATAGTGTTCTAATATATGTTGGTAGATGTCCGATAATACGAGTTTCTTCTCTGGCGAGGACAAGATCGCCATGGCGATAAGGCCAATGTAACTATGTTGAGGTTTGGGCTCCTCCGGTATCCGCTGATGATGAGGATGAAGAAGAGCCATGGACAGAGCTAATCGACTGGGATATCCGGCAGCAGCCGCTGCAGCCGGATATAGTGGTAGCGGCGCAGGAAACCCTGGACCCATCCCTAGATGTGTTGGAGCGCTGGATGGAGGATGTCCCACGCCTGGATGTTGAGGATGCAATTGCTGAGCTAGCCTCAGTCTCTCAGCCATTGCGTAATGGTACAATTGAAGTCTATAGTGTTCCAGTCCAGGCAAGAAGCCTGTCATGGGGTTCCCCAGACCGACGGCTAGAGGCTCCTTGGCCGGCGGTGGGCTCTCGTTGCTGCACATGGTCGTTTCTTGAGAAACCAATTGTCTAGGATCCTAGATCACTACCACAATCATGAAACTTCACAGTCTTCATTCAGTGTCTTAATAACAATTCATATGTCGATAACGGGAATTCTTATGAAATATCTTTACGTCTAATAGGTGTCACTGGTACGAGAATTCGTAATGTCGCAAGCACGAATGAATTTTGAGCTCGAGTTCGACGAAGCACAATGGTATTGGAGGAAGTGAAAAACGAAATTAGAGATCGGTACGGAGAGTGGATCGATCGCGGCCGATGTTTTCCAAAGGTTTTCAGGCTGTTTGTCACGATGCGCTCCGAGCGACCGACTGGTCATGATTTACGATTCGGCCGTCTGCCAGGAGAGCACCGATGGCTTCTCCCCACTAGGTGCTAGGGGAGAGACGGCAAGCTCCGCCCGTTTACCCGGAATAGAGTACGAGCTTTGTATGCCGAGACCTGAACCCGTGAAACGATCCTCCGACCAATAAGCACAGAGAGGACGGTCGAAGATGGAACCCTCTGCCATCCCGCCACACCTACCACCATGGATATTGATCCTGAGCTTCGTATCTGTTGCGGGGGCGGCGGCGCGACTCGCCGATGCTGCCCGGTTCTCTTATCTTTCGATACGAAGCTCGATATCATTGCCGGCGATCGAAGTCCGGCTGGAGAGACGAAACGATGTGTTTTGAGTAGCGAAGGACCCAAGTATGGGGCAAGTATACTTCCGTTTATTACACTGTCCTCCTTTGTACCTTATTACATACGCCTGTTCTGACTTGTGACACTCTTGACACGAAATTCACTCAAGACAGCGGTCAAGATCTATTTGATATTATTATCATTAAAAAAAAAAAGAATTTGCACAAGAGCCGCGCATATTATTTCATCGACAAAGTGGTAAGTTGGAATAATGTCTTATTAATGATAAAAAAGAAAGAAAGAAAAAAATATAATTAGCTTTACAGCGACATGATTAATTCATGTAATAGATATCGTAGCCAGTACTGTACCATGAATATTTTACACATTTTAGCGCATTGTACGCGTTCCCTGCAATTTTACAGTTTTAAATTTTCCATAAATCCATAAAAATCTATGATAGGTGAGTAGCAAAGTTTGATTGTACGATTATGTCGTGGGAAGAGGTTTCGGTTTGGATGAAATTGTGTGAGTGACTGATATTGTGACAGATTTTTATTATACAAAGAATTAAAATTATAGCATGGAACTAATGTGCGATGTGATTCTACCTTTATCGCGAATTAAAGAAAACTTAAAGTGTAAAACAAATATAATTGCTTCAACTAAGTTCATAAAAATATGAATTTGTATAAATTTCCACAATCTGATTATAATTTTCGACTTGCCGAAATTTTTCAACTTTCTATTTTGCTATGAAAACTACTGCATATTATCGTATTATAATCAACTACATGAAATTGTAATAAATGTTTTTAACTGGTTCTTAAAACGATAGTAGAAACTAAGATACTTTCTAAACCGGAACATTTCGTATAGGTACGGAAGTATCTACCTGTTCAGAAACATTCTCTTCCTTTCACACGTTGTTACTTCCGTTCCTTTAAAACGGATCTCAACACACAACATTATTTATATATTAATCTTCATTAATCTTCAACACTAGGGAGTATTTCATTACATAATTCTTACTAATGGCTAAGAATCTTCTTTTTCTTCCTCCGTAATTATAACAGAAAGTCAAGTCAGTAACCACTCGAAATAGATTTTGTTGCGTAATATCGTAATAATATATTTGCATCGTGTAATATTAATGTAAATTAACAAACGAATTGCGAAAATATTAAGCAATAAATAGTAACAATAATAGTAAATAAGCTGTAGCGAATGAATATATGACCACTGCACCGGCTGTAATGCCAAAGAATTTCTATTTTTGTTATTTCATATTCATTACGAAGACGTTTGATAAATACAATTATGATTACACAATTTGTTTCATACCTAAGTGAAAAGACGATAGACCTAGCATTTGATGTATGCGATTACGTATGAGTTTCCCATACCCAATGTTAATTAAAATGTGTTTAGGTATCACTTTTGGAATAGAAAGCAAAGAATTTATTTGGATGGTAGCTTTTGCACACCACTGTAAGTGGAGATAACAATGATTCTATATTATACGAAACGTATTCGTATATTTCTAACATACGATTGCTCAATATCCGAGAGGGTACATACTTGTATACTGTACGTACTCTCTGTGACGAACAAATTTTAATCGATTACGTATTCCCAGCAGAGAAATCATTGCTCCATAACTTCAACCAAACTTCCAACTTCCAAATCACCTATTTAGTCACTGTGCTAGAGGTACCTAATTCAAAAAGGGAACGGCCACTTTTCAGAATTCTCTCCACTTACCCGTAGCAACGAACACGGTCCCTCATTCACAGGATTCTTTTCGTCCTTACATACGAACGCTACAACAAAAGATACAAAACTAGAGAGAGAGACAGAGAGAAAAAGAGAGAGAAAGAGAGAGGCGCAGAAAGAGAGAGAAAAATGAACCGGTACGCGCATTTATATGGAGGCGCCGCCCTGCAACTATTTGTAAGCATCCGCCATGCTGGTTTCATATCTGCCGTTTCGGCTTGCACAAAAACACTATTTTTCATGAACGGCCCAGCTGCAATATGGCGCGTTTACAGAACACGCTGACACGGCGTGCATCGACTCCGATTGCAATTGTTGCGTTTCATTGCAAATAACAGTTTCGCACCCCTCCGCGACCCTCGTTTCACCCTTCTGCCCCCTCTACTGCCCCCCACCTCTTCATGATTCGTTGATATCGCCCCTACTACTGTCGCGTTCCCGCGTTCTTCCGTTTCGATGTATCGTCCACGGAAATACCGACTCGTGTCAATTGGAAGCAGCATGTGCGTCGAATGAAATCGGGATTTAACGAAGAATGGTCATTCGTTCAAACAGCGAACTGTCACCATTTACCTTCGCGACAAAACGTACCTCACGAAAGGAAGAATTTGTTAACAAATCCAACATCCCATTTATCTCATCCCGATGTTCCAGTAACTCTATATTAGGACCGATCAGATACGATTGTCATACCAAAACTGCAATAATAGGAATCATTCAAGTGTCCATATTGTTATTTTCGCGGCAAAAAACTCGTTCGGATAAGATCGTAAGGCAGTAGCCAAGGAAACAGTATCATTTGTCGTGAAGAAAGCAACGGTGGCCACACGAAACCTGCTGTCAAAACACAATAAAACGAGAGACGATCCACGAAAGAAGATCGCCGCTCGATTTTTGCCCTTGCTTCGGCTCCAACTCGCGCAATACATATATGAATAATTCTTATGCGTGTGTGTGTGTATGTGTTAGTTAAGTGTAGATATAGGAAGCATCGGCTGAATGTATATAGATACCGGTCCATTGTGTAGCGTGGCTAAAATGCTCTTCTCGCGGCGAATAATGGCGATAATTGTGACGAAATGGAGCGTCATTGTGGGAAAAAAGGTACTGTAACGATGGAGGCCGGGTAAGTGGCAGATGTATGGCGCTCGATTGACAGCTTCTCCCATTTCTTTCCTCGCGGTTGGTACCGATTCGTGTTCTTCCTTTAATTTGTCTTTTCCGCATAGAGTATATTGGCACTTTCTATATAGAGTATATAAGGGCGATATCTAAGTAAACGTTCTTTCGATAAGTATTTGTACTTATTTCAAAATAAGCGTATGTTGCAACTATTCCAAATCAGATACGAATAACATAATACAGAATACAAATATTAAAACAGTTCAAAGATTGAACTCACGAAAATTTCGGCATAAGATTACATCAGACATTACGAGGCTTTCTTTTCCTTAATAAAGGTAAAAGCGAATAAATTGTGTTACATATAAACAATATGTGCCTTAATGCGTCAGAAAATTTCGTAGATCTAATATCATTTAGGCTTTTATGACTGACTGTATAAGAGTGTCGTTCTCCCTTATAGTGCTATAATACAAGTATCACAAACACCTATTTTTTTTTTGTTAATCTTGCAAAATTTCCAAATAAATCACGCAATTATATCATTTAAAATCTGGAATATAATGGAACACGGTTTAGAACAATGAATTTTATTGTTCGATGGTGAGCTATTTATAACTTCGTTAAACTACGTAGCCGTTAGTTAATCTCTGCTTTGCCAATACTCCATGTATGTAATCCAGAGGCAGAACAGATAGATACCGAGTAACTTCGATGGCAAGGTTAATAAATGTCGTGGTAGAGAGGCGACCAAGCAACTTCGAGGCATGGACGGTCGAGTTTCGTGTAGCCGGACTGCACAAGGTATCTGTTAGTTTTGATGCTTCAAAATACACTCCTAATCGGTTTTGAAACTCCCCTCTAAACGCTCGCGAAAACGTAGGATCCGATAAACCAAACTTGAAGATTTCCAGGCAACGGAAACGAGCTTTTGAAATCGTCGAGAATCCGAATAACAACGCGCGAATTAAATTCATTACATAGTACTCTACTTAGAATTAAAAGTATAGTTAGTGTATCATTGTAATTAAACTACGAATTTCTACTACGAATTCGCGTTTCTGCGAATAAAGGAAATGGGATCTAAATAATACTAAACTTTGAATAGTTTACATATTCTTGCAATACCAGTCAGATTGGCTAACAGAACGTATAAAACTCACGAAACAGTTATACGTATTTGCTGGAAAATTAGAAAATAATATAGATCAATTATGATGTAATGATTCGTTCAATTTGGTATTTTCTACGATAAAGTGAGCGTACCAAAAATTTTATTAAAAAACGTTTGTTCAAAGTTTCATTAAAAACAAGAACCGTTCTAACACTTTTGAATGTCTCAAGGCAAGCAGATATTTCACAAAGCTATACTAGGTACAACTTCCTCCTTAAACTCCCATTTTCCATCTCATCCTGCTCGCAACCCATTCAATTCTCCCGAACAATATTCCAATTCCCTTTAACGTCTTATAACTGCAGATATTATTTCCCATACAACCACCATCCTCCCTTGGCATAATTAACTTCACCCCCTCCCACATCCTCCATTCCGTTGAAAATCCTTCTCTGAACCAAATCGAGCGACACCAGCAACATTTCTGCGGCTGCACGCGTGCTCAGACACGGCTCAAGAGTAGCACCACGCATCCATTAAATTCACTCCAGCACACCGTGCAAAGAGAAAGAGCATTTAACAACGGTGCTTTATGCATATTCTAACGAGCTTGCAATCAACTGCTACTAAACATTAGCAGGGCTTCTGGCCTCGGCCCCCGTGACGCCCTTTATAACGAGAGAGAGACAGAGAGAGAGAGAGAGAGAGAGAGAGAGAGAAAGAGAAAGAGAGAGTAATAGAGCCAACCCGGAAAATGAAGAACCATATAGAGAATACAGGGTGTTCCAGTATTGATGGTACAGATAAGACGGGGGTAGTTCTACAATATATGAAAGGTAAGTCGAAGATGTAGAATAATTTTTTTTTCGTTTGACGTTTCGTTTCCAAAAAAACCAAGTTTAAAAATTAAAATTTGAAAATTGATCAGATATAATTCTGTGTCAATTCATAATTAAACACGTTCAAACTCTATTTTCTTGAAAATGAAGCCCTAAACGGGAAAATGTTACTCTACGTTTTTCGCCTATTTTCGCATTTAGAACAACCTCCTGCCAATTAATGAAGTTTACTTAATTTTCGGGCTCACGGCACAGGGCACGTGAACTTTACATTTACATATACATTTACATTGCACACATACCCATACAACGATCCGTTCATCTCTCTCGTCTTTCCGCACCTAACAACCTTCTGTCGATTATCTACTATTACCTATATCCGAATTCGCATGCGCCAAATAAATTTTCAAATTCGATTTTCTCGACAACGAAGCGCCGCACGAAGAAATTGTATTCCATGTCTTCGATGTATTTCGTCACGTTGAATTGGCCCCTCGTCGATTGTACGACGATTGCTGGGACACCCTGTGTACCGTAGAGAAAAGGAAGAGAGAAAACGGTACAAGGCGAAGAGAAACACGATAGAACCTTGTGGAGAAGAGAGAAGGTCCATTAGCTTTGACGCTGGCTCTCAAAGGGATGCTACCGTTTTAGTGACGTGTACCATCCTGTTTCCTAAGCATCCCTTTTACGTTGCGCGACGTTATTGCACCGAGATAGGAAAATATCGTTTCAGGGAACGCTGCGCTCGCTGTCTCGCTCTCTGCTTAAATATTCATAATTTATAAACTCTATCGTGCCAGCCCCGTCGGGGGCTTGCCTGTTTCCCGGCATGAGATTTCACGAGATTCTTGGATCTTCTTTCGGGGATAATGTAAGTAAATGGTTATGTGGCAAATTGTGACAAGTTGTGTGGAAGTTTAATGGATTTTGATGTGTTTAACGTGCAATATGTTATATCTAATGTATACGTAGTATATATATGTGCGTTACATGTTATATTATACATATATCAACCGCGGATTGTTATACGTTTAGGCGAAATTTGAAGGTAGAAAAATGCACATATTATGCAAAGATACATCAAATATCTAAAGTACAGTATCGTTTATAAGACTTAGTATGTGAAATAATGTTTTTAAAAAATATAAATTTACATAAATAGAATCTGTAGTCTAACTAGATACATCGAAACGTATTTGCCGTTTTCTAACGAGTCCTTCTATAATATCAATTTTAATCTATGCGCCCCAACCCAATCTCCGAACGAGATTCCATCTATTAAAATCCTTTAACCCTTCAACGATCAATACAGATATTTACCAAACATCTTCAAGAAAGCGAAACTGCCAGCACGCGTACTCGAAGAAGACCGAAAGAAACGCTATTAACATCGATTAGTAGTTCGTTTTCAAGGCGTGAAACTGTCGAGAGTGAAGCACTCGAGAACACGGAGTACCCTCGAGAAGGCGATGACGCGCGTAACGATGAAATAACGAATCGCCACTTGAAAGCGGAAGCGAAGGAAGAAGGGAATCGCTCCACGGGATGCCATTTCTGTTTACATCTGTGGCCTTTCGAGATTTAACGAGACGTGATAGACGTGATAGAGTTTTCGAGGGTAAATGCTTCAAGGAAACAATAAAGTTCCTGGTCAAATTTAAACGTTAGACTTAAAATATTTGGAAAATGATTATTTAATGATATGCAGCAGGCTTTCGCAAACTTCAGGAAGTACGAAAGTTATTATTTTAAATTACGACAATACGCGAAAGTTTTCGCTATCAATTCAATCGATAGGAGTTAGAGGTATTCCATACAAAATTGCACGTTCTCGTTCGAATCACACAAGAGCGTCATAATCATCCTTTACCGACCAAATTACGAAGATAAAAGAATAAATTTTTCATAATTAATCGTATTGTTGCCTCTGTAATATCTTTACAGTGACAATTCGAGCAACGCGTTTTTCGAGTTATCCCACTTACTCAATCGAACGTCGGATGAACATATATAGATATAAAGTTTCGAAAGTATTCTATATATGAAAACTATTTGTTAAATGCAGCATTGTGAGAGGTGAAAATGCACAATACGCGTGTTAATAGCTTCCACAGTTCACCAAGCTGCCGATAGCACTATACCAACATTACAATTCAAAGACCGCTTCCTCGACAATCAGCCCAACGCCATAGAACTCAAACGTTCGAAGAGGCCACAAAAGTATGGCAAATTCGAGAGTCATCGGAACGCGTGCAGCGCAAATTAAGTATCGGACCACAGGCCCTTTGTGGTTTGAAAAAGAGGCGCGTAAGGGACACGGGCGAAGAGAATAGAGGGGAAGGACACAAGAAGGTGGCCGGTTCTTCTTTTCACGCGGCAACTCCACGCCCATCGTTTCACGCGACAATGGTCAGTGTCCCGCGACAAAGGCTAAACACCCAAAATATTGCCGAAAATCCTACTGTTCCCTTCGATGGGCATCGCCATACTACCAGAAAGAGTAGACGGGTGCAGCGGTCCGGCTAAATATCTCGAAATTTAATCTATCCCCCTTCGTCTAATCCTGTTACACGGCCAAACGGTCACGTTTCAGCGGACATCGTCGACAACGAAATCAAGAAGGTGGTTCCAAAGATCTCGAGGACTTCCGCTTGGGCTCTGGCGTGCCTCCGCGCGAAAATTTTGATTTAAACGTGGTCAGAGGCGTTGGTTCGTTCCCTTTTTGGATTTTAACTGGTTCAGATTCTAACTTCCTCGGATCGGTGGAACACGAGACAAAGCGTAAAAAAGGTTCCAAAAAAATTCATCGGCCGTCAATCGCATAAATAAAATTCGTTTCTTTTTATTTCCAAACTTAAAATAATTAGATCGACGATGTTTATACATTTATGGAAAACTAAAAGATGTAAAATTATATATAATATTGGAAGTATGGCGATAAGCGTAATATTTAGTAGGTGAAACAAATCTTTGCTTAGGTTCTATCTCTTTAATTATATCGATGAAGGCTTAAATTTGTATAAACGTCCGTTATCTAAAAAATGGTTAAAACCATCGTACGATATCCTCCAGATACTAATTCTAAATAACCACGCAACAAAATCTCTTATTAAATTCCAAAAGTTCTCCTAGTAGCGTGCAATCCTAGCAATTTCTAATTATCCCGAAATTATTTTCAAGATTATCCGCAAGAAACTAATACTCATCTGTAGAGTAGCAATCATTTTCAATTTGAAGACGACGGTAATTTGCTTTCATTTCCAAGCATGACACATTCATCTTTACACGAGGTTGTTGCTCCTGAGGGGAACCCGTAACCGTCCACAACTAATTTAAAAAAAAAACCAGCGACCATTTAGCGATTACTTTTCACTCTGTCGAAGTATTTGTCAATAGTAATTTATTACAAAATACATACAAAAGTGCTACAGTGAATTATTAAGTTTCTCTTTTGAATCCGTTTTTATTTTACGTTCATTTCGAAGAAATCTAATAGATACAGTGTTGATTACGCAATTTGTTTCATAAAAAAGAAAAAGTTACTTTATAGACCTAGAACCTTAAGCAACACAGTTTTGTACGGCTCCCATATTATCTTCATTTCAAATAAAATGTGCGTAGCCCTGATTCTGTGAAACGAAGAGGTGCTTATTCGAAAGAATCATGACACCATCGACGTAGATACACGTTATTATTAGTGGACCAGGCCCAGGAACACAATGGCATTCAGAACGATCTGAAACATAGACAGGGTTGTGGACGGCTGTTGCAACAAGTCGAGTGTTTTCCTAGGTTCTCTAAATACGGACCATAGCGGAGGCTTCAGTCGGTGAACCGTGCTAACGTAGATAATCAAAGTCTGTGGAGAACAACAATTTCATGGACCGCCACGAGTTTTACGTAACATTGTTAAAAATAATACCAACCAACAATCATTTTCCAAAACTATAGCTCGTTAAAAATAAATTATATTAATTGACGATCACTTTCCACGTGGAGCCTGTTGGAAATAATATTAATTGACAGTCACTCTCCCAATAGAGCCTGTTCGAAATAATATTAATCTCAAGACACGAATTATTTCTGCTAACAAGGTTCGATAATAGAATTCAACATATTATTACGGTCGACATAAATACTAGGATGGACGATTAGCTATCAGAAAGAACGATGCAAGGGATTTGAAAAAATCGCGGTTCTTTCCGATCGACAATCAGGAATACAAGATCAAAGCCACTCCACCGTCATGGTTAACGTCCAAATGTCGCCAACGTCAGCGAAGTTTCGAATGAATATTTTAGGGTAACCGCTGTCGATGGGATCCCGTTGATGCTGCAACCCTCCCAATGTTGTTCCCGCAAAGAGCATTTGTGTAATCTATCAGTACATCCAAGAGTTTCGGGGATGAAACCCTTTTGTCGCTCGTGCGAGGTACTTAAGCGGTTGGTTAAGTTAGAAATGGGGTGCCGTGTCTCCACACACGTAAATCACGAAGCGAATTATTGTTTCGCATGATTTCCCATCGATTCGTTAATTAAACATCTCCCTGTTATATTTTAATCAATATCGCAATAATAAAGTTTAATTGTAAATTTACAATGGTAAACGAGCAATTTTCAATATAGAAACTAAGCTAAGAAAATAGCTAAACTAAGTTAAGTATTTACGTTAAAATCTTTAAATCTTATGTTAAAATCTTTATCAGTGAGAGCATAGAGTACAGAACAGAATTATTGACCATAAATTTTAGTAATCAAACGTAAATTATTATAGTCATCGATAATGTAACGGTACTATTTGTAGGATTGATATAGGTCGCAGTAAAAAAAATGCGAGTTTTCCATTATTCTCGATATCTTCATCGATAACCTCGTGCTCGACCACACAAATCCACCAGTCATTTAATCACTAATACTTCATGTTATACCTAATACTTCAATCTCATATTCTATTACAAAGAATACTATGCGCGGTTTGGCCGCACCCCGCGATACGACCGTTTACACGTACATATTTAACGTTACGTCGCGACTCGTCACGAGGACCCCTTTCAGTTTCCATTATGGAGAACGATTAACAAAACAGGGGATCCCCTTTGTTGCCGGCTCCGGCCACGGAGACAACCACCATGCCACGCGACAGCTGCCCGATAATATCGATGTCTCTCGATCTTGATATCCCGATGTCTACTGCGAATTATTATTCCTTATTGTCATATAGATTCCTTTGTTCGTTATCCCTTATAGATTCTTATTGTTAGCTTCATCCTTTTTTCAATTTCGTTGGTTGTTTCGCGATTTTTCATTTTTGTTGAGAATTGAAATATTCTTATATTCGTTTGCACATAAGAATTTTTATTCTTTTGTACGGAAAGTATTAAAATTGAATTGGGAATTTTTATAAAAAGAAAGGCTGATAGTACTTATATGTATAGAATTCGTATAAATTTATCTTATTACATAGAGGTAATTCGAAAATACATATCTATGCAGGCATTTCGATGCAAAGTTATGATCGAAGAGCAACGATACAAATGACGTTAAAATACGAAAAATTCGTGGAAACAGTTGTCATGTAAAGGTTGGTGGTAAGGTGCTTATGCTCTTCAGGTTGGTGTTTCGTACAAAAGTGTAGGGTAGGTAGACTTTATGCAGAAGAGGATTGGATTAGGATTTGGCAGAAAGGGTAGCAGAGGAGGTCGAACCCAATTTGCATGCCATAAACCACGTTGGCTCGTGAGATTCAATTTGAAAAAGAGTAGCGAAAAGCCTGGCCATACACGCGCACACGTACTACGCTTTCCTTCTTCGGACAATCCTTATTCTATATATCTATTTGAAATTGTAGCGAAATTTTGAATTGTGAAATGACTAAGTTAATTGAGTGATTTAAATAGATAAGTTTCGCATATGTATGTATATATATACATACATTTTTTCCACTTATCTCCAAGTAATTTTAAACGATTTTCTTCGATCTTTACCGAAATTAAAGCGAATTCATTGTTGGCCAATATTAACTATAACTCATACATACCTCGTTTTATCGTTCAAAGAGAAAGCCGAGTCAAATTACGTTAATGCAATTAAGTAAAGAACAATATTACGAATCAAAAATAATTATTTACGAAAGCAACTGGAGGGAAGTGACACCGAAAAGAATACTTATACGTACAGATGTACGAACATGTGTTTCGCGGCGTTAAATACGCGGTAACACTCGATGGGTTTATTCAGTCTGTCATTGGACCCCATGACGACATGAAACTGCACACTTATTTCTCGTGTTACACCCACGTACCATTGGGTAATCATCGTATAATAGCCGAATAATCATTTCTACGAGAAGGGTCGCCACGATGAACGCTAGTCGGATAAATAAGAACCGAGGCCGGAGGCTAGGAGACCAATATGGCCACCTTAAACGCGGAACCCCGAATGTCTAACCCCACTGAGATGTTTATTATTCACTTAGGATGCTCACGTACTATTTGTTCCCTGCTGAGCTTTTACCAAACTTAACCCCTTGGTTGAGTACGACAAGATCTACCGGACAAGTGTTAGGTGAAAATATTATGTACAGTGGCTCCTAAAGTATTCGAGCACTTGTTATCAGGCCGCGAACTTTTACGCATTTAAACTTAATGTTGCAGGAATGCATAGAATATGTAAAAGTATATAAAATATTCCAAGTATAGGTAACGCTTGCTATAACATTTAATGGATGAAACAAATTTCTGCTTAGCATGAACATTCGCAATCTGCTTATCATGGCAAAGTTTACGCGCACGATGGCTACATAAGGTGTTGACACGTCATTTTATTTATTGCAACATTTACGTACTAATTAATTAGGTCCAAGTGTATTAAATTTCATATCGTTTGGTAGAACTTTCATACGATAAAGAAAGATTTTATGAAAATGAAATATAGAACCTGATGTTGTTTATGTATCTTCAACTCTAACATCATCATTATTCTCCTCTTGTTGAAAATCAGTAATATTAATAATATATATATATAATATAGAGGAGGATAATATATATGCAAATTAATAGTCGATAGAAATTGATAACATTCGTTAATAGTTTCAAGTGATTTACGATAGTAGGGTGCGATAAGCTAACTTCATGATAATCTTGGAAAAATATTTTACAACTATATTAATACTCTTTTTACAATCATTACAAGAGGACTTGTGAATAGATTCTGATTTATAATACCTAGCATTACACACGTAGTCAGAGTAAAAGCATGAGCGATAAATTTATGAAGAAATATTGCTGAGAATAGTAATGATCGACTATGTTTACCATTATTGTCTCAAAGATAACTTGTAAGTAATTGACAACATGGAATATAATCGCGAACCGTGTCCCTGGAGAATAGTGGACGATTGCGGAGGTGCTTTCGCCATGGGCGCCATTTGTGGCACACTTTTTCAAGTAAGTCATTTATACATATACAGTGGCTCACTGACTATTTGAACGTTTACCACAGGGATTCTTGTATGTGTATATTATTCGTGTGATATATAAAATATCCTGAAATTTCATTAGCAGTATTATGAGTCATAACTGGCATGATTATTGGCAGAATTTGAAACCAATCTGAAAATGTAATGTAAAAATGAATGAAAATGTACAAAAAAGTGAAAAAGAAAAGAAAGAAAAGATGGAATAGAAAACGTAAAACAGGAATTATAAAATACTACAAACACGAAGGAAGGGGTAACGCGATACTTTCGTGTTTATATTTCCCTTATCTTTCATTCAATTTGATAAAATTCTAAAAATATAAACTAGACACATCTAGATACAAGTATCCTACTATTTTCGTTTAAAGAATTAAAACACACATCGATTAATCTGTACAAAACTTTGTATAAATCTATTTGAAAAAATAGCTGCAACCTTAAAATCTTTAAAACGCGGTCGCTTCTACAATGGATATAAACAGCGGATCGTGTTATTTTTGGTCGTTTAATTTTGTCTAATGAAATTTTGTTCCGTCTTCTAGAGCTATAGTTTGTTCTAGTTACGTGGGACATCCAGTATAACGCGGCGATACCAACAGAGAGCTAATCATATTTCTCTTCAACTAGAGCGTCATCGGTTTCCGGAACGCACCATCGGGACTCCAACGACGCTTCCACGGCGGCCTAATGACAGTAAAAAATCGTGTTCCTCAAATCTCCGGCAACTTTGCTGTCTGGGGCGGTCTTTTCTCAGCTATCGAGTGCACCTTGATCCGCTGTCGTCATAAAGAAGACCCGTGGAATTCGATATTGAGCGGAGCGCTGACTGGAGGCGTTTTGGCCGCGAGAACCGGATTTGTATCGATGATAGGCAGCGCCACCGTTGGTGGTATCTTCTTAGCTCTCGTTGAAGGCAAGGATTGCAATTATTACAACCCAAATAAGCCATTAACGGTCAAAAGTCACCGTAGTGGGAACATCACACTTATACCGTAAAGAATGAAAGACTCCATTAGGAAGAAATACAAAGTATTTCACTTTCATTTCTATTTTCTATTTTAGCCTAGTTTGCTAACTAAACGCTATCTTCCATTTAAACGAAAATTAGCATTTGCTCGATGATGTTCTCATAAACATTGTAAAAATAATCGTTGCCTTTTATCTCTGGTTTCGGAAGGATTCGGAATAATGGCAACGCGACTTCACGCAGATTCTTTCGCTCAACACATGCAAATGTACGAAATGGAGAATCTTCCAGAGTTCACCGGACTTGCACCGAAAGCGAGGATAGGTTTCACTGGCGCGCCGATTAACGTGGATGTGCCGATGCAGATGAATGGTAATAGCGTGGAAGTTGATATGATTAAAGGTAGATGAGGACTTTTCTTAAGCTTCTTTATTTTCTATTTTATTTTTTAAGAGTGTTTTTAGAGGTTTGCCAGTGAGGTATAGTGGTTATGTATTTGTACAAATTGTATTTGTATCTTGTGAAAGAAATTCTTTGTGATTTTGGAAGCGTTTACAGCGGCGAGGAATATTTGGTTTAAGTTTTGACGCGGGAAATTTTGTTACAAAGTAAGTTTTGTGAGAAACGATTTATATAGTTTTTAGAAGAAATTACTGATCCGCGCGTGGGCGTTAAAAGTATGAGATATTTATTTATAACTGTATCTAGATTTTTACCTATCGTTATGTAATAAACTATTGGAGCAATTATATATTTTTCTGTTATAAAGTATTATTGGCCAATTAAAAATATTACCTACAATTTCAACGCGACAGTTTCAAATCCAAAAATCTCTGTTCCCATCTTCCCGCTCGAAAGAAACAAACCAGCGTCCTTCTCCCTACCTTGCATCTATTCGATTAAAGAACGACCGTGGATTCCCAGATCGGCCGCAATAATCCAATTCCGAATTATCCACGGCTCGAATAGGGCAGCTTTCACGCGCGTGCACCGATGCATCGCGATCGTCATCCAGTTGAACACGCTGCAATAACGATCGACGAAATTTCATATTGTTCGATGCTCGCCCCGTATAAATACCTAACCATGAGAAGACCTAACCTAACTCCTGGATCGAGGACCCCTTTTGAAACGCGTGAAAAATCATTCAGAAGCATAGGAGTGGCCTTTGATCGTTTTGAGTACTTTTGAAAAAGACTACTTGATAGATCGATCAAACTGGCCTCAACCGAGGACACACAGTTTTGAATTGCTTCGAGAAAGACTGCTTAACAACGAGAACATATACGGGACCCTTTTCAAGCGAAATTTCTCAGTGAACTGTCGCTGACTGTGCTGACTCAATCGAAAAAGGGTTGGAAGGATCGGCTGAGCCTCTGGTAATCCATGGCTTACACGGGCTTGAGTGTAAATATTGATTCCAATCGGTGTCGACGACAATGGGACTGGAAGAGGCATCGTTCAGAATGGTTTATGATGGTCCAAGCGCGAGCCGCTGTCAAAACAGTCATTACCACCTTGCAATAAACGATCTAGACATCTTCCGACATATCTTACCGGATCTGTGTTTATTGATGGTAAAGAAGAAATGTCGAAAGTAACGTAGTAGTAATGTAGACAATTACAAGGAACGCGCAGTTCCAAATGGTTTTTTGACTGTAATTACACTTGCTTCCTACAAATGAATATAACACACTTGTTTCAAAACTCAAAAAACGTATTTCTCAGGTTATCGTTATGAGAATGTTATAGAAACATTCCTCTACCAAAAGCATTTCTTTGTACTTTTATCGGCCCCTAGTGTGTCCATTCTTAACAAACTGCACAATTAGGAAACTAGGTATGTATTATTGTAGATACATCTCGTGACCAAGTACTAAGAACAAATCACTTACGTCCTATGGTATTCTTATCGACTGAGCTCGACGAAGCATAAAAGTTTACGAATTTAAAATAATATTTTTTAAATTCAATTATTTAAAATATCGTTAAATTGTGAAATATAAAATAAATATAATTGATGTATTTAATTTGTGAATACAAATATATTATGCAAATGTCACCATTAAGTTACCATTAGATACAATAGGTATTTATCAATATGCGGTAAACTAGCTTTTATAGTACTTACCGACCGATCAGATATCACCATTGACAAGATTAGTCAATGTATTGACAGTGCAACATAACTATTTAATTATTAATTTATAATATTTACGCTGTTAATTGATAACATTTAAGCCATTAATTTATAAAGTTTAAACAATTAATTTATAACATCTATACTATTAATTTATAACAATTAAACTATGAACTGATAACTCGTCGTAGGACACCATTGGATATCGCAAAAATATCGTGGGATGCGTATACCATACAAGACTTTAGTTTTAATTTAAACCACTAAATCGGTAATGTCGCATTTGACATAAAAGCAGTAAGAGAATCGGATAATCCTTAAAACGTTGGACACGAAAAAGCATTGCATGTCACTCCTATTCTGTTTTTAATCAATGGCACTAATTTACGTACCATTTTTCTGAAATTGACCGATCACAAACGAAATCTGCATTATCTGCACTCTATCAATAAGACGCACTTTTTCCTTCGGTCGATAAATTCAGAAATATTATATACAATCGTTGATAAATTGTCTTGTATCAGCAGTAAATTAAATATGTACCATATTCAAATTATCAACATGATTACTAGTTGCTCTCGTTTTAAACAGCAGGTAACTCCGTCAAATGAAAATGTATCATCGCATGACAAAGAATTTTGAAAAAAAAGGCAGGAGACTATCGTATCGATATCAATCAATTTGGGTCAACGAATGGAAAAATTCTGCAGCACCATATGGATTAGAAGTTAACGAAAAACTTCACATATTTAATTTCTAAATATTATGGGTATCGAAAATTATACTATATCTCATTTTTAATTAAGAAAATGTTTCCGGAAAGCGTTTGTAAAGTATAATTCATATTTCAAAATCTATTTCAATATGATATACAGAGAAAAATTTATTTTTATATTAAATATTTCTATCAATTTTTATATCTACTTTTATATTTATTTTTCTATCAATTTATATAATACTCTATAAATAAATCTTTGTATTTATGACAAAAAAAAAATAAAACTCATTTAATTCCACAAATTAGTATTATTCTAATGACAAATAATACACGTCAATTTATACAAGTTACATATTAAAAAAGAAAAAAGAAAATAAAAAAAATATTAAGCAAGTGCAAAGAATACAAAGAGCATTAACAAAATATTCAAATAAATGTGTGATACATATGTATTGTAGAAGAAAATAACAAATTCCCCTGACAGGCATATTTATTCGATATTTCCCCGAAAACGCGTATAAATGAACGCATAATAAAGCCATTATTGAGACGTTTATGTCCATGTCTCAACTCGACACGTTTTCGAGACGTGGTCGAAAACGGATCGAACAAAAGCTTGGCTCAATCTCTTTATACTTATGCCGGGACACGTGCCCGACATAATTTACCACCGATGGTTATATTCCATTGTAGACGATACCTATTATAGCCTTTACGAGCAACCACGAACAAAACCTTGGAATGGTAAATACCTAGCCTAGTTGCGGCTAACTATTTTCCCAAACTTTCCTTCTATCCTATATTACTTTCAATTATGATAAAACGTGCACGTAGCAAATGCAATTACAGTATTTATTAAATTATTATGAAATTTATCGTACTCCATTATTATATTTAGTTGAATGATTGTTATGAATGATTAAATGAGGACATGAATGAATTTACGTCAATCGTCGTGTGAAGATGTTATATCAGTGATGACTACACTATGGCCTTCGCATGAAATTCCTTTCTACAAAATTTGGTATGCATTAAATTAGATCAATAGCCCAGTATCGCGAAGTTTAAACTACGAAGCTTCATTTTTTGTTACTAGCAAAGATATTGTTCTTTCCTATTCGCAAATCCACAAACCTAATAATAAATAATTAAAAAAAAAATATTATTATAATAATAGATACGAATAAAAGAAATTAATTTCTAATAGCTCTAATTTCTCAAAGAGATTTTTTCTTATATACCAAATCATCGATGAGTCTTTTTTTTCTCTAAAAAGAGACACTGAAATACTTGTATGTGAAAATATGTAATTAGTCTGAAAGATATTTTCAGTTTTTCCATTGTGCTTTCTTCGTGTATCATACGATACTAGGTTTTGCAAAATTTAGATTGGAATATAAGTAAAATATTACGAAAAATAAATATTAACGTTAAATGCGAAGTCTTCTATTTTCTTCCATAAGATAATATTACCTCCATTTTACATTTCTCTTGATGTACTTCTCCTTAAATTTTGTTACATATTTTTCGAACAATCTAATACATATTCCATTCCTTTTTCTTTAATATTCTTTAATCGAAATGAAACAGATTTTCAATATAAATGTTTTCTTTAATGAGTCCGAAAAGGGAAAAACCCCTTGTATAGTTATAAAGTTTCTCTTTTAAGAAGAAGGAAATGTTTGCAGTGATTCGCTAGTCAACGGTTGATTCGCACGCGTGGAAAACGTTTAAAACGAGATCAGAAGTTTGTTTACGATCGTTTGAGTGGCGAGCTCTCTTGAGGCTCGAGTGTTCATAGGGTGGAAAGGGTCATCGTGTATTTTGCCACGTTGTAAGGGGTTGCGAAAGGAACAGGGTTTGTTGGCACAGTTAACACTTAACCGAGGGTTGCCTCCCTGTGTTCTCTTATTACGCACCTTTCCGAATTGGATATTTTCAAATTATGCAATTATAAGCAGCCTAACAGTAATTAGTAGACTACTAATAGTTTAAATTAGTCGAAACATTAACGTGGAGACTTACGTTATTTATTAACGTCATTTAAGTTAGATTTACATAGATATTATTTGAAATATTTCTTACGTGGAACGACCTTTATACACATTCATATTTTCATGAACGCGAGTAAAGAAATGGAATCCACGTAGACGAGTTGATTCGTCGCTAGAATTATCAATTTCTTGGATTCGTTTAACTCGAATATATTTCTGACTCCAATAACCGTAACCTACTCTATACGATATAAGAAATTTTTACCGCTATCGTTACTAATATACAAAAAAAAGGACGGAACCTATAAAGAACATTTATCCATCAAAAAATGAAAAAAGAAAGGTAAGACCAAGAAAGTATCATTTCGTAAACCCTAATCACTACATGCAATCTGCCCACGGAAGAGAGAGAAATTCGCGATCGTAGAAACAGACGAATAATCGCGAATCGATTTCAGAGGAGGAAGAGTGCTGACCACGACGATACCTTATACGATTGCTTCGGAATTGTTTCAGATTGCTATTCGAGCAGCAAACGCGTTCAGTTCAGACAAGCAGGTTTGGCTTTCAAGCTCGAAGGGTAGTTTCATTGGGAAGGAACGGAAGGGGGTTATAATCTGTATTATCCGTGGACTATTAGTGTCGAGAGGATCGGGGTTGCGCGGATTACACTTATTACGGTAGATACGCCGAATAACATTATGCATAACGCTTTGCGCGCAACGAACCTCTACTGTCTCCCCTTTAATTAAAATCTCGCTTCCTGTTAAGACGTATTCTATCGTATGCTGTAGACCTTTCGCGTTAGTTCCACGTTAGAGAGATTCTCTATTTTCTCCGCCTCATAGATTTCTTGGATTTGGATTTTTGGATTTGTAAGATGAAAGTATATAAATATGTGAGAGAGATTTTTTATCTTGCAGAGATGTACCTTAATCGGGGATATTTATATTATATATTTTTATTTATATATTATATATATTTATTTGTATATAATTTATAACGGTCATATGACAAATTTAAAGAGTTGAAGAATTGGCATCTTGGTTCAAATGATTTTGGTCAGGATTAACTATTAAAATGATTAAAAGTTTATCGGCTACTGGTAACCCTTATGGATGACAGAAATTACTTTAGCTACGAGTAACGGTTATCGGCGGTCAGAAAATTTTTCGGTTACTGGTAATCGTTATCGATGATGGAATTAAATAGAAATTAATTTTTTTCCATAACTTTTACCATAAAAATTTTGAAAATAACTATTATTCTTAGTTTCTGATTACAAGCGAAAGTGAAGAAATCAAAGAAAATGCAAAAGATTTTGCGAATAAATCGATCAATTGGCGGTAATAGGATTCTTCAGGGGCGTGACAGTGGACGCGGGGATACCCTTGCCTCCTCTAGTCGTGTAACAACTGTTGGCCTATTAAACTAATTGACTGTGCAGTATGCCAGCGTGCCCGCAGCGATACTTGCACGGTTACACGGCTGGGATGGTGTCTCTAGTCCTCGACGTTTCCCATATGTAACAAGGCGTTTTCACTATGAAACCTACGCGTCTCGTGACGTCGTGCAACCCTCGTGCAGAAATTACCCACGCATCGCCGCCTCCGAACAAACGATTTCGAAATCGAAACTCGTTATGCTAATGCCATATTGCAAGTAGGACGTACAAATAGACGCCGAAACAAGATTGTGGACGACGTGGCTTTACCATCTTTTTAGAATCATCTTCTTAGAGATCTTAGACTTTCGAAGAGTTTATCGGAGAAAAATACAGATTTTTGTTCTTTAACGCAGAGACGGTGATTTTGTAATCTTTTTATTCATCCGTTTCTCTTTCTTTTTCCTTTTACTTATTTGTAGTATTTTTAATATCGATTAATGATCGATTAATTTGACTTCTGGGACGCTCAAATACAAAACACCTTTGAAACTTTTCGTTCGTCGAACCCTGAATCGTGAGATATTCAAATTTTCGTCGATATTCAACCCGATCACTTCTACATCGATGCTTTTCGGTATTAACTTCGAAACTAAAGCAAGATTTTAACATAAAACGTCAAAGAATGGTTAATCGCTCAATTATAGGTACAGATACCATTCACTGGCGATGGAACTATACTGACTTAATCTTCTGTTTTGTAAAAGATAGATACTTATTGGTAAACGTGTAGAGGCTAGTCTACCACAAACTAGGTCCCGGACAAAAGAAAATGGAACGGTTAACTGTAGCCCTTGGTGGCCTATCAGTACTGAAAGGATCGCTTTGATGAGGCTGTGTGTCGGGTATTAAAGCTAGCTTCTTGTACCAGCTAAACGTGCGGCTGATTTGTACGAGACACGAGGCTTTCAGAGGGTTTCATGATACCGATCAAATCCGGTTGGATGCTGTTAAAAACCAATCGCGATACCGAAGATAAGTGGTAGTCGTTGTGAGTAATTCGCTGTTGCTCGGATACGTTTTTAAGGATACAAAGCGTTAATGGTGGTTTATGGGCTGTACTGTTGGTGCGTAATTATAGCTACACGTTTGATTTGTGATTGTACTTTCCTTTTTCCATTATTTAAAGTCGTAAGAATCGTTCGCACGGGTTATTAGCGACGTAAGAGAATGAAAACTTATGATTGTAGAGTACTAGATCGCGAATTTTTACGAAAATGCGAAAATCCATAGAATGAATGTGTTATGCAAAAATATATAAAATATCTGAAGTATGAGAAAATATTTGTATAGATGCCCGGCTTGAGTCCCGATTTTCGTGCACTTATCTAACATTTACCTTATTTAATACAAGCATACATATATTTCGCATATATCGTTCAAATGACAAAAGCATTTAAGCGATTAATCGGCCGCAATATTAATAAGTCTTGGTATTCGGTCCATCTTTAACATTTATTATATGCTATGTATACCGTATATCAATTTTTCTTTAAATATAAATTAACAACAGACATCCTGCAACTTCTATATACATTTTCAGACTGGCTTCAAATTTTGCTAATACAATCGTGACAGTCGCGTCTCGTTATAATGCTAGTGAAATTTCAAAATGTTCTACATAATACGCAAAATGCACACATAACAGTTTTCCGTGGTAAGTGTACGAATACTTTAGCGGGCCACTGTATAAGTAGGTATTAAAAACTGATTAAAGAGAAAAACAAGAATCGCGAAAATGAATAGAAGAAAGGTCAGTGCGCATCTTTGCGAGTAACTGGCGTGATCCCCCTAACGAAACATCGTTTAACGAACCGCAAAGAGGCTGGTGCAGTTTATACCCCAGTTGGTCATTAGAATTTTTCCTACCCCTACGTGTAATAAATATTGTTGCGGACCCCTGCCAATTATATTATTCCTTTCTCGCTCTGACACGCGTCCTTTCACGCTCGACACGCCTAAAAACAGAGACGAGAGTGACGATGTACGAACATAAGGTCGCGTCTCAGTTTCACATCCCCCTTGGTTTCTCTCAGCCAGCCCCGTGCATTCGAGTGTCCTGAAATCCGTGACTGCATTATTTTATTAATGTCACCAGTGACGTTACTGTGAACACACTGGGTATAGTCGATGGTTAAAAAATGATATTCCATTATGGTTGCTCCGACTAAGCGTGAAAGGTCCATCGTGCTCTGCATACGGGGATCTGAGAGCATCAAGAGAAATACGACTTTCGTGTTTATTTTTTGAAGATAGAGATTTTTACGTAATTATACCATGGATATTTATGTAATTTCGTATTCCAATGGATATGCAATGAATGTTATAACGAACACTTTATTTTAGATATTTTACATATTTTTGTATATCTTTGAGCTTTTAAATTTCTTCTGAATAAAATTCCCCGGGCTAGAAATGGTAATTATTCCGCGGATTTTAATGCGAGTTTATATTTCTATGAAGTTAATTTAAACAACGTAATCCAAATATAAAATTGTTTCACATATTAAATATTACAATGAGCACTGTATTTTTAGGTATTTTATATACACACTTTCGTATACCACATGTATATACTGCATATTTTTGCATTTTCAATGCAACTCATAAATGTATCGATATTCGTAGTTTAATAATCACAAAAGCAAATTTTTTCACAACTCTTACAAAAAATCAGAAAAACCATTCAAACCCAAATCTCATTCGATCATTTTTAAAAAGAATTTATCATTTTGGAAAACACCGTTTCCTTGAGTGCACGTTTATCGTGTCTCCCTTACTCATTCAGAAGTCCTTTCTGTGTGCGTGGCTCGAGTTCGAGTATGATCATAATGTTCGGTAAGTACGTGTTTGTAGTTACCCCTGAGGCGAGCCAGCCACCCCCGTCGGCCAAGTTACCCCAAGCTCCGCCTTCATCCCCGTTATCGTCGCTATGGGGTTGGTTGTTACGCGACCAGCTCATTCGGGGGCGGTTCTTCGTTACCCTCTTCCATCTCTGTCTTTTTCGTTCGATCTACCCTCATATCTTTCTCCCTTTACTCTACGTGCGACGAAGGAACGCGTTACAGCGAAGGAAAGAGACGACGAGAGTTTCGGAAAGTGTAGCGAAACGCTGAACGCGGACAGTCGCTCGTAGTCATCCCTAACGCGCTCCTTGATCTCCCGCGTCCGTTCCACTTTTTCGTGGCATTTCCGTTTCTTCGTGGTTCAACGAGGTGAAAAGAGAAATATTTTGTACAGATCGAATTATTGCAGGAACGATCTTAGGAAATTTTCGTGGTGATCCCTAACGCCTTGTTCCCTTATGGTTTGACGAGCTGGTCAGAAAAGTATTAGTAGATTTAGTTACTATGGAAAAGCGCGTATCAGCAAGTTAGAAAGAAATTGTTATGTAGGTTCTTGTGAAAGCGATATTTCGAAATATAACGGTTTGACGAATTGGAAGAGAGAGAATAGATAAAGAGGGTTGACTTTCGATTGCGGGATTTTCGTGGCCGGATTATACGTGACCCAGGATCAGTGATCGGCGAAGAAGAATCTTTCAAAGGCTCGATTAAACAGGTATTTCTTTAATTGATTGAGTTTTTGCTGGAGGGAGGTACATGTAAACAGATTGTAGATTTTCATGCGTTTATGAGAAATATAATTCCACCGTGTTCCTTGCGTGATATTTTTATTATTAAAAGAATGTGTCCGGTTTCAAAAAAATATAATAGAATCATTATTGATGTGCGTGATTCTTCGTTGCAATCTTGTGTCAAGGTTTCTCTTGAAACGTGAAAAATTCTTTTAGATACTGATACAAGAGTGCGATTGAAATATGAAAATTCGCGGACCGCTGTAGAATTAAAAGTATAACAGTGCACAGAATGCAAAAATGTATAAAATATTCAAACTAGAATATTCGTTACAATATTTAGTAGATGAAATAAATCTACTTTAAATTCATAAAAAAATGAATTTGCATGAATATCCGCATTTTAGGTATGGCAGATTGGTGATAGTGTGGAAGGGGTTGATTGTGGAGAACTCAAGTGTGAGATGCACGTGCTTTGAATGGAGTTTCGTTGGGTTGATTTGTATTTGGCTCGGGTTTGTTAGGATTTGTGGGTAATTTGTCGGTTCTAAAAGAGTTTGAGTGAATTAATTAACGAACATTATAAAATTTTTCTCAAATTACGAAACGGATAACTAGACTAACTTAGCTTTGGTTTATTTAATAGTTTTTCTATTCGCAAATCTCGCGTGTTTTCTATAATAATTTTTGCAAATCAATTTAGTTAAAGTCCTATACAACCCATAAAAAAATCATTTTCACAAGTGTGAGGAATATTTGACAATTTTTTTAGAACTAATTAAGTCAAACTCTTCCAAAATGAGTTTGGTAAAACGAGTACCTTTTTTATGGCTTTTAAAGAAACCTAAGTAGATTGATTTAATAAAATTTTTTATAAGAAACAGGTGAGATACATACGTTTGGAAATGCAAAAATGATTAACCAAACCAAAGCTATCAGGTTTCAGTTTCTCCTTTTCCGCAATTATTCAAAATATATAAATGCTATCGGCAAAACTAATATTAACGCCTATAGGGATTAAAATATCATTTGTATTTCAAATTAGTTTATTTTCATTATATTTTAGATACTTTTTATAAATTGGAAGTAAAAAGATTGTAGCTGCTAACATTCAATACTTTTCGAATAAACCAAAAGCATCATCAACACGAAATATGAAAAATCAAAATCTCATTCTCGGTATAAACACTATTCATCAAACATAATACTGGTAATCATTAAATAAGACTCAACTCAAAGAATACGCAAAGCGCTATAAAAATCTGTAGCCGGACACTTCACGGCTGTTTCTAAGTAAATTGATAGCCGATTCACGAGTCGGGGGTAAACTGGTCCCGCGGGACATCGAGGGCTTACATCCAGCAGAAAGGGGGCTTGGTTTCCCCATAGTACGTTGCATAGCCAAGCAAACACCATAAACTGTTTGTCCAGAGATTAGCCGTGCATCGCTTTGGATTTAACTCGCGAAAGATCTTGAAAACAACAACCTGTTTTAGAGGGTCCGAATTAATATTAGTCGAACGCCTTCGGGGCTCAGGTGACCCAGGGAAAAAGTTCCGTCGATATTACAAGCATCTGGGAGCAATTTCACGAGTTACTAAAGTTCCACCGTGTTCCAGTAATTTTTCGCTTGGCTACTCGCGAACGATTGCTTCTTTTTTCGTCGAGACATCGAACCATCTGCATCGTCGAGAAATATGTCCGCCATCTTCTCGTGTGCATACCAATCATGCTTTTCGTTCGATTTATATACGAACAACAAATACAGGAAAGAACATAACAAGTGATTTGTTTAAACTTTAACTAAAATAGTTACTTGTTAGGTTCATAAATCTTTTGCAAATAAATGATAAATCTATCAAATTTTACGCACCAATATATAGTTATATAATTTTTATAAATCAGGGATAACGTTTTTTAGCATTTTTATGGAAAAAAAATAATGCACTAAAATTCAGGCAAATTTCTCCTAACAGATATTTAACCGTTATCAGATGATTGCAAAGATCATGGGCCTATTGTTTCATTCTCTTTAAAGGCATTTGCGTGGGGTGATTTTTAAATATCTAAAATTTTGGAGTATCCAGTTATCTGAACTTCGTTTTTTCTCTCCTATTATTCTCGAATTTTTCATTAGGTACGCGGAATATAACAGGCGGTACTTGTTTAAATTACGTAATCCTCTTGGGAGATTGTCCAAGCAACGAGTCAGCGTTTGACGTTTGTAAAGAGGAATTAAAATGCATCCCGTTTAGAATAACGTAAATATTTCTGACTACAAAAGAGACGCAATTTGTTACACTGCTGCGACGGGTCAATCCTTCGACTGTAGCCAGCTCTTTGAATCTTAATATAGATGATTTTATACCAACGAATGGCTTACAAAGGAAAACTGAAATAAGACAGAAACAATCTCGTGCTCGTGTTAAAATAAACCCATTTAATATCGAATTAAATTAGGTAATTAATAATCTGGTGCTTATGTCGATCAATTTAGAGATTTTATATTTGTTTGCTGATTACGTTTTACAAATTTTTAATTTAAAACTGCTGTTTGTCTGCAAGTTTATTGTCTCACCACAATTTGTTCATTTTAAGTAAAAAATAACCAGATTGATTCATTGCAATGGTCAATGTGATTTTTTGTCTTTATTCGATAAAATCGTATACTTATGCTATTTATCAGTATGTTTGAGCTTTTGAATTCTATTTCAATTATTTTATGTTCATCGCGAACGCATTTGAGAAATACAATAAATACAATTTTGATTAATTATCCTCTAATCATTTACACACACAACCTTATTTTATCCTTATTTTGCTATTACGTATCTACTATCATCACTCTGACTATTAACCATATCTATCTATTACCTGTTAAAAATCTTTACCTAATTACCTAATTTACCTCCTTAACTGGATATCCTCTCTCTCTCTCTCTCTCTCTCTCTCTCTCTCTCTTTGCACTTTCATTTTTGCTTTTTTTCCAATTTCCTCGCCCACAGTCCTGTTCTTTCCTACTTCGTTGACTATCTCTTCTATATTAATTCCTCCCTTTCTAATCCCCTACTGGCCTAACGAGCCCATGTGCTACAAATTAAAAAGTTATAGATCTAGAGCCTTGAGTATACGTTTCCATACAGATTTCCCACACAACAACTAGGATCCGATCTCACTATTTTCTTGTACCGTGTCATGACCAGTGAAAAATCTCTTTCTCCACTGTTTACCTCTTACCATCATATATACACTTGTTTGTAACTGTATGGAATAATGTTTCCTATTTCTACGGAGAAATAAGCACGCAAAAGCAGAGTGCGCGTGAGACAAATGGACAGGATACAAGGTAAGGGATGGTTGTATGCAGTAGAGGGTAGTAGTCGGCGAACGAAGTCACGAGGATAAGCGTACCCGCGGGCTCGCGGATTATTTAAATGCAAACACAATGTTGTACCGAGGCGCATTGTTCCCCTCTCGGTTATTTTACAATTCAATCTGCGATCCTCGGGCTTCTGGAGGCGACGCGGCGGCAAGCTTCCGAGGGTCCAGAGACGGGCTCGGGGTGAGCTTGTTCGTTCATTGTAACGTTGTTAAATCTCTGCGCTTCCATTATGACTACATCGTGCTCTCATTTCGTCTATCCATCTCTCTCTCTCTCTGTCTCTCTCTCTCTCTCTCTCTCTCTCTCTCACTCACTTTTGCCCCCGCAACCTCTTGCTTTACCTTTCGACTCCTATCCTCCTACTTTTGTCTTATTTCTATCTCTATCCTAATTTTTCTATTAGGATGCAATCGCAGTCTCGATCACGTTTTCATTGTGAAAAGTTATTATTTTTTTAGGAATCTTGTTATTTGAATGACAGATACGCATACTGTAGTTCATAAGTGTTAGGAGAGTTTTTGATTCCATATAAAGTGCAATAATTCGTTTAAGTCATAAACCAAATAGTTAACCGCTCGCGATTTATTGCATTCGTGTAAAGTAACGATGTATAAATTTATAAAAGCTATTCCTAAGAGTCGCAAGAGAAACTCGGTAAATGAGAAAACTCGGAAATGTTTAATCAAAATCTCTGTTGAAATTTGGAATGCGTATAATGACGATCACATAAATCAATAGTGAACACTTTTAGTGATATCGTCAAACACGGGTCTTAATTATTTCGGGTCCTTACTTTATTTCTACCATATTTTTATGTTGTGCTTCTATTCAGAAGTTTGAAATTTCTCATATTAGAAATATTTTCAAAATCTTGGAACTAACCTATCGATCGTAACTTATATCGATCAATTTCAAAAAATGGACAACGACTCTTTTTACCCAAAAGCCATTCACTTGCTCAACCTCTATTTCAACAAAAAACCTACAGCAAGACTTGCTTCTCTTGATCGCGATTCAATTAGCTAATGAACGTGCCACTAAGTAGGGAGAACAAACGCCACGACCATTAGTAGAACATACGCGGCCGTTTCTAGTTTGTACTAATTGTAAGTAGCGAGTAATTAATGCGGTCGATTCGAGTCCGATCTGTCGAACCGCTGACCAACGGCATCCGAGTCTTCTCTATAGAGAAGAGGGGATTGCAGTTGTGGAGGGTTGCAACGTTTCCAACCGTGCAGGTGAACTGAAGAGAGGGAGGTAGCTGAACTGGAAGTAGGGGGTTGTTCCGGCTCGGGTACTGGCATTGTTTCACGGTGGATGAGAATTTAATTTGCACGACGGAGAGAGACAACCTCTGCCATCATGCTAGAAAAGGTACAAGTAATACTGTGTATATATATGTATGTAGGTATGTGTATATATATGTGTGTGTGTGTATATATATATATATATACACAGCATTACTTGTACCTTTTCTATATATATATGTACCTGAAGAACAGAAGGAAAGAACGAGGAAGATGGCAAAAATAGAGAGAAATACAGACAGAGCACACATATCCACACACTAAAATGAAAGAAAAGAACAGATATAAAGAACAGAAGGAAAGAAAGAGGGAAAAGAAAGAAACATAGACAAAGAGCGATGTATATCTCGTATATAGAGGACAGGAAGGAAGACAGAGGAAGAGAGTTGAGGGCTGGATGGGTGCTGGCTTGTTTAAGCGTGGGTGGGGGTGTCAAATTGAATTACCCCCTCGTTCTACGGTCCCCGGGGACGTTTGCTGGAGCGCTGGCGCTCTCTGTGCTTCTACGTCAGGGCTATGCCCGCTTGTAAATGGGTTTTATCTGCGTGCACCGTTGTACGTGTAGCGGTATACACGCTATACCTTCATGGAGGCGTTTTCAATTAAAATCAACATCGAGGGTTCCCTCCATCTCTCTCTAGTTTCTGTAGCATTCTGGTTGTCGTTGGTTTACTCTCTCGTTTCTGTCTGTTGGTTGAATCGATCATTCTTTCTCTTTCTATCCTGACTGCGCAAAATCAGATCGTTCCCTCTATTTCTCTTTTTTCTTTGTTATATCTACGTCGCGTCTCTCTGGTTGCCTCTCTCTCTTTCTCTCTCTCTTTCTCTCTCTCTCTCTGTTTTTATTTTTGAGATCCTTTTTTCACCGGTTTATTTGGTAGGCGGACGGCCTCTCATGAAAAATTCACGGGCTCAATGAAATCTTCGCCGCGCGTTAAACTAATGGAAAGAAGCTCTGCTGGTAGCACTCGAGCACTTATTTCAGATCTCCATCTTCTGAGTGAGAGAAAAGAGTCTAAGAGGATAAGGAACCCGATGCTACCCGTTCTCCCATCGTATTTTCTTCTTCTTCTTCTTCCTCTTCTGTACTTTTTATATTTTGTCACTGATTTCTTTTCGACGAAGGCATCTTTGCGTGGAGATAAAGCAGTGTTTGAAGAATTCTGAATTTCGTACATCGCGACGGAAAAGTTTGTCACGTACAGGTATTGGCAATAGGGAAATTGTAAGAAATAGCTGAAAGAGCGCGATGATGTACTGTTTGATGTATTTAATTAATAAAAAGTGGAATTGATCGATTTGGCTTCTGCGAGACTCAATTGCGATCGTGTCTCAATACGATTTCAAACATGGCGTATTTCATTTTTCGTGATAATAACCGCAAATTTTTAGGTGATTTTATAATTATAAGACGCAGTGTAGTGTTACTAACAGGTTAAATAGCCACAAAATAGTCAGAACATTACAAAAATAATTTAATCGAACTAAATTGCATTTAATGATGTTCATTGGTCGGTCGTTTCGATGTCAGATGATCGATAGAGCGTAATAAGTATAATTACAAAACGGGAACAACTGAAGCACAATAATACCATACAATAATGCCAACAATACAGAACAATACACCGTTTTATTTTACATTTTTCCATTGAACAATAGTATTATTACATTCATATTGAAAAATATTACAGAATTTAAACCGATCGGTGTAATTCGAAAAGCATTCATTAGCGTGTACGTATATACATGTATGAGAGACAAAGAGAAAATAATTTATCAAGTGGGCTTTGCGAGATGATGAGTGCCTGTAAAAACTGAACTCGATTGTTATTTCAGGAATATTCTTCCGTTTTTATTTTTTGTTGTAGTAGAATGGATGGGCCGGCGGTATTATCGATGCCGCCGATAACCGCGCCCCAAAAATCAGCACAATCGCCGCAGCCACAGTCGCATTCGAAATCCAATCAGGTATCGTATGTGTTTTTATATTATGGGATTTTATTTTATAATTGTTTCCGGTGAACGTTCCGCGATCACGGATTATCCGCGTTTATTTGAAGATAAAACGCATTATTTCTTTGGTGATGCGTTTGTCCCAGTATTGGCCAATTAATTGTGAATTATTATTGTAGAAGGTTTTATTATTATTTTTGAACAATTTTTGCGAAGCCAAGGGAATTATTATTGTATATTATTTATTTGGATAGGGCAGATAAAACGCGATATTCCGAAACAAAGTAACGTTACTTCTTTGTCTCAGCGTTAGCCAATTAATTGTAAATTGTCATTATACGAGATTTCGATTATATATGAAATTGTAGAAATTAAAATATAGTGAAATTTCTGCGAAATCAAGGGAATTATTATTATATATTATTATATGGTATTATTTATTGGGATAGGGAAAATGAAACACTTTACAAACGAAATAACATTGCGTATTTCTTTATTGTCGTGTTTGTCTCGCTCAATGTTGGCTAATTAATTGTAAATTATTATTATTATACAAGGATCATATATCAAATTATAAAGATTAAAATAAAACTTGAAGATACATTTACTTTGGTTTATAATTTTGATTTTAAATACGATGTTTACTTCTTTCTTTATAGTTCGTATCTCGTATAGTATCGTTCTTAACATCGAAGAACCACGTTGTGATCCTAAACCATCAGGAGTTGCAGGTGGGCACTGTATCTCTCTATGGCATTCACATCGTGTCCCTGGTGATCGAGGGTCAAGAAAGGCTATGTTTGGCTCAGATAAGCAACACGTTGCTGAAGCAGTTCAGTTACAACGAGATCCACAATCGCAGGGTAGCTTTGGGCATCACCTGCGTGCAATGCACTCCCGTCCAGTTAGAAATCCTCCGTCGAGCCGGCGCCATGCCCGTTTCCTCCAGAAGATGCGGCATGATTACGCGAAGGGAAGCCGAGCGTCTCTGCAAATCGTTCCTCGGCGACAATGCGCCACCCAGGTTAGTTCACTTTTATCAAGCTATCTCACAAAATTGTTAGGAATCATATTGTTTCACTCCATAGAATGTGTTTTAACATGTAGAGATACTTGCTATAACATAATAGCATATATACACAATAAATTCCTTAACATATAAGGATTTTTAACGCTAGAACTATCAAACTCGACAAAGCGACAAATTTCAGAGTTCCTTTTTTTACGACTATTGAAAATATGCACGATTTGAAATCTATTTAAAACTAGTAATATTAGTACATATCGAATTATAGATTCTCTTCTAACACATAGAATCTAAATTTCTCACGTTTAAAATCGCCGCATCGCTATTCAAAGACCTTCTGGTTTCTTCAAGATTACCAGAAGATTTCGCTTTCTCGGTGCACCACGAGTGTGCCTGGGGCTGTCGAGGCGCGTTTCTACCAGCCCGCTATAACAGTTCGCGTGCGAAATGCATCAAGTGCGCCTACTGTGGCCTCTTCTTCTCCCCCAACAAGTTCATCTTTCATTCACATCGGATCGGTCCATCGGACAAATACGTGCAACCGGACGCAGCGAACTTCAACTCTTGGCGTCGCCACATGAAACTTTCCGGAAATCCGCCTGACGAGGTGGTGCACGCGTGGGAGGACGTGAAAGCAATGTTCAACGGAGGCACTAGAAAGCGATTGCTTAATAATCCAACTTCAAGGGAGTCGCCAAGTCCTGCGAAGCAGCCGAGATCATCGCCTACGGCGCAAATTCCGACCCTCGTGCCGTCGCCCACGCATCCACGTGTCCCTCCATTTCCGGAATTACCTCTGCCGTTGTCTAGAAGCTTGGTGATGGACTACGTGTGGCATCAACATCAACAGGCTGCCGCTGTTGCTGCCGCCAAGACACCTGGTTTTCCATTTTCGCCCTACGCTCTTCCGTGGCTCGCTAAGAGAGGACCAGTGCTCTTTCCTGGTGAGTTCGTGATATTTTGGAGATTTGCTTTTTGGGATTGATATTGCACTTGATTTATTATCTTCGGTGCATTTAATTGCGCATTTTAATGACGTATTTCATTACGCTTGGTATATTTGACTGGTGTATTTCTGTGGAATATTTTTATTTGACATATTTTACTAGCACGTGTATATTTTTTTATATTTAAAATAGCTCAAATTCTATAGGTTCGCATTTCCATAGTTAATAACGCAGTTTAGGAAGATTGTAATACGTAATATGGTGGATTACACGCGTCGCGAGCAGAAATTACATTGCGGAGGCAGAGTTCATTAGTATAATTACAGGGAATATGTGAATGTGAAGAGTGCTACGAAAATTATTAATCGGTGCAACGATCATGTTCCCACGCGTGTAAGGTAATGGTCTTTGATAATAATTATTAATGCACGTTCCACTATGGAGTCATACATATGTGTATTCGCGCGATCGATTTAACATGGCTATTTCCATTTTCTTGTCAGAGTTAGTATTAATCACTTAAAATTGTTTTAACTAATAGCAGACAAAATTTCTCGTGCAAAGAGGGCCAACCATTAATTCGAGTGGCGTGCAAAAGTTATCAGTGATACAAACGAATTTTAGCCGTAAATGCACAAGCTATTTAGAGGATTAGCTTAACCGTTGCTCCGAACAAATATCGTTAGTTAATGTTTTGAATTCATTGCCAGGATTACTCACAATATATGTACAACTGTACCTATCTATTTGCGTAGTATATTTTGTGTGTATCTATTTCTATGAAATGTCTTTTTTTAGACACTTTATACGCATTTGAAAAACGTAGAAGGGAGAAAAGTTATTTAGTTTTTGATTTTTACGTAGAAAAACTTTTCGTATAAGAATTGGAAAATTCAATTATGCATCCAGATGGTACGTCAGTAATATTGTATTGTTATATCTGATTTTCGGACTTTTTATTTTAAAATATTTACTTTTGTCATTCTTTCTTAATAATATTACGTTTTGAATTTTTACAAATCTTCATGGATTTATCGTCCAATATTTTTCTTCATCTTTTTCTCTACATTATTCTACTACATTAATCCACATTATTCTAGAATTGTTCCATCAACGATAAATCGAAAGCCTTCCAACCACATATAGCTTTTTCTCAGAGACTTATTAACATAGATTTGTCAGAAATCTTTCTAATCGTTGTATTTTTTATTAACGTAATAATATTGTTCATAAAGTTAACAATTACTGTAATATAACACATAGCGTAACATAACGTTTTTCTTTTCTTTAAGGTCCTCTACCACCGCCAATAAGCGGTTCCAATCCAACAGAACCGCTTATACCAACGGTGAATCCATCATTGCATCAGTCTGCCTTTCGTCCTGTGATTCGTGGACCACCGATAGTAGAATCAGTTACTCAAGGACAACCATCGGATACCTCGGTATCCCAAAAAGAAGATAATTCTGACGACGAAGTGGATATAGAGACGACAGAAGACGATCCAGTGACACCTTTAAACATTACTGCACAGAATCTTCATTCCGTTTCAAATTCAGCTACCAGTAGTCATAGTGGTCGTAATTCGCCACAGTGTTGGAGTCCTCCTCGAGAAACGGTGAGTGATTATTTATAATGGATAGTTAGTATAGATTTTTAGAGATAATTGATCAAATCAGAAATCTTCGTCTACGATGAAAATAAATGATACGTTATTAAAATTATGGTGGCAGAAAGTAAATTTCGAATTTGAAACATTCGAAATTTCTGAATTTTATTATTCGCCATACGATTATTCAACGCATAAATTAATTACAATTTATAAATTTAAATAGATTGCAATTTATTTAGAAATTATTTATGTGCTAGGATTATTTACAGATCAGAGAACGAATCAGTTTTCCAGTATCGTTACTAAGAAACAAAATCGACAAATTAAAAGAAGACCTAATCTCGTCGATGGTCTTCATATTAATGACCCGATTGTACATTATCTATCATCGCTCTTAAACAAAAATAGAGAACAGAATAGAAACCAATATACTAAGGACATTCATGAGCGCAGTTTCAAGCATTGTATTAATTAATGGAGACTCCATTAACCCAGTATTAGAATCGAAAGCGTGGCAGTACAATGTTTTCGAACGACAGGCACGTGGCCATTGTTACACCCTTCAAATGTAACGAAGTTACGAAAGGTTCCATCGTCACCCATTATCAGCACCGATAGGTCCGCAAACACTTGGCACTCTACGAGTCTTTCCTGAAAATATGTCGACTAACCCTTATGGTGTACACAAACTCGCGATCGCAACAATCACGCCTTAATTTGAGTAGGTACTTCTGCACGTGACCTATCCACACGAAATACAGGGTTAAAAAGCAGTGCGAGTGAAATTAGTTTATCTATCATCTTGTTTCTTATATATGTTATTTTAGTTACGTGCGAACACAAGGCGAACTACCCTTGTCGTTAATGCTATTAATATCGTTATATTTTTAGAACTTTTATTTCATAGAAATCGTTGTCTTGAAAGTCAGGCTTTATCCATCGAATATTCTTCAATGACTTACATCTTTGGATGTAACAGATTCATTTTCAACTGTGTCGCGTTAAAAACTCTCTGTCTAGTCTTAAAAATTCATTAAAATTTTATAGATACTTATCATGTCTTTCTTCTATATTAATCAAAAGTACTTTTTCCATAAGATATTACAAACTTTAATAAATACTTCGGTCGAATCACACAAATTTCAGCAATCTTTCACGAGTAACAAGCTGCCCGATTCATAAGCTCTCCCTTCACCATTCCTTCAGTTCAAACACCATCAACACCTTGAGTATCGGATTCGAAGGAGCGTCCCCTTTGACATAGCTCGAACTCGGTCCAATATTAATGATCGGTATACGAGAGTCCTCTGCCCTCTCGTTACCGTCGATACAAGCCGTCGAACCAAGTAAATCTGAGAGAGAAAGAGAGAGAGAATAGAGCAAAGAGGGTGAGAGTTTCCTGCCACGTAATACTACTCGACGTCCCTAGAATTTGCTCTGCGGTCTGACTGCTCGTGCGGCTGCCCCCGTCAATTGCGATAATTATTGTGTCAGTAAATACTCCGTAACCATACGAACTAACGGGCTCGCGTGATCGACTGGACGTAATATGCTCACAGCGTGTAGATACACTTATGCCGGCGATATAATTAAATGAACGACCGCGATGTTATGTTGGCGTTATGCATGGAGTGTCATGCAACTTGACTACTGTCGTTTTGTCAATCGAGCACATCGAAAATTAATTATCATATTAAGGAAATCACGAAAGTAATCGAAAGCAGAAATTCCAAAATAGCACGAGCCCACTTTGAGAAAACAAATTTCCTGTTTATCCTTTATTATTCGTTATTAATCTTGTCGATTTTTCCTGCGAGCGCTGGTTATACACAGGATCGCAAAAGTACGTAACTAGACTAAACTTGATAAAACTAAAAATGAGATTGCAGCTACTTAGCGAACATAGACGTAATATCCATTTATCATATCGAAACCAAAAATGTACTAGGTACTCTTCTAAATGAAAGTCATTCGAGTATCTGATCATTCTATTAATACCTTCGTCAACGTATCTAAAAAGAGTGTGTGTACTATGTTTTCTCAGCAAACACTGTTTCAAAAAGTAATACATTAGAGCGTCAGCGAGGATCCTTAATCATTGAGTAGTGAATAAAGCTATATATTCTGATCGTTTAATAACGGAGTATATTTGTGCTTTCAAAAAAAAAAAGGTAGCTCCACCCGTGAACACCGTCCCCTTCTGCAAACGAAAAACGAGATAACTCGGAGTTACGTGATACCTAGCAAACAAGTTTGCACCAAGTTAATCGAATTAAATCGAATTGTACTCGGCAATCTATTGTAATCGAGCCTGTCTTCTTTTAGATAATATTATTCTACATTTGGATCTCATCCTAAGTATTATATGCACGAAAGAGTTTATTATAATTATAACTTATTGCAAATTGTATAATTATATGCATTCTGCATAATATTCATGCAATTCCTCTAGTATACGGATTTAACCCGGAAGCCTCGAGCAACATCATAATCATACCGAAACGTTTCTCTCGAAGCCATATCCCATATTAACGAGACAACTCTATAATCTCAACTGGTCGTTCCCTCTTCCTCTCATCTAAAAGAAGTATTAACAATTAGTAATAATTATCCGTGAGAGTTAAATGAAGGGTGGAGAAATGAGTAACAGAGAGGAAGACATGAAAAAAAGAGCCAGATACAGGAAGGTTAGGGTTCGACCGGGATAAGCTATCCGGATTGCCAGGCAGCTTTTCAATTCCCCCTTGTTGGTGTCGAGTGGGACAGATCCGTACTTTGTGAAGAGACTCACCAAAATCTCTTTCTCTCTCTCTCTCTCTCTTTCTCCCTTCCTCTCTTCTCATCTCGACGACATCGAGTGTGTATACGTTGGTTCACGTAGCCATAGACATATCAGTCACAAAGGTACCCACACGGACAAGAGGAGAAGTGGAAAACCCAGTTACTGCATCGCGCGACACACAGAGTCAGGGCCACAAGTGTATCACGGTAACTAAGTAATCCCCGAACGTTATTTGCAGTTATTTCTCGCTTGGACAGATCGGTCGAGGAAAGGAATCTACACGGGGATTTGGTATTTTCATTTTCGCCACACATCTGTAGTATGGTTAAGGTGGTGGTTATTTGTGCACAAGAGCTCACTATGCTTGCAGTAAATATCTTGGAAACTTCTATCGTTTTCAGATTTGTTTCAAACTTTACTCTTACTTTACTTACGATCGTATCGTATGAAAGAATTATTATCCGTCTGTTGAGCTAACAACACGATCGAAATATCAAAATTAAAACTATCGTAGCAGGGTTAAAGGGAAAGGGAGCATAAGAATGTAAATTTCCAAGCGAAATGTGACTACTCCGAGGAAAAGTACGCAATTTCTTTCCAAAAGCCGTCGCAATGGATTCATTCACATAGTAATGAGGATAAAAGTGAAGCGAGAAACGTTTAATGTATTCGAACGCCACGAAATAAGGACGAGGCGATTATCGCTTCGCGATGTTCCTCTGGTCAATTAAGATCCTTTTGGTCGATCGTGATTAACGAACATCCCTAGCTCGCGTCAATTCTCCTCGCATCGGGTTTTCGTTAAAGAGGAAACACACGAAGACATTCGCAAATCTTCTCCAACATCCATTTAAATGCAATTAAACGGTGTCACGTAGAAGCAGGAAGAGGAACAGCAGCCAGGAAACGTTTAAATCAAACTTCGGCTGGTTTAGTTAGTTTCGACCGCAACTTTTAATTGCGCTTCGACCGTCTGGAGAGCCATTAGATTTTCGAAGGGGCGCCAACTGTTATACAGACTTCTTTGGAATTCTTATTACGCGATGCCATCTCATTCTTCGAGTGAAAGAAATTGACTTGTCGTCGTAAATAGGCAAATTGGGATAACGATAATGCGAGAGTTGATCGAAATGTAAAGTTGACTGAATATGCACATTTTGTAAGAATGTATATTCATATAACATTAATGAAATGTTACTACAAGGAACGATTTTTTTTTAATCGGTCGTTTTCCTTTCTTTTGTAACTTGTAAAGCGCGATGAAGATATATAGATGAGAAATAGAGCAATCGATAAACAAATGATTAGTTAGAGTTCGATTTCTTCAGAATAATTAAACATACATATATGGACAAAAAGCAAGATTTAGCTTGATAGAATAGAAAAGTAGATTCACATAATGTTACAAATTTACTCATTTAAAATTTATTCGACAAATATATCAGTCAAAGATATCAAACGTGGAAAGATATCAACATCAGAAGACGGATGGATTAAAGGAAATAATGCATATCTTGCAACTTCATTTCTAAGAAAAGCTTTCCTAGGAGGGGAAAAAACAATTATATACTTTTGAGAAACGTGTAACAGAAACCCATTCTTTTGTGTTGGAAATATTTTAAAATATACTACAGGTTGAGAACGTATAAATAAACAATCATAGTTTAAACATGTAGATTGCGATAGAAAATGTTAAAATAAATGGTTCTTGATTGTTTAAACATACTAAATGCTCAGGATCTCGCGTGTTACGTCTTATTCTTGGCGAACGTTAATTAAGAAGGCCCAGCTGGCATTTCTAACAATCGTTGAGCACCATCAAAGTTTCTCCCTGCTTAGAATGAAATGCCAACGTTTGACCTTATATACCATGGAACCCTTCGGGACTCTGTGATTAAATTGACTATATCGCACGAATATACGTACGTTATATCTACTCACGAGCATCTTCTAAAATAAGTTAACCCGGTAACATTTCACTCGATACGAACCTGCTACGTTCAAATACCTATAGCTTTACATCGTTCAAAACCGCTTCATCTAACACATTTATGAAACATTTTAATCCAAGAGAATCGTAGGTAATACAATTGTAAAAATAATCTACTGTATGTATATAACATTAGCGACCATAAGTATTGGCATATATACATTTCCTACATTTATTAGAAAACTCTAACAAATTTCAGCTTATTTAGTAGTAAAGTAATATAATTTTATTTATACAGATGAAACAAAGGAGAACACTCTTAGACAGTAAATTATGAAACAACAACAGGTATTTATTATAACAAAGTAAAATTGAAATAAGATGTTTGAGGTAGAAAGTTATTAATTACACATATCTTCGCCTTTAGAAATTTAAATTAACTGTATTACATATATGATAGATTAAGAAAGATTCTCTTCTGAAAAAGTATTTGAATTAAATAAACCTTTCACTAAAAATCATCTCACAAAACCCATATCAAACGCTCTTTTAAGTTTCTACATAACTACTTTTAATGTAAATTAACCATCACAATGAAAAGTTAATCGTGACAGTTCCCTTCCTTTTAAACAAAGTCTAGCGTTCAAAAGATGAAGACTTTGGGTGAAAACATTTTGAAATGGGAAGGGAAAAGGTAGAAACACTGAGTGAACCAGAGCAGAGGGGAAAATAAAGGGTGGAAGTTGGATTGAATTGAAGGGTGCTGGGCGGAGCTGACGATTATAATTAAATCAACAGTCACCGCCCACAACTTCCATAGCGGACCTTCGTTTCGTCCCACGATGACATTTCTCCACGGGCATCTCGCGCAAATCGCATTAGACCAACGAGAATATACACGAGAATATGTATGTAGCTTCGTTTCATGCAAGCGACGCGTGTAATTGCATGCCACGTGTCCTAGCGCTGAATAATTTTCACCACGAATAGGGTTTTTTCAAAGGAGTTCCACTGCTCAGATTGTTTCGTTTGCTCTTTTTCCGTTTGCAAGGTAAATATGATAAATATAAGATATACAGGGTGTTCCAGTAATCATAATACAAGTAGCAAGGGAGCGATTCTACGTGGAAAATATAAATGAAAGATATAAAATTTGTTCATACGACGATTCGTTTCCGAGAAAATTTGGTTTGAAAATTTGTCGAATTTACTTAAACTTGGCTAATTCCTGGCTAATGTTGAACGCTTAATTAAAAATTTCTAACTTAAACTTTTTAAGAAAACTATAAAATTATAAATATATTAAATTTAGAAAAAATGTAAAAAGATTAGCAATTTAATGGATAGAAATATTGTCTTATCCGTAAACACTAGCGCTATTCTTTCTAATTTTCCGTTCCACTAGGCTCGAATCGATTGGAAATTGCCGATCGGTATGTAAAAAACATGATCCGGCCGCATCGAACACTGTCGAAAAATAAAATGTATTTGGGCGGGCCATCGATGAAAAGGCGACGAAATTTTGGTGCATCGAGGATGAAACTCGTTAACCCCTGGTGCTGTGTTCACAGTACAGCTGTCTGAATAAGAGGGTTTCAGGGAAAAATTATTTCATAACTCCCATGCGAAATTGAGAATCTACAAATAATGTTCCACCACGATAAGCGACGACCACTACGCTCGCGTAATTTACATTTGCATATGTTACTACTCGTCCCTCGAATTAAAATGTCATTATTCTCTTCTTTCCAACGCAAACGATTCATTTTCATAATTTTTTGGATATATTTTAAAAGGAAAGATTACTCGTATATGGGAATTTTTACGCTTTCTCGTTAATTATGTTTTCCTCTTTTTGATCATGATATTGAAATTTGAAAAATTTGGAAAGTGTACTCCTGTAATTTTAGTTTCATATATTTCTTTTTTTTTTTTTTTTGTCTATAAGAATAGTTGCGAATAATAAATAATAATAATTACCGAATAAAACATGCTTTATTTATAACATTAGTTTTAATTCATATTAAGATATTACTTTCATTGGATATACAACTAACGAAGAAATATTACTGGATAACGACAATCAACGATATTTTTCTGTGGATAAAATGAACATTTATGCGGACTATCAATCAATCTAATTTAATCTTACTTTAATGGCGACTGTGTTTTGTGCCGACATACAACGAAGGCTCTATCATGATCAACTTATATTTGTATAAAAAGTAACCATAACGTCTGTTCAATATGTCAGTTTAATGTCTCTACTTGCACAGCAATTTATAAAGACGCGTTCTATAATAATATGATTTTTACCATTCCCGGGAGTTTCTGTTGTATCTCATATAAAAATCTTGATATATGTATTGCAGGTTAAATTAATAAATAAAAAATTTGGAATTTATATAATGATATTAAATAACGAATTGTTAAAGAACATTTGAAAAATACTCTTTCATTTCTTTAACAATTCATCTTTGCCTCTTAAATAAAAATAAAATTTGTTTAAGATCAAAGTGGATAGGCATATCTTACATTGACATAATTTGAATAAATTAAAATCTCCAATATTTATTAAAATTACAATACTTATATCTTTCTCGACATCAGTAAATGTTCTTTATAACATAGGCTTAATAATTGTAAAATTTATTTCCACATCTCTGAACGATATAACCACTGTCTTTTTTAATTTAAAATATCCTATCATTCCAAAAAAAAAGTTTTAATGGAATTCGTTTGTCAAGAAAATATCAATTTATGTCAACCTAATATGGCGTTCAAATTACATTTCCTAAAATTATTCCACAAAGTCCAAAATTGTAAAAGTGATCATTTAAAAATATCCGAAATAAATCATTCTTAAGCATCAACGAAATATATGTATACGTAGGATTAAAGAGAATTATATTATTCGGAAAATTACATTACAAAGTTCAAAATTGTAACAAAAATAATTAAAAAATACCCGAAATAAATATGATTATCGTAATAAATTTAAATAAAACACACAAGAATTATAACTAAATGCGGACGTAGTAAAATGGTATGAATCAACGAGTGGATGAAATTAAAAAATTCCTCAGTGAAACAGAAGTAACGCGGAGGAAGGGAATCCGGTGGCGCGAGATCGGTCGGACAACGCTCTCGAATAAAGCCGACATTATAGGCAGCATAATCAATTCCCCGGCATAATTCCGCAACACGCTATGAATTTGGTCAAGATCGGCCGACTGGAAGTGATTCGACTAACACGATTGCGTACTAACTTTGCACGCGACGAGCGGCTCGCATTCTCGATCCGAACTCGTACAAATCGCACTTACGTCCCATTATTTTAACCCTCTCGACAGAAAGATTCTCCCTTCGTTTTACCAATCACCTAAATATATCTACGTTTCTTTTTTGCCGTCCTTCTTATTGTTCTTCTTCTTTCTTTTAAAGAGCATGGAACATAACGATCAATTTTAGGCGGTTTGAAGTTTTATTATATTAGAAACCTAAATAGGAAATAGTTAACGATTAGTTAGAACCGATATCAATATCGCCATAGCCAATGTTTATTAAATAATTACTTGGATATTTGTTAGGTAGTTACTGAACAGCATTAATATTACATAGCATAACATGGTACAAACATTTAAAAACACTTTACTATACACCGACCCAGCCTAACCAATTACGTACCCACGAAACAGCAGCAGACTTATAAATCATCAGACGAAGACGAATCTTAGAATTAGCCAACCGATCCATCTAACGGCAAGCCAAAAACATAGAAAAGCACCAGTTGAGAATCCCCTCTCGCGGATGAGTTCCGCGTTCTCCCATTTGTAACTCCGTTCAACCGGAGCAAAGTAGGTAGAAATCCTTTCCCGCCCCCATCATCGGAGCCCAGCCTCGCTTATACACCCCCTCTATCTCGTCTCCACCCTTGCCTGCAACGCTTTACACGAAGTGAGGCCCATCGGCATCGCCAGACCGAAAACTCAACACGCTCGTCTGCCCCTGTACCAGCAGCCCATCCTCGCGTTATGGCTCGCTCAATTGTTTCAGCCCCGTTGATCCAATAAAGGATTACGGAGAAACAATCGTAGCGTGCGCCAACATCCCCCTCGTTCCACCTTCCTCCACCTCTTTCACCCTGTTTTCGCCTCCTACTCTCTCTACCCTCTACATTGGTTGTTCGTTTCTGTACAGGAATGGATTTTTGTTAGCCAGTAAACGTAAAGGCAAAAGTTTCGACCGATATGGATACGCAAAGGGGAGAATAGAGACGTTTTTTAGAGAGACGAACCGATTGTCGTGCAATCAAATTGCGTGTCAGTGTGTGGTACTACAAAGCAGTTTTTGCGATTGGTCGTACGAAAAGGATTGCCTGAACGATTAAATTCTCATCTAACTACGGTGAGTTTAATTGATACGGAAAGAGATGGAAGGATAGAGGTGAGTTACGTCGTGATAGGGGTGTTTATTTTTGTAAAAGGTTTTTTGCGGAGTATTTTTTTGGAAACTGGGCGAACTGAGGGAGGACTGAGTTTCGTGAGTAGATTTTGATAATAAGCTTTCTTCACGATGGAAACGGTCTTCCTTATAATATCGTGCTTAAGTTCTTGTAAAGTACACAACGCCTTCTAGGTACTCGTATAAATAAAAATAGTAATTTCTCCTTTGGTAATGGTACTAAATACGGTGAAGCTCTTGAACTAAATTACTAAATAATTGCGCAGAGTTCGCTAAATTCACCCTCTGACACTTGCCTATTTTCCTCTTTTAGGATATATAATAAGGATTTGAATTGCTCGGTTCTTTGTCTTTCTTGGGATAAAGATCTTTCCCGAGAAAGTCTCAAATGTGTTGTAGAGTGGTTGTTATATGTGATAGTTTTCTTATGATGATTATTTAGTAAATATCAGCTTTTGAATAATAGAATTTAAATGATAATATAAATAGCGAATTTCACTCAAACATAATAGATTTCAAATATGTGTCGATATTTTTGAAGGTTCAAGGGATGTAAATGTAATAAAAGAAACTATAAGATCGTTTCCCATGTCTATTCGAACAAAGTTGGATTATTTGAAAAAAGAACGTATTCGCTGCTAACATGTAACTGGCCCACCTCTATATTTTTTTTTCATTTGGAGAAATCTTTATTTTAAGTGTCTGATTTAACTGCTAGCTAGTATCTTTGAATCATAGATGGCTACAATAATCTTAAATACTTCATTTTTAAATACTTAATTCTTTCATACTATATAGTTTACATGATATATATCAGCAATGGAAGATACTCATGATACTTTAATACGCCTATTATTAAGAAATAATTTATCAGTTTGCCAGTACTACGCTATAGATGTTCACAAAAATTTCTCCAAAAATCAATACATTTTTATCATACTTCTTTATCTTTATCTACGGATACCGTATTATTTACTTTCATAGAACTTTCCGGTTTTATCCTATTTCTCTTCTACGAATCGTTATCAAATTTTTCGAAACTCTCCAATGCCTGTAAAAGCACCAATAGCATCTATGCTTATCACGTACAAGCGATATAATAACAAGGTAATCTGCTAAAATACGTAGCTTGGCTCGTACACCTTGAATTTTCGCAATCGTCTCCACTTTTTCTAACCTCACCCTTTGTTCCTTGTCCGAGATCTATCATTCGGACAATTTACCCAAGGGGTTATGTGAGAACGTGCAGGGAAGGTGGAGAAAAAAACGAAACACTATGTCATTCGTTGCGTCTTCAATGCGCAACTCCTACGATGATAAAACGCAGTTATTTATCTTTTGCTTGTACGTGAAAAGCATTCCAAAAGAACATAGCAAAGTATCACACTATTACGTCTATTATTTTATAGTAAATACAATAAATAACTTCCTAAATCTTTTATATTTCTACGTCTAATAATTTTCTACATTTCCTAATTTTTCTTTTAATTAATTCTGAAGTTAATGAAAAGGATGATACTGAGGTCGATCATTTCTATTGATTATGGAGCATACGGTGTTGAAATCCGTAGTTCATCGTAACGAATCGATCGGTTACGAAAAGCCAGTTCATCGCTCAGATTTGCTCGCGCATGCAACGAGGTTGCACGGATGTTATGAACAACATATGTGCCAATTGTAAGGATGCATGGGGTACCTTACTCCATCGAACACCTGTTCGTTGCCATACGCATTCCCAAACCATACTTCTCGCCGATCACGCTATCAAGCTCTGTTCTATTACCATTATGCGAATTTACGTGTGTACTATTATTGTTAGATCGCCGATGTTTGTGCAGTTATAGGAAATTTAAATACACGAAAATTTATAAGATACGCATATTATTGGAAAATAGAAAAGATATTCAGGGTACTAATTACATATAATGTTTACAGAGAAGGGAAAAAGTTTCTCTTTAGATCCAATATTTTTACATGAATTCATAAAAATATGAATTTGTATAAACACCCATAATTTAATTATTGTATACAATGTGTTTTGTGCGATGAATATTTGCAAAGAAACAAATATCACAAGAGCAAATTAGAAAATTTGTACACAGATACAATGATGAACAAAAGTATTGGCGCAAACTAACTTTCCTGGTAAAATACCGTGAAAGATTATCTACCAAATATTATAAGCATTATACTTTGGGTAGTTTATACAACTTTTCATATCGCCTACATATGTACACTTTGTGCAACTTTCAAATTCTCTATAAATACATAAAAATCCGCGATCTAATTAACTCTTTGATGCATAGTGAAATAAAAAGTGCCCCGTTGCTTAGCTATGTACTTATACACTCAAAGTGGGATGTTTCTCATCCCTTCTTAAAATATAAGATCCAAATCTTAAATATAAAATCGAAGCACAGTAATAACACCATCGATTTCATCTTGCCATAGATAAAACTAATGCATGTTTGATGGACGCACAGGAAAACGCATGTACGTACTTACTGATTTGGTCGATACGTGTTCGCAACACGTCCAGATCGGCCGTAGTTATAAATAAATTTTCTGTGTAACTATGGTCTTTTTTCTTTTGTGTCTTAAAATTCTACGCCCCGGAGAGTTAAACGGTACAAATTACCAATGGAAATATACAAGTAGAATCGCGCGGAACATGTGAATTTCGCAATCCGCGTGGCATCGCGAGAATCGTGGCTCAAAACGTAACGTGGAGCGCGTCACAGCAATCGCAGAGATGCACGATTCCAGATATCGAACAGGCAAAACCGAATGCAAAGCGTGACGCCTCCATCAGCCTCTAATGAAATATTCAACCCAGCCGTAGAACGATTATGTTGTCACGTAACACCGCCACGGAAGCCACGCCGATTACATTTACTTTGTGACCCGCGAGAGATTGGTCACCGCTGTCTGTTAACAACCTTCGTGTTGCCATTAATGCACGCTCCACGAAACCTCTATAGTATTGCGAGGAATTTTCTAGCAAATAGAAATTTCTCGAAGCAATATTAAAAATAGTCGAGCAGCGACCTCGTCGCAGTAATAAACGACGATAGCGATGGATTTATTGATTCCCTTATGACGCTACAAAAATTCTGGTTAAGGTATATCTCATCTCGCAAACTAGCATAAACAGCTAACTTGCAATAAATATCTTACAACTGTAACTTCGGATTTTCCTCTAATTACGCTAAATTTTGAATGTAAGTATCGGTATATTTAAGGATTATTTCATTTTTCATGAGACACGGGCTAAGCATTATAAAAATTGAAAAAAGAAATGAAATAACAAATAATGTATAAATAATAAATGAGAAGAAGTCACAAAGTATGTTTTGGAGCAACGTCTATCGATTAAAATCTACCCTTTCTAATGTTTCGACTCGTTGAATTATTTCACAATAGATAAATCGACCCTCTTATGCCCCTAGCGCGTCTCGTCAAGCTCCTCTGTACACAAAACGTAATTACTTGAAATCCCAAACACCATGAAAATTTTATCGGCGCCTTACTCGTCTTGATCTATTATAGTATCGAACAACGACCAATGAACGACAAAATGGAATTAAAAAGTTTAATTAAGAGGCCTCTTTTAACGTTCAATGAGTCATCTTTGTAAAAGCCATATTATAAAAATCTATCGTAGAAAAATGATCTTCCCCTTATTTGCACAGTACTATTATTTATATTAGCTTCCTTTAAAGTTTTCAAAGAAGTAATACAAAAGAAAATGAATATAGGAAATAGAAAATAGTTTATTTTCCGGTAAAAATTTTATTTTTCATTTATCTTCAGTGTGATAAACGACATGTAAGGTAGTATGCAAAATATAATTGAAATAGGCATATATTTTTATAAGATAAGAATGGGAATTTAAAAATACAATATTAATAAATATTGAGTAGTTGAAATTAAACGTTTTATTATATTTTCCGATAATGTTTCCAATTTTCCTACATTATAGCGAAGCGTTATTATTAACCTTTCGTTCCATAAAAGAGAAATGGCGCTAACAAATGTGAAATATTAACTGATTAAAATTAATTGATTCTACACTTTCCTCGATATACGAGTTCGTTCATTTAAGGCTTTTAATATCAACCGTCATAAATTTTGTTATTTCTCCTGCAATTTTACGATCTTCATTTAATACAGTATTGTATTGTAAAGCTAAATCAATATTTCATTGTTTTTATGGTAGCTACAATAAAGATTCGAGCGTGCAGAAATATAATAAATATTAATTGCAATTAAAATTATGATCGTTTATTTCTACTATACGTACGTGCATCTAATAATCGACTTTTATCTTTACTTTATTACTTGATAAATATTTTTCCGATTGTATCTCTTTTAAAGTTTCTTTGTATAATCAATTTTATAATAAGATATAAAATGTATTAATTAATATTAATTAATATTAATTTTACATATATATGTACAATTATCTACATTAAATACGCCAATATTTGATATTGCCAACCAATAATTAGCATTAGAATAAAACGACCAATAACTCATATTGTCAATTTGCTAAATTAGAATTAGGCATAAAAACTCATTTCCCAATCGAGTATCTTACTTAAGTAAAATATACGATTAGTATCTGATGTCGGTCAGAAAAGTCGATGCTCTGAAATTATACAGCAGGTTTGCTTGCAACACATTATGTGTCATCGATTTTCCTGATATGATTCAGTGATTAAATCAGTTCTATGAAACAGCCGCGTGACAGACATTATTTAAAAATCAGCGTATACCCTGATCTCCGTCCGTTTCGTGACACGAAGCATGCGAAAATTATGAATACTAGGCATTCGACACGCGAGGTTGTATCTTTAAAAACTTTCAGCCTTGTGCGCTTTGCCAGCGTGAATTATTATTTCATTTATTCTTTAGAAATACAAATAAATAATGTCAAACGAATCATTAGTTAGGATTAATTATTATTGCTTAAAAATATGAGTAAATAAAATCGAATTATTATTTCGTATTATTTGTCGTATAGCAAACATAAAATAAATGTGCTATAGCAGCTACTGAAATGTATCCTCAAATAATTTTTAATTGGACTTAAATCACGCGAGAAACTGCGCATAAACTATATCTTACATTAGGATAATTGAATTGCAAATGATAATAATGAAAAATACCAAAAATAGCACACTGACGCTAACTTCTACTTTATATGCAAATATTTCTAAAACGCGAAAATGGTGGCATATAGTAAAAAGGGACGACAACTTCCGGAAGCAGGAATAATTCACGCGCATTGATCGGCGCCGTGTCGAGGGATTAAATTAATTTAAGTAATTTGACGATTGCTATCGGCGGAAACATTAAATAAAGTACCGCGTCCCGCTTGTACAGGTAGCTGCGTTTTAGATTATAGATCGTCGAGTAAACCAACGTTGGTCACAACACATCAACAGGATTGTGGCCATCGTTGCATAACTGAGTGGTCGTTCATGATGATTGGATGGTCATGTTCACGTTAGCTGTCCTTATTCCATTCAGTCATTTGTCATTAGCGGGAGAAAGTGAACGTCACATCTGGACACGTGTTTATGGCTAAAGTTTAACATCATTCTTCGATTTTTAAATCCGGTTACTATGGTGGTAATGGTTAACCCTTTTGAACGATTGAAAAATAAACGCCCTTTTGTCGTATGTGTTTGTAACAATATAGTAATATAGTAATAATTTGAGAAATATTTTAATTACATAGAATTTTGTATGACTTTGCGTACGAAAGACAAGAAATGACACACAGCAATGCTCTTGTGCTTATACTTTTTTTGTTTCTCATAAAGTAAATAATTTATAGTATATAGCATAGTATATTATAGTAATAGTATAGTTTCTAGACACAGATATTTGAATACTTTTGTACAGACATTAAAAAAACGCATAAACTGATATATAAGAAAACATTTACTAAGATGAATACTTTACTACTTATTAATGTGAAAAGATTTCGAGAAACTAAAATCGATATTCCGATCGATTCTGTCTTAGGAACGAGAAGCTGAAAAGATAGCAGAAGAGACAGCAGCTATGCGTGACGTTAAACCAGAACTTCAACCTGCAAGAAGTCCCGACACCTGGCAAGGGAGCAGCTTCTACCGGCATCTTAATGTAATAAAAGGTATGTAATATATGTATAGTCACATAATACCAAACAGATATTGTTTCTCTTTGCTTATAAAATGTCCTCCTTGCAGTATAAGCTCTATAATTTATAAGTAATAATGTTGTAAGTAAAAATGTATCTGTTAATCGTGTTAAGAGAATTTATTTAGGAAAGATATATAAATTCATATATTTAATTTCAACGCTCGATAGTAAAGCATATAATATACAAATACAAATTACATATATCATCAGTTATCAACTATTTAAACCGAAAATAATTCCTACTAAAATCCATCAAAACATCCTCGACGTATTTTCAAGAATTCCCATGCACCATTACGATTATTTCCAACCAACTCCACAAACCAAGCAATAACGAAATTGCTCTCTAACATCTCTGGCGTGATCGCTTGCCACTTAGAGCAAATGTTCCAAAATAATTACCATTCGACAACTAAGCAATAGAAATGATATCTAAACATAGACGTTTAGAGAAAATTCTGTAAAATAATTACCATTCGACAGCTAAGTAATATAAATGATAAACGTCGCTTTGATAAATGTTTAATCTGTTCGGTATTTTGGACTATGCTTCTCCTCTGTTATTAGCAATTAGTAATTAGTGTGGCACGAGTGGTGCAAAGGAAGCTCGGGAGTTTCAATTAATTAGAGTAATTAGTCGCGACCAGAGTGTTAACTGAGAACGGAGGGTTGCTTCGATATCAGACGCGGGGGTGGATCTTGGAGTTGGTAATAACAGGAAAAGGGGTTGAGGGTGAACTCCTCTCTCGACGAGGAGGCGTGATTTCCGACGACGCTTGCGCACTTTCGCTTCTCGAGTTCAAGTATGGCACGATGCAATCAAGTTTAACTTTCCTTCCATTAGAAACGAATTCCTTTCTTGTTTCTAAAAAAATGCCTAAATACAGTCGACGACTCTGTTTAAATTATAGAGTTCGCTGCAACTAATTCTCGTTAATATAAAAGATTATGGAATTATAGGGTTCGATTCCTTATATATTTTTACTATCATGTATATAATTTATATCATTTAATGTTATATAATTTAGCATGTATATAACGTAATTGTATATATATATATATTTTTCCTTCCTCTTGGAATCTATTTCTTCAAGCATTAATACTAACGTGTAAACGTAGAAAAATCTGAAGATACAGAAATAATCAATGAAAAATATGTTTCGAATATTATGTATATGCGTGTTGCATATGTTTACTTATATGAAAGCATGTAATACTTCGGTTGGAACAGGAATCACGGCATTGAAAACAACCGTAAGCTGAAAATAACGAGATAATCGATGTACCTTATATATAAATGCCAAACATGAGATCATCGATAACGAACGAAAATGCTTTGACTAACGTGGACTTCTTGAAGAGGAAGCTTTCGTCTATTATATCGATTCCCTACAAAATATGATTTACCATATTTACAATTATCCAATAATGTTCCATGAAATGTAATGAAAAATTCCATGGAATTGTAATGGAAAACATAGGGAAACGAGCGAGGAAATGTTCAGAATGCAGTGGTGGAACGTCTGAGCATTTGTTGCAGACAAAAAAGTTTATTATAAATTTATCCTGATAGTTTTTTGTTCGCAATGGTTCACGAGTAATCAATTAATGCAAATAAAATCGTAGGGTTCCCTTAAAAAAAAGTGCAATTGTACCTTGCAACTACACCGAGGCATAATGCAAAATTTGCCTCTACAATTTTGTTCCATCTGCAATAGCAATAGATTTATAGTTCGAGCCAATTACTAGACTCAGCCTGTATATGGACATCCATCGTGATACCTTTTTCCATTAAAAATACTCAATTTTTTAGCGATGACAAGTTCTAAAAAACAACAATCGACTTACCACGATCCAATACTATCTCTGATTCACAATACGTACTATGATTCTAATCTGCCGCAAAACATAATCATTCCTTATTTTTAGAACTACATTGTTCTTGTATTAAATTTTTCATAGAAAAAAATAGGAGAAAGAGAAAGATAACAATCGATATGACGGAACCGATCGAAAGAGCTCACCTTTAATCGCGCCCAACTTGCTCGACTAACTTTTCAATTTCGCCGGGGACCATTCGCCCGGTTCATTACCCATTCAATCTAAATGAATAAATGAAACGGTTTTTCGATTTTGTTTGTTTCCTTTGATTTGACCCTGCACGCGGAGCGGAATTTTGTTAATTTTCAACAATGATGATTGCAGGAAGTGAGCCGAACGAGAGAACGAGTGCGGATTGTTCCGCTTGCCATCCACGAGGAATATTTTACGGCCAGATTCATAGCCCGTCTGCGCCCACTAATTAATCGACACGAGATGCAGTAGCAGCTGAAAGAGGATAAAGAGAAGTAGCGTGAGGGATGGAGGTTAAAGAGAGAGAGAGAGAGAAAGAGAGACAGGATGGGAAGAAAAAGAAGAGGAAGAAAGAGAACGGACGAGAACGGAGAGAGAGGGAATGAGGTAGAGAGTAATTCAAAAAGACACTGTAAATTAGGGGTCTCCGTCGGCATTCAGCTTCGGATCCGGTGAATTCCAATTAGTTTAAAGCGCGTTGATCTGATGGCTCTCTTCTGCCTTTTTTGTTTTTTTGTAGGTGAGATGAGAAAATTAGGAATTTATCGATTTTAAGTTAGAAAAATAGATGTCAAATGTCTAGGATTTTTTAATAATAATATACTTGAAAATTTTTCATTTAAAGTACGTTGACTTTTATAAGCGATAAATAAAATTTAGAACTTACAACTGAAATTATATCCAGTAATAATTATAATTAATTTCAAAATTTCTTGATGGAGAAGTTAAAATTAATAAAAATAAGAATTGATCAATACAATTTATTATTATTATCAGTTGAAAAGTTATTGCGCAAGAGGACCCAGTAAGTTAGACGATGGAGATCCTTATTTTAAATAATCATTTCACTTTCTAACCTCTCGATTTTTCCATCGACGCAATCTTTCACCAGGCGAATCTCATTCAATTTTCATCGCGGAGACGTAGAAAAACTAGTCTTAATCGAGTAGTGTGGATAAAAATGTTACGTATTTTTTATTATTGAGCAAACTAACGAAATGCACGAAGACACGAAAAAAGCACAACAAAAAAGTTTGATCGTCGTCCTCGTTCTTATGCTCATAATTAATTTTGTAGATCAATTACGCTCGCACAGGAAACACTATTATAAATATTCGTGTAACTAATTTCCACGATATACATACATATACATAAAGAACTTCGCTCAAAACTTGTACGTATCTAGAGATATTTATTTTCGATTCTTATGGAAGATTTCCATATGAATGACTCTTATGGTGAACCATATGAATGCGTATAATCAAGTTTCGTGCACATAGAGAATTGGTTGTATTACAAAACTTTGTAATTTTACGAAAAATTTAATTGTACGTACGCGTGTAAATGGCAGGAAAAATGCAGTTAATCACAAACTCCAAATACGATGACAGAAACTTGATTGTGGAAAGGACGATCGACAGTCGATTATATTTATCCCTGGAATTAAAATAAATTATTCTTTGACGTTAACTAATTACAGAGAAATTAATTGAAGAGTTCATATCCAAAGCTGTCTTTGTCAATTTTTATTATTGTCTGTTACAAAGATATTCCAACATCTTTAGTTTTTGTCTAACCAATCTGTCCATCTATTGATTCAAAAATGATTATACATATATACAATGACAAGTGTATAAATATAGAAATGCTACTGGTAAATTCAACTATATATTATTGTACAATTCAATTATAAATTGTATTATGAAAGAATTTATTTCTACAATACAAAACTTCTTATACTTTGAAGCGCTGTACCCAAATATAGAACAATGTTCAAATTTTTATTTCGAGTAAATAATTATAAAATAAATTAAGAAGAATTTGATATAAGAAACTAACCTGTTTATATACATAACCTGTGCTTGCCACTATATTTTTCACACACATTATTTCATCCATATGGCAATATGAAATTAATTAATGCCTACCTAACCTATTCATACCACGAAACTGAAACATTTCTGCAACGAAACGTATTTCGATTTCACGATCATTTGTATGAATTCCAGGGTTAAGTATGATTTACTAAGACGTACACACATACACAAACATACATTCGAGGATTCCTTACATTGTAATAATTACTCTACTTAATGCACCGAGGAGCTAATGCAGCTTGAAATTGGCTTCTCTGCGCGAGTCGATATGCTGTGCAATATAGGTACTCCTTACGGTTATTAGCCTCTCGAGCGAATGGTTATTCGTTGCGATCGCTTGTCCGATAAAAAAGATAGCGTAAATATGTAGGGAGCGAATGCTCCTGCAGGTTAACGTGAAGATATCAATAGATTCTCTTCATCGACACTTTTCGAATTGGAGACCATAGGGATAAAACATGAAAAGTTACATCATTCGCGTTTTATGGCAATTTTAACTCTTAACTAATATAGTTAAACCATTTGGGACCATAACAATTTAAGATTAGGTTACTTAACTTTGGAATTTTTAATTTTATTTCACTTCATAACTAGTTTCTCTCGCAGAGAATATGAAATACGAAGTAAAATGAAATAACCTATTTAAGGATTAAAATTCTAATCACCCCGTTTTTAGTTCATCCCTTTTATTTTCTTCTGAAAAGATTTTAGTTCTTCCTCTTGAGACTCAAATTATCAAGATTCAACTATATATCAGCTGTTTTTATCTTCGGATTCAACTGGTTGTTTTCGTCTTTTATTGTTTATCGTTTATCCCGTGTGGTCTTCAGCTACGAATCTACATATAAAGGAAATGAATTACCTACAGATGAAATATTACAGTCAATGTGGAGAATCTGTGTTATTATGTCGTATCGTGAGGTGCGGTATTCGATGAAAGTAATTTCTTCTGCTTTTTATCTCGTAGAATACCGGTGTATACGCAACACAGCTGTAAAGGATGCCGTGTAGATGGTACGAAACGTATTGTTGATAAAGTACATAACAAGTGTAGGCGGCCGCATATGGAAACACTATGTGTAATCCGAATAACAATAAAAGTTCTGATCACTGGTGTATGTTGATGTTGCTCTATTTATACATAATTCGTGTTTTACTTTATCGATTTGTTTATTTGTTCCTAACCTATAAATTGTGAGAGATGAGGAGACGAGTTAACATTGAGACCCCAAAATTTTAACGTGCACAACAATTTTTAAACTTTTTGCATTTAATAAAAAAACTTAAAAAGAACAAAATAAAACATTTTCATGGTATTGAACAATGAAAGAAAAGTTCATTTTTAACTCTGTTATACTTTTGCTACTTTTAATTTCGAAAATCTTTATATAAAAATATCAATATAGATATATAATTAATGACAAGATTTTATGTAATATACAACAAAGTTAAATTAAATTCTGAAACAAAAAATCAAAAGTATGAAGCAGTCACGTAAATATAACAAATACAAAAATACATTAGCCAGACCAGAAAAAAAACAAATCTTTTTCAATTACTGGAGAAACTGGTGTATAGTAGAATGCAGGGTGTAATTTTGGTCGTTGGATGTATCCTGGCTGTGAAATCCTCGGGGAGCACTCCCGCTTACACAAGGACGCTCCAATGAGCAGAAACCCTTAACAGATACAGCTTGTAGTCCCTGGACGATCGTCAGCAAAATTTCAGATTTCGACCACATATGGTACTCACGATACTATTTTCGTAAGCGTATCGGCAGAAGAAATACGAAGAATTCAATCGTCTTTTCATAAAATATACGCGATCGTATGTAATACTTACATACAAAGGAGAGTTATCTTTAACGTTCAGAAAAGAAGCTTGTGCAACGGTCATATTATATAATTTTTCAAATATGAAATTTGAAAATTGTAGTTTACTTCTAAAATGTTTATTTATAGGAAAGTATAAAGTATGTCTTTTAAGATTTCTTGCGTAAGTAATTAAAGTAATAAAGATTAATCGCTTTAGGAAGAAATTAAGTTCTTGAGTTTAATTGACTTTATGCTTGTAAATTTAACTATTATTCATAGTTTGTATAATGAAAATGAAGGTACTTGAATTTTTATATTAATCCGATATATATATATATATAAATCATTTTAATTCCATTTTAATTAAATACGGTTTCAGAAGAATCAATGCTTTTGGCTTTTAAAAATATCACATACATTTTATGATACTAAAATAAATTAAATATAAAATATAGGATTTAATATTCAGAATTTTGTGTTCAACTATAAAAATGATAGCCATTAAAAACTACAAAAATATTTCAATAGTAATTATACAAAATTTGCATAATACACATATTTAATGCTAATATAAATCCAAATTAACCGTCAATTCCAGAAGACTAATTCCACGTTTCCTTTTTATACATATAATAGTTTACAACACGTTCTGCAGAACACCCCGTGTTTCTGAACGAAACAAACCTTTACAAATATTTCCGGTTTCAGAGTCTAGATGACCCTTTATGGTGGCACATGAGCATGTATTGTCGGAACGTGAGGTAGTTACGAGAGAAGTCAGCGCGAGAAAAGCCACTCGTACTTGTAGATTCCTCCCGAGAGGCAACGGTGTCTCCGTTCGCGAAGCCAATTTGCCGGAACATTAGCCGCAGACGGCGTTTCTTCAACGATGCCTATTATTGATATTGCCCGTTTGCGATCGACTATAATCGATAGAGGTACTTCACGAAATTCCACTTGCTTCTTTTCCAGCAATAAAAAAAATATAGATCACATCATCTATTTGATGCATATTACATTTTTCTTAACTGTTAACTGGTATCGTTAAATTGTCAATTGTCGATATTGTATGAATAATACACAAAATAAAATTCTTGCGTGATACAGGAATTTTGAAGTAATTTTGTCCAACACATTGCCAAAATGATTTAACATCGGTCTTACAATTTTAAACGTTCGCATGATGAAAGAATTAAAGTGATGACAGCAGTAATAGCAATGTTACGCCACATGTTATCTTAACCTATTATGATTTAAACTGTCGCGTTGCATTAATTCTCATAATTCTACTTTTTCTCGAAATTGCCCAAAACGCAATACCCATATGACAAAATAGTACCATAATAAATAAAAAACCATGTTCAAATATGACCGTTTCATCTAATGTTATAAAAAACATAATGCAAGCGAATGTTGCGAACTTTTAAATCACAAATTATATTGTAAAAGAGAACACAGGAAAAACATGATGTTTTTACCTATAGCTCTCGTGTAGAGACGAAGAATGTATCGGAAGCCAGTATAACAAGCAAGGATTTAAACACAACTTTCAGTCATCTACAATAAAGTCGACAAGCTGAGTATTTAAAGAAACATTTTAATTGCACGAGGTAAGCCGCTTACGTGCCCCCTCTCGCATGCATTAATAAAAACGACCCTCCTGTTACGGGATGCGAACAAGCAGCGGGTATTGTATCTGCCAGAAAGTAATTCGACTTTTCCCTCGAAGAAAAGCGTCCCTGAACGAATATTTCTTAAACTCTAGAAGAGGAACAATGAATGATATTCAGGAGGATGTTGCTTTGTCAAACCGTTGTCAATTGAAGTACCAAATTAAATTGGCATTCTCGATTAGATTAAAAATATTTATTATTTGCAAATTTGTGGAAATCTTCCTTTTCCTCTTTCGTTTTATTTTTTGTCAGTTCTTACGTTTATTCAAAGTAAAATGCAAACATTTGTAAAACCTATTTAAAAGAATTACAAAAAAACCTAAGCTAATCTAAAATCATTGAAAAAGATTCGTATAAAATAGATGCAAAATTCAGGATACTTATCTCGATCTGTGAAAATTTTATAATTAAATTACATCCTTTTAGACGGTAGTATACTTAAAGTATATCAATCCATATTGTATAATCTATAAATATTAGTTTAATAAGAAAATGAAAGAAAAACACATAAATCAACTTTTACGAATATAAAAACTACTATATCGTTGATTAATTTTAGGTTCTGTGTATATTAATTGAACATTTCTTTATCCTTTTCGATAAACACCATAGTCTAACAAAATAACAGAGCCCACTTTTGAAACATCCTGCATAGAAAATTCTAACCTAATAAAACTTGAAATAAATATAAAATTAACCTACCTATTATTTCACACATAATTTAAATCCTTTAAAATATCTTGAGATTCATCTTGAGACTTCTCAGCTTGCTAAACACTGGTGAAAAAAATTCCACGACCAGGAGCACATAAAGAGAAACTAGCTCTGTAATTGGGCATGAAAAGGCTGTATTTTCCGCGGTTAACTTCGGAAAAAGTTGAGTTTGCGGTAGCCAGATAATAACGCAGCTCAAGAAAACGCGAATAGAGGCTCGATCTTGCGGCGCGAACTAGCATGTGGAAGCGACGCCACGTGGAGAGGATGCTTTATGAGGGTTCTTTTTGAGTTGATGGTATGCCTTGTTACCGGGAAGAACCGTGCTCCCTCGGGTAATATCGTATACAATTATGTCCACCGAAGGGCAGATATGCATTATGGATGCAGCTTTTATGCCCAGTAAATCATGTCGCAGGCTTGGTTAACTCTGCAAATGATCTGCAGAATCACGCCTAACCACCTTCCCAAAGATAAGCAAGCCTTCTTTCTTTTTACGATTGATACTACTTTTTTCAGATTTCAAATGTGTATGAAAAGAGGTTAAGAATGATATTTGATATAAATGAAGTAATTAATGTACTACATTACTTTTTAGTATACATCATTATGTTTCTAACGTAATATGTTTATTTCTATTATACAATATATTTACTATATTTTAATTGGTAATAAATTAGTTAACGGTTTTGTGTAAATGAAGTTTAATTATGAAGTAGTTTAAAAAAAGTATTTAATTGTACTGTTTGAAATAAATAGAATAAATAGTTAGAAAGTGTATAGAAAATTTATTGAAATGAATTGTATAGTATGTTAAGTGTTATTAGATGTTTAACAAACTAATTTAAAATATAAAAAATGAAAGATCTAAGAAATCATTGAAGACTGGAAGTAGCATGACATAGAGCACACTTTATTTCTTAATTAGTGATAATAATTATTTAGCATTGATCGAAATCGAGTACATATCTTATATTCTTCTTCGATCGAAGTTCAATAATCATAATAGATTAATTTATTAATATAAGTGTAATTAATTGTAATGTATTGTCTGAAAGTATCACTGCGTTGCATCCACTGGTCGTCTCTTCGCACTTCGTCAAGAACAACCAAACAAATTAACAGGAAAACGAGATCAGAGGTAAGAAACTTAAAAAAACATAACCTACAAAAAGAACAAATGAAGAAAAATATCCCGCTTCCTTTCGTATTTCTCGATGAATTCCAAACATTTTGACGCTTACAAAATATAAGTGGACCAGAATCACGAGAAATTCGAAAGGAAGAGTTTCGAATAAAGAGCCGTGAGTTATAGAAAAACGAAAAAAGACTAAACTATACAAGATAGGAGAAAAAAAGGATAGCGTCTGTAATTCGAGTTTTCCAGACCAAGGATGCTCAGTGACTGCGGGGGGCGATAGATTCGATGTCGGCCTAACCCCGAAATAGTTAGATTACAATTAAAATGCGGAGAGCTTGTCATTTCGAACGGAATTTATGCGTTCGAAAGTATGTTAACCTCTACATATTATATACTACTTAAAATAATGTTTTTTTTCAAAAAGTTCGTAGCGTTTTTATTATAAATTTCTATTGAATAATGAAACGTTCGCTGCTCTTAGTTGGATACTAGAGAGAATTAAGGAGGAACACCGAAAATTCGTTAATAAAATAGGTTTCCTTTCTTCAGCGAGACGACGTTGAATCTCATACATTCAAGAATACTGTACAATAACTGATATATTCATTTATATCTCATTCAACGAATATAGTATAGTCTCATTGTTATTTATTGCATATTTATCTTTGTAAAATTTATTCGAAAGATAAATAAATGAAAAACTCTAGAAGGCGGTAAAACCTATTTGAGGAAACCCATTACTGAAGAGACAATTTTTTAAAAATAAATTCGTGAAATTATAGATTGCGAAAATTCCAATACCAGTTAAATTTTTCTTAACTTCCGCTACGAAGTTTCAGAACGCTCTAAAATAGTAAATCTACATACATATACATATTACAAATAATGCATTTCTATAAGAAATATAACCTAGTAAACATGCATATGTACTTATATATATATAATGCTTCTTCGTCGCCATTAAGAAAGGTAAAAAAAGAAAAACAAGAATAACGATTACTAGACTGCACGCATTTACACTTTTTTTAATATAATTAAGAAAATGAAATCTAAGCAATGATTTGTTTCACTATACTTCGAATATTTTATGTAATTTTGCACTTTGAGATTTCCATAAATATATAATATATATTTAATGCATAAATATTCGCAGTCTAATAATCACTGTAAAACTACTAAAATAATTCTTTAAAATGAACAATCGATTCGAAGCTTCGAGCGTGCTCCATCGTTCGAAAAGGAGGCAAGCCCTCCGCAGAACAATATTCAACATTTAACAATAGCCAACATTTATAGAGTAAGATACCGATTTGTTTTTTTTAATTATTCGTAGATCGTTTCATCTCGTTCTTCTTTTATTTTTCTCCACGATCGTCGATCGTATTACAATTCCCAGTTGACAGAGATTGCTGTTATAGGTCCGCGAGGGCAACAATAATTATCACGCAACGAGGATAAGTCCCTCATGATACTCTTTTTTTAAACGTACATATGTATGTATGTACCAGTGCAGTGTTTCTCAAATCGCAAAAAGATAACCTCGATGATATGTCTCTCGTTCCAGGAGGATACTTATATTGCTATCGTTTGCATGTGGACGCAAGTTACAGGATTCCCAACCTTCTCAATCACGATTTCATCTAACTATGTATCTCTCAACGATTCTCGACAACGCTTGGAAGATGAAACTCACGCCTCACTAATTCGCATATTTTTATTAATTGACGAAATTCTCTAGCAGCAGCTAACGCTCGAAAGAACATAAGGCTATCACAACCTATGGTTTTGTAGCTATAAGCTGTTACATTTTCGACAATTATAATTACGAATACATTCTCTGTATGGCACCTAGTCGCTACAATTGTTACGTTCTTTCGCGTCGTTTCGCTCTGCTGAAGACAAAAATCACAAAGAACGAGAGTTTTGTTCTCTATTGCTCGAAAGAAGAAATACGTAGCAAGATTATGCTTTCATTTGAAAGATCATTGATATCTAACATCGAATCCGAAGGCATTTGTTTATCTACTATCAGATTTATCTCTTTCCTTTTCTTCAATCGTGCCTTTGAGAAACACTGATCCAGCGATCGTGACTTAAACAGCATGACGTTAAACTTTTAATATTGCACAACACCGATAACACTTCGATTCTTTTTTGTCGGAAAAAGTTTTATGCGACTTATGATGAATTACAATAGATAAAATTATACGAATGTCTTTTCTTCTTCGTTTTCTTTTTTTCTCTTTCTGTTTCGTCTTCGCAATGACTGAACGCTGATGACGGTAGTAGTGTGGTATTATAATACATCAGCTGATAACTCGGAACGATTTTCATTTTCGTGGCAAGTCAAACTATAGGTTTCGTTCTTGAGAGTATTAAAAGTCGCCAGAACAACGTTCCAACTCATTTCTCCTCGATTCTTATATCTTACATCTTTAAGATATAAGAAATATGTTACAATTTATATCTTTCTTGAAGTTAGGATTTTCTTTTCTCTTTTTATCATCATGACAACTAAAACAAGTTCAAGAAAAAATTGTTAATCTTTTCGTTTCGCTCATAAAATAAAAAATGAATGAAAATTTATATTAGTTATATTATAAAAATTTATATAGGTTAAATTAAATGTAATGCGTATCACAGATATGTACATTAAATGGTTAATAATTAGACTGCAGAGCTCATGCATTCGTAGGAAATGTAAGTAATGTAAAAATATACAAAACATTCAAAGCATCGACGACAATATTTAGAGGATTAAAGAAGTCCTTATATCCATATACACATAAAAATATGAATTTACATAAGCTTTCGTAGATTATATGCAGATTTGAAATTTTGTAATCTATTATAATCTTTAAATTAGAAAGGATTCCAGTCATAAAGTGTTTAATCATGAAAACACTCACATTGGAACGTTGTTCTTAGCGAGCTGTGACAATTCGTAAAATACTATATGAAACTGTTATTAGAACGGTTAAAAATATAAGGTAAGGCCAAGAACGCTTTTTATCATGAAAATGTTTTCATTGTAACAGTAAATGGAAAAATATGCGAGTACCAGTAATAATAATGCCATCGTCGTAGTCATCACTGTTGTCGCCATCATCGACAACATATATGTATATATATTGTATATGTATATAATATGTAAGTTATATACTCTAATATTATTATAATATTATGCTTAGCAAATATTTTGTTTGAAGATTTTTTACCTAAAATTCACGTGGCAACAAATAACCAAGTTCCTTAATTACTTTCATTGTTCTGGCGGTTGAACTCTCGTACAAAGTCCAGGAAGGATAGAAACTAAAACACTTAACCTCAAAAATACTTAGTAAAGTCTATTTTCTTGCGAAAATATCGCGTTTTACTAGTCGAGTTAATTCGCTAAGAAGTTACACTTAACAAGAACTAAAATCTTAAAAAAAAGAAGACGATTTGAGACCATAACGCAGAAGGAGCTCAGAATTAACGAGTTTTAAATGAATTAAAAATGCTGACTGACAAAAATACATAGTTGATCATATTCTGCGTTACGACTCGAAACAGTCAGAATGGAAAACATGGAATATCTCTAATTATTCATCAAATATTAATCGACGACTTCGTGGAAGAGGTTCGCCGCCATTTTAAAGATCGCTTAACTAAATTCTAACTCTCTAGTCGGTGTCACCTAAATGATTAAAAAAAATTACAAATGATACGAGATAAACGTTGAAAAAATGATAGGGGAATGAAAAGGAATTACTATACAACGTACGAGTACATATTAATAATACGAATTATGTGGTTTCTTTTTTACTGCGCCGTGCGGACCAACGCAAGATGGATGACATGATCTCTCTCTCTCTCTTTCTCTCTCCCCTTATATTAGGAACAATGCGTTTGAGAACATGATGAACAAATAACAAATGTATCGAAAGAAATATACAACATGAAAACATAAACGTTGAATGAAATCATGAAATATGAACATGATGTATCGAGTGATTCAAATATTTAAGACTGAAAAATCGATTCCGAGCAGATCAACCATCATAGGCAATATTATTTTATTCTATGTCTACTAAACGAGTATATGATTGTTGATCGAATGAACGGGAGAATACTTGAGGTAAAAAGTATTTTGAAAAATTTCAATGCAGTCTTGGCGCTCTGATGTTTTTGTGCAATAAAACTTTGGTGATAAATTAATGATATTAAATTGATGACACATGAGGCGACTTTAAAAAGTGAGAAAAGAGCCGCCCTTGACAGTGGACTGCCATCGTAGATACTTCATGATGTATAATATCGTGTGTACGTGTATATCTCGTGTACATGTATACGTGTATTCATACTTAATTGTAGTACTGTAAGTCATGTGTTATATATATGTATCTGCGCGCGCGAAGGTCCTTACGTCGATAAAAGACACTATAACATTATATATGTACATTAACATGCGTATAGAACTATTCCTGGGGACGAAAGGAAAGAAATAAAATAGGTAAGTAGAGTAGAATTTGGGGATTCATCCGTTTCGAATAAGCGAATCATAACGCAATAAGTGATTTCAATAGAGAAGAGAGTAATCTTGAAAGAGAGATTTTTAGGCTAACTGGAGCTTAAGATAATTCTCGTGGTAAACGCTGATGAACGAATGCAGGGTCTTTGGTTTCGAGACGCACCGCGTCTCCTTAAGGTAATGGCACTACGACTTGCACATAAGAAACTGGGAAATAACCCGTACGACCATTCAGACTACCCTCGAACCAGTTCTCGTCAATCTTCTTGGTCAAAGTGATCATATCGTTCTCCTGAAATATAATACACCATTGTTAGATACATTACTTGTTTAAAAACAAAATTTTGACATCTGAACAATTTTTTCAACAAAGCTTCCGAGATATTCCGTCAAATATGTTTCTAATGCCCAACTTCGGGAGCTGTTTTTACTCTTTCAACATGAATATCAGTACATAAAATAAATATGTATGAAATACTTTTTCAAGAGCTACATCATACTACATAAGCTTCATTAAAATCTGTGATTTACACTTGAGAATGTTTCTATGTTAGTTCACTTTTATTTTTAATACCTCAATGATAATAAAAAATTAAGTTACAAAATATGTAATTAAATACATTTACCAATTTAAATTACTCAAACAAAAAAAGAATCAAAATTGGAAAATTGTGTTATATTTACTTTAAAGCCGAGTTCTCCAGGATTTTCTGCCTCGAAATCGTACAAAGCTGTGCAGCAAGGTTGTCTTGTCATCGGAGTCCTGGCTGGCGATTTGCTCGGAGATGGCAAGGGCGAAGCTGGAAATCATCAAGAATTTTAGAATTATATTAGATACAAATAGATAATGCAACAAAATATTAGGCTTGCTGCAACAGCTTCAAATTAGAGCACTACAGCAGTATCTAAATAATTTGAATTTTATCTTCAATAAAATAAAACATAATGTAAAACTAAATGTATAATAATATCTGATGATCAACTTAAACAGTTGTTCTCGCTAAAATCTAAATAAAATTATGAAGTACAATGAATCACATTAATATTTGAATGCGATAACATCTAAGATTTATATATGCACTGAAAATTAAATTATAAAATTAGATTTTTATTAATTCTAAACAGACTTTTCATATAATTTTTATAGAGAAATCTACAATAATCCAATAAATATTATATTGCTAATAAATGATAGCAAACAACACAATGACTTTGACATTCAAGTTTTATTGTGAATCACTATATCTTATAAAATTAAGAAAAACAAAGTATTCCATTACAGCACACACAAAAAGAAATTAAACAATCATTACATAAGCATGCATGTATATACTTAATGATCGTTAAATGGCTAAATTAGAGTACATCGATAGAAGATACACAAGAAGCAAAATAGTAATTTCTTTCTTGCCCTGTTTGCGGTGCACGAAAAGCGATAGAATTGAAATTGAATAATTAATCGATCGATCGAAACCTACAATAGGAGAAACCAACCCCATGCAAAATTTACCATTGGCAGATTGTGGCGGGTTTCCGGCTGGAAATAGCTCGAGCTGCGAGCGCTTCCCATCCCCATGAATCGGAGACCCGGCTCGACTTGCCCCTACATTGTGTCAAAAGGACAGACATTCAGGTATACAACAGTATACACACAGAACAGTCAGATAACGTGTAATGAATGTGTTAGAGGTGAGTTTCATGAAATTATGTTGGTGAGTCAACATATACATAGTTCAAACTTGCGTATTTCCCAAATTATCGAAAATACAAAAAAGTTATTGCTTAGCTTGAAAGGAGTAAAATAAAATGCATTTAAGGTGATAGGCAAGTAATCGTGTTAAATCTTTTCAATTGAGTGAAGCAATAATCTAAGTAAAATATAATTTCACCTTTTATCACCCTTCTTATAATAACATCTTTGTATACTAAATATATATTATTACAAATACAAAGAATAACTTCTTTGTATTTGAAAAAACAAAATACTAAACCCAAAGACATTATATAATATTATTTATCAAAATTAACATGAAACTGCAGGAAAATTTCTGTTATTTAGCTTGTTAGTTATATTACAATATCGATAAACCCATAATGAAAAAAAAGATCAATCTCCATATTGAAGTTCAAATATGATTTCATCGACTTTTATATTTTACTATTATGTCATATTTTAGTGTGTATATAATATATTCCTTTGAGTGCAAAAGATAACAAAAATTTAATGTCCGTTTGACAGCCAGAGTAATGGCAAAGGAAATTCAATCAGGAAAGGGTACAATGTATACGGCTATAGTGTATAGTTGCAGGAAACGTAGAAATATTGCATGACAGAGGAAACAAAAAACAGACAGCCAATCCACCCACAAGAGTCATTATCTTGGATATGAACGTATGCGTGAATGTGTTTTACCGTGAAAGGAGTAGTTCCCACCGTTCATAGCATCCGATGTAGCTAATGCATCGACGTGTAAATCAATCAATGTCTTCGGTATAAATTCCATTTTTGGTCTGCTCGCCGCCTCGTCTTTCCTGTGATTAAAGATAAAGATATAATAGCATAATCATTACAAAACTACTATGGATAATAAGTGAAAGATTATTTCATAGCATAAAATAATAATATTAGGAACCCTAAAACTATAGAAATTAATAAAAAAAATTCATACAATAAAGTAAAAGATATATAAATATCCTTAATAAAGACTACCACAGTGCGATTCTATATTTTTGAATCGATGGAGATTCGTTAAAAAAAGTTGCTACAAAATTGGCTTTAACCTTAAATTTCAAACCTCCACTGATCCAGAAGTATAATATCGTACTGTTGTGACCTTTAGCAACAGTATTCACATACCCTGTACATAATATAGTCACATTAAATTACACAAAGAATCAAAATTCTTTTTTAAAACAATACAAAAAGTGAAAATTATATTATATAAATTGCAATAATTTTGCAATTTATTAATTAACATTTATATTCTATATATTTTCTTGTAAAGAATCATAAAAAATAAAAGATGTTCTAAGTTTGATGAGATATATATACTGTATCAGTACATACTTCTCCAAAAGTATCTCTGTTAATGTTCTTAGAATTTCAGTACACTGCTGATGGTAATCCAGGAGACCTTCACTGAATGTTGCCAACTGCGCTACTTGTTCAACCTAAGGAAAAAGCAATGAAAATCAACAATAGAGTATCCTCATATTATGTGTACATTTTATATACATTTGAAATTTTCCAATTTTTTCATCATAGTTCAACAAAATATTAAAGAATATAAATGAAGATACTGAAAACATGCATTGTATTATTAAAATCAACAGCACAAAATACAAAAATGTTAAGTGATAAATTAGATAGATAAAAAGAATAAAATTGCCCAATTCTTCCATGAAGGATTTGATACCTCTTTATATAAGAACTCGTTCAAGTGAAAATTAATATACGTTCAATTAGTTTTTTACTTACATCATTCTCCAAAAGGTTGAACATGCCCAATTGTGCCAGATGGAGACTTTCTTCAAATTTCTCTTCTGCTTGACGAATCTCATCGTCTGAAACGTGAGAACCTGCTCGCAAAATTTGCGCCGGTAAAGGTATTAAAAATTGTACTACAGGGTTGCTTAAATGCCTAAGTTTGATACATTATAAGATATACAAACAACAAGGAGTAAAAGTTAACAAAATTAAACCATATGAAACGTCTAAGTGCTTTGATCGTGTACATTCCTTCTTTCTCGAAACACAAGCATTTATAATACAGATATTGAAATTTCAGTAGAAAATATATACAGAATAAGTACAACACATTCAGCATTCGCAGTACCTTTAGTGCACGTGTAAATATATCTATACTGGTTATACTTCGTATTTTTATATAATCATCTGAAACGATTATGAATTACTATGATATAAATCTACATACATTTATTTTAAAAAAATATATACAAAGATACATCAAAGATGAAAAAAGAAAGATCATAACTTGGATTGTTATTTATATGAACATAATGTAACATAATGATTATGGATTTAAAGGGAAATAATTAAAGTGTTGATTATTCTATAAGTTTCTAAAAAAAGCAACTAAATCTAAAAAATTGAAAATAAAGTGAGGAATTTAATAACTATTGTACCTAGGGAAATCACGTACCAGTGTATGGTGAAGAAGACTTCACTGGACTTCCAAAATGAGGACTGGCTGATCTTTTTCCAGTTGCTAATTATTAAGAATGCAGACAAACAAACGGAAAACAAATATTTTTCTCTCATACTAAACTGAAAAACTTAATGATTGGTAATTTGCAAATAAATATTGACCTTCATACGCATTAAGATCATCTGCAATAAACCATCTGCATTTTAACTTGATGAAATACCCCATATGAACAAATAAAAAATTATTATCATGGTAACATCAACCAACTATAATTTATCTATGACAAAGTGCACATGCAACAGAACGTGCGAATGGAATGCCTGTAAACTAAGACAAAGAACTGAAAATGAAGGAAGAACACGCATAAATCATTTAATAGAGCTGCATTTCTTTCCATTTTTAGTTTTTTCTTTACATGTTATCTTTATTTTTAGATATAGTGGCCCATGAAACTATTTGAATATTTATAAAAATCTTCTATGAATGTATTATGTGTGTTATATAGAACTTTTTGAAATTTCATTAATACTGTAATGAGATATGGCTATCATAACATAGAACTTCTATTTGTCATATATTAAAATATTCCTTCTTAGTCATAAATTATCATTAACATAATACACTGTGCCTTATAATTATAATCCATCCTAAAATTTTCCAATTCTTATACAGATACAACATATAAAATATAACATGACGAAATCGGATCTAATTAATTAGTAAGTAAATGCAATAATAAATACAATGATGTGCAAATACTTTGTGTAGCCACTGTACATCTGTTTTATATTTTATCAACGTAAATCATGATACTCTTGTCTCGCTACAATACCAATGAAATTTCAAAATGTGTAATTGGTATAGTATATTCGTAAAAGGTTTTCAGAAGTGTTCGAACGCTTTTGTGAGCCACTCTACGTGCGTATAATTGCAAACGACACGCGTTGAGTTTTTGTACAAGGACATGATGTATGTACAAGGTGTGCAAGGACACAATGTGTACGGCCCCAACGTGTTGTGTTTAAATAAATCAATAAATATGGCAGAGAGAGAGATAAAGTCAACTCGCGGCCAAGTATACCTTTCGCTTGACGTCTCCGCTTGCAATCGAAGTCCAGCCTTCGTCCCTGAAGCTTTTTCCGGTGATGCTGAAAACAAAAAGGGATATCAGTTGCCGTTCACGAATACATGCACTTTTCCCCTCTTTCTTTCTTTCTGTCTCGTCGCGTATTCTTGTCGCGTTAAACTGGGACAACGCTACTCAACGAGCCAAAAAGAGAAGCCAACTTTTTTAGTAATCAACCTACCATCACTTCTTTCAAGTCTTTGGTCTGCAAATGGTGCAGGGGCTCCAGGAAGTTTTGTTTAATGTTGTCGTCTAGAGAATATTTCACATCCGCCATCTGCTTCATCGCCTCGCCCATTTCAATCAGGGATTGAGCTGTAAACAGAAATTAGGAAAGATTAATGAGCCGAATGTTTGCTTGTACTTAGATGCATAATTTATGTGTCTACTCTACTAGTTTCTTCGTTAGGTATGCAGTCACGAAAGTTATGGGTTGAGATGCGAATGTCCTCCGAAAGTTAAAATAACGGCACAGCTTTTTGGTGATAGGAAGTGAATATGAATATTTTAAAATAACAATTAATTATTAATTAAGTCTAACTATATGAATTGAGCAAACGTACCGAAAATACCATCATCTCCCAATTTTCTTCCATAAGAAACCATGCAATCGCCGAGAACACCTTCTGGTTGGGGGTAAGTCGAGGCTTTTGCCTGACCGCTGAGCTTACTGATGCCCTTGACGGCTGCCATCTTCGCTCTTGCAGTTGGATTTGGCTGAAGGAACTCTTTCGTTTTTATTTGTAACTCCTCCACCAGCTCATACGTGACATCCGTTTTCTACGATCAAAATTAAATCATACTGTACGCTGGTTTAAATGATATTACATTATCAAATTTCTACTTTTATTCCGTTTTCTTATTTTCTTTTTCCTAAATCGTATTTCTAAATACTATTTCAAAGTACATAAGGAGTTCGTTTATTTGAAGTAAAGGAGACGCGAACAAATTTCATCAAGAAGGTTTCATTGGCAAGAAGATTGATCGAAGGTTAAAGGCGATGAAACAAGAACACCTTCCGGAAACCTTAAAAATGTAGAAACGTGTACTCACCCTCTCCATATCCATGAAGTCGACGTCGAGCTTGGTTCCTTCCGCTCCGCCCATCTTCTCTGTCATGTACTGGAAATACAAATTTCATTACAATTAAATAATAACATTAAACATTATAATTTTACCCTTCAAATAGTACCGTTGGATTATGTATATATAACTATTATAACTTATGTTATATTACTGAAACTTGGGATATCTAATTTTATTCGATACTTCACATTCTTCAAATTAAGTAGTCTAATCCCAAATTGTTATGGTTGCCAGTGATCCAATAATATCAGTTAAGAGTTAAGTACAGTCGATCCCCGGTAATTCGAAAATCGTGACAAGATTACATTTTGTTTATTCAAGAAACCTTCAAGTTCATGAAACATGAGAACCGCAAAATCTGCAGATACACGCGAAAATAACAAATGTTTCTTTCCATCGTTGCTTTTCGAACTGAAGACCACGGGAATAATTAAAAAATTCTATGTTTCTAATTCTTCCATTTTATTTCTTTCTGGGATTAAATACATGTTTTTATGGATACAGACGAGCCTCTATAACTCGAAAACGCCTACAAATTTGTCCATTATAAAATTCATATGAATGAAAAATGTATCGTATCATGACAAATGATATAATCTTTAGCGTTTTCTATAATAATTCACGAATGGGATCGTAATGCAAAAGCATGAATGGACGAGCGTAATTATTTTTCCGAAAGTAATTCTTGGTTTTAGCGTAAATAATTAAGGGGAAAGATTCTTGGAATACGTCTGCTGTAATCAAGAGGTGTGCTCGCAACCTATAAATAACAGTGTAATGCTGAGTTACTTAAATAAATGCAAAGTACATTTGCATTTATCGCTACTGGAATAAATGCAAAGTACATTTGACTTACATGCGACCATTACTGTAAATTATTAATTCCACGATAAATGATGTCAACTACTAATTACTGATAGATTGAATTTAAAGAAGTTATGAAACATATTTCTTTAATATCTTTATTAGAGAGATTTTTATTGTATTTAACTCTATGTTTGAGGGATTGAATACTTTAAATTTTATAGTTTAATCATTTTTTTATAACTAAATTAATAACGAGTTTTTCATTAACTTGATAAAGTTTCGCGTTCTTCGTCTCCTCTCGGTCTTCTTTCTTTATAATTACGTATATTACATAAATATTCTCCGACACACTTAATAAAATTTTTCTTTTATTAACTTCATTTTATGAATATTTACTATATTTTTATTTACACTTTTATTATATAATAAACTATTTAATGTATTATATAATAAACGATATAATAACCAGCAACATTAACGCATGTCATATATGTATATTCATTACTGCACATTTTTGTTAAATGTATAAACGAACATTTGATTAAAAACAAAAAAAATCACTTTTGAATTGATTGTGACTACGCAGAAAATGAATATTATTTGCGCATATTTTTAATTTCTTGAATAATACTTCTTAATTCATGTTGATTACTAATTAATACAAGAGTATTTATATTACTTATTTTTCATGAAAATCACAAATTTTTCACTCTTGTAAGTTGAACGTAATGTCAACCAATTCTTTGTTATTTTCAAACGTTTATTTTTATTTTCATAATCTATAAAAACAAAATATTAAAAAAGACGAATTTTTTTTATTATTTCCTATCTTTCTAACGCTGCTTTAATAAGTAGTATAATTTCTACTTTAATTATCACGCTCTCTTTCATATTTTCTCTATTAATTATGTTTCAGGAAATTGATTGTACATAAACGAGCCGGATAAGTTGGTTAAATGAATTTCTAAAGCAATAACAAAGTTATGAAGAACAATAATTGTTTCCTTCGTGATACACTTAAAACTGCATTTAAAATCTTCATAATGTGTCTCCAATCATATTTGAAACCTCAATGATGTACTTTACAATTTGTTAATCATAGTTGATTCAATTTGTAACTTTCGTTTCTATTTCCTGCCTAATATTAATACGTAACTGGTTAAAAGAAAACATATTTTTTTATATCTATCAATTTATCAAAATTAAGCAACTATATAATATTTTTGATAAAAGTTTTATCATTCTCGACGTAACGCAAACTTATCTCTACTAATCAGAAATAGTGAAAGTAGGAAGAGTGAGGTCATTTTTCGTTTCGACCAGGTGAATGATTCGCAATTCCTATTTCTAACTAGCACGCCAAATATTTAACATTCTATCCAACATGAACATTTTCGGTTTGTAACCGTTCACTAAAAATCATTGATCACTAAAAAAAAATACTCGTTATTTTGTTTTTCTTGTACTTTCTATTTCTACATATGCTTTTCACCTTATTCAATTTTTGCTCGTTAAATTCACCTTTGGCATTTGAGGAAAAGGAAGTACGTCAATTTAATCGCGCGATAGATTTCAATAGATTTCAATCTCTTCCTTTTTATTATTGTGTTCTTTTACTCACAACGTTATGCACTTGAATATGCAAGTTTATGTTAATGTTATTCGAGAGCTTTTGTTCGATAATAAAAATAATGGAGATATTTATATTATACAGATGTGATACAAAATGTACTTGTATAATATGATGAGACAGTTATAACAATAACTCATATAGTATAGACTTCGATTATGTAATGAATTAATAGTTTCAAATATCCTTGTTTAATATTGATTATTGATTATTATGGCGGTGATAATTGCATGATAAAAATGGTTGAATATCGGTCGAGAGTTTCTTTGTGTGAGTTGCCAAGATTTCAGAGGTATACATCGCTTTAAATCAATTGACTACGGATATTATTGATCCGCAGTGCCTATCGTTTCTGGCAGTGGCATTTTCTTCCCTTTTCAAACATCTTACCATACTACATATATCCTTTGCCCTCGCCTCTGACCTACGGATATCTCTCGTCCGTAGGAAATCTCGTTTCATCTTTCAAGATCATCTCGGTTTACGAGCAATTAACTAACATTGACCAATCGACTATCGCTATATATGTGCTCGAGATTTCTACGATGCTCTCTTTTATGGCGACAGACAGGCCAGTTTCCGGTTTATCCATCATATCCGGCCTACAAACGAGCTTTCTAGAGCGGTTATATCTTTTTATCCCTTAAATGTATCGTTTCAAAGTTGGACATTATGAAAGTGAACTTTTATTCAAATGATTATACAAATATAATTTCTATTTCATTCGTCATCTATTTTTATTTATTTTAATCCATCTAAAAATTCGAGAAGATTTTCTTAATAAATACATTTCGTGCCATTCCTTGGTCTTCTCTCTTACTTTGCATATATGAATAAAGATTATCACGGTGGCTTAATTCTTTTCATTCGAGAAACACGTAAGTAATTTCAATGAAACGGGAACGTATGAACGAGGATTGCAAACATTACTACGCGCCCTTTCGCAATAATAAGCGAAATATTCTACACGTCTTTTCTCGGGTAAGATGAATCGTCTACAATGTTGAAAACGCGAAATGAAAGCAATTCATTTTACATAATAACAACGAATTTCGCATCGCGAACCCACCCACAATCTCTCTTTCTCTTTCCGTTTTTGTTCAGCTCTGTTTAATTCGAAATTATCTTCATTTACTATTCCATATAACGAATATAATAGAATTTCAAACAATATCGCGAGAGTATTGTTAATCACATGTGTACTTTAACTCTTTTCCCACTTAACAATTCATGGTTTCTAGGTAGCATTTTTATTCGTGTATTTCTATATGTGAGATTCATTGTACATAATGAATAAGTTAAAAGTTGCTCATTTTTACGAAGTTATCCCGAAATAACCCTGGAAATAAATGTTCGCAAGAAGTCTAAAAAGCTAAAATTACTTAATCTTTATTAACTTTTGATCTTATAATTATAGAAGCTTCCGGTTTAAAGCTAAGTTGAAAATCGTTCATTTTTATTGAGTGATCGCGTAACTTAATGTAGCAAATCTAAGATAATCGCGAATATCCAGTTGTTACTTGAAGTTGTTAGTTGGTAGTTGAGTCGCGGGTTACAAACGAGAGCAACACTATGTCGGAATCCTTGAAAAGTGTAAAAGCCAAGCAATACGATTATTTGACGAAGGTCCCATACGACCGTGACCTATATTTAACAGTGACCCACTTATAGAATGGCACCACACGCAGAAACATAGGTAGCGCACCGTTACCGATTACACGTTGTCCTAGAGTAAATCTGACCCACATCCGGTAGTTGCAATATTACATGCTGTTTGATTCGAATTTATGCACCGATTGTATTACGATGCTCGCGACGTTACAACTGCCGATGAAATATTCTGAGAATAATTACCATGAAAATCCGGTTTCAAGAAATTATTCGGTAAATACAGTTACTCGCGTTAAACCTTTCCTTACAGCGCACATGGCTGCGAATGTGGCTTTTGTATGTTTATTGCTAAAGAGTTTTTTTTACAATTAAGACACAATATAAATAACGCTAAGCTAACGTACAAATTTCAAGTAGTAAAGAATAAAAAAAAAACAGATCTTGTAATTTTTCAACTCCGCGTATGAAATTTCATTTGTTTTGTTATCAAGCTTGTTACTGTTGTGCACGGATAAGTTCTTATTAATAGTGGCAACCTATAACTTGTCATTTTAAAATTGTATTAATAATATTTCGATCGTGCCCAAACGAGTTCGTTTGTTGTAAATCTTCTTCGCTTATGAAGAACGAAAAACGTTGACGTTATTAAGTACGAAAAAATCTTTCTCATATCCTGCATTAACCCTCTCTTTAAGGCGCACATGGCTGCGAGTATATTTCCTCTATTCGCAACGAATATTCCTTTGGATAAAAAAAAAGGTTAGGTTCAGATAAAAATGTAACCTTGACCACTGAAGAAATTAACAGATGTACAAATAGCTGATTTGTTCCGATTTCTTTTCTCGAAGGAACTACATTATTAATACGTAATCAAATACAAAATCAAAGTAATAAGTTCAGATGTCACGTAATTAGAATATTGTTATTTGAGCACCGACTATAATCAGCGTTAGTACCGCTGCTAAGAAAATTTGCGAGAATATACAGTTTTCTAAATTCTTTACTTTCAAATTGTCGAACTTCTTTCAAACTTTTGAATTTTTGTCAAATTATTTTCAAATTTTTCAAGTTTCTTTAAATTATTATTTTGCAATTGATGATGATGATGAGACATCATGATAAGACTATTTTAATCTCTAATTAACAAATATACATTCTATCAAACATATTACCAAGCACTCGGTTAATTTATTTAACGCGTTGCACGTACGTACATACATTGCATTAAAATGACATTTCCGGAAATTGATTATAAAGATGGTTTCCTAATTTTTGGTATAATAAAATTTCATATCTCTCTATGCTGGTTAATATATGACATAACACAATTAAGAATTAAAATATAATTATAACTTAGTTTTACATACTTCATGTTTATAAAGGGCAAATAAGCATCTATTATCAATAGCACTTACGAGTGCAAATTATTGTTACCTATATGCAATAATTGCGACACTTCATTTAGATACAACATTTACGTTACACCGTTTCTACAATATTCGTAGCTAAAATTTTAAATGTAATTGCTACGAAATCAATTACGTAAAACCCAAAAATAAATAATTGTTATATGCATATCAAAATTAATATGTAAAGCTATATTATATCTATAATAAAAGTAAACATTTTGTAAATTTTACATAATTTATACCATACCTAATATTTTAGATTGTTTATTTCTAAAAGAGGATTATTAGAATTCTTTTCACATTTCTTTAATTACAAACATTTGATTCTTTAACGTAATAAATAAACCATTATATAGTTCCTAATTTTTAAAATATAAAAATAATACTTTGATATGTGTAATTAGTTTGTAAAAAAATAAACTGACAAACCTAAATTATTTCAGATTACAGAATAATTTCATTTTGCAATTTTCTGTAGTATATTTAACATTATTCTTTTTTTTTGTTGGTTGTTAAGGACAATAAATGAGTAATAAACAGTAACTCTAAAAGTTAATTAATACATTGAAAAAAAAAACGTGCTATGATGAACTTCCAGAACTACGATTTCAAAAGGATAAAAATACATTTACACCCTTGGTTGGCGAATATAAATTTTCATGAATCGGATATTGTCTTTCTATGATTGAAATGAAAGTCGTTCTTGCAACCTCGAGTATCATTTCCCAGACTGGTTTAAAAAGCCGGTAAATTTGAATTAAACTCTTTCCCGTATAAAATACATGGAGAACTTCATTGAAACCGTCCATTATTTGCATTACTTTATAGAACAATCTTGGTCTGCCATAAATTCTCTCTTTCTTTCTACACTATACATATGTATAACAAAATAATTACATTCATCTGTTTCACAATATAACGATTTCAAGCAATTTTTCAACGAATGTTTCCTTTGTAATTACACAGGAATAAATTGTTTGACACGGAAACACTGAGAAAATAATTGTATACAAATTGTTCTATAATAGTTAGCGACTGCGACTGAAAATACCACAATGTACATGTGTAAGTACAATAGTACTTCATTTATTCAAATATACCTATAAATATCATTGCAAAGCAAATCCTTTTATATAATATAATTTGTAATTATTAACATTTTTTAATTTCTCAAAGATTATATAAGATTATATTTGTCCAATTATTGGTCTTTGCAATGCTTTTCCTGGTTTGAGAAAGTTTATCTTTAACCATGTACAATCATGAACACGTTTCCCATCTCGAATTTAATAAGTGTCAGCCTAAATAAGAATTAATTGTTCCACTCAAGGCGCATTGAGACGAACGAGACCCCTGTTCACGGGTCAAAACACTGTACTAATGGTTGGAACGTCGATCGATATGAAATCGTGATTATTCTTAGTTACTTCCTCTATAGCCATACTTTACCATTCAAAATTCAATATGAACTGAATGCAACAATAAAGAACGAAATTATTTGATACAATCAGCGGACCTTAAGGATTAAGAATCAAATTAAAAATAATATTGAACTTTTACGTATACGAACCAGAGGTTTAACGAATTAATTCATATTAATGTTGTATAGTTGAAAAATGAAAAATGACAATAACAAGCTTCGAGAAAAGAGAATCAAACTCAAGTGGAGCCTAATGATATAACAGAGAGAAATCGATATTCAAAAGTAAATTACCTCGAATATTTATTCATGTTTAATCGTCAATGAAGAGAAACTTAACGAGTATAGGTAAAATAATATCGTAATTACGCGAGGAAATAGAAAAGGGAGAAGTTTATTGAAAAAGGACAAATATAAATTACTATCGATAGTAAACCAGGCAAATTGAATTTCAGAAGAAAAATAAATATTGTATTTCGATTTGCGTCGAAAATTCCACAGTTTTTATCTGTTGTCTGAATTGAATTCAGTCAGCAATATCAGTTTAACTTCGTCAAATTTCCACATTAAAAATGTTTGAATCGAATTTTATGAAAATTTAAACATTTCTGATGTGGAAGTTCGATGAAGTTAAACTATTTAATTATTTTAACTATTTAAACTATTAAATGTATTTTTAATATTATTGTTATTAATAAAAATATACTAATAATAATTAATTACAGTACTTCTATAAAATATTTCGTTGAACGTGAACGTATACAGAATTATTTCATGATAAAACCATTTATAACGGTAAAACTAATTATCGACAAGGACTATCCGATAAACAGTTTAGAATGCCGGTAAATTGACCATTAAGGAACGATGTAACGATACAAATTGCACTGCAATACTGATTTAATGTATTGTTTGTTATGTTGTTCGTATTGTTCCGAGGACAATTTGCTTGTTTCAGTTTTCTGTTAAAAGCGATTAAGAACCAATAAATTACATATTATGAATGCATGAAATAAATTGTATAATTGGTCGTAGATAATTTTTTAATTCTATAAAAGAGTATTTTCTCTTATCCTAATGAATAAGTTTAATAAAATATATTCCGTGGTACTATTTCAAGTGGAAACTTTATAATAATAATTTATTATATTATGGTAAACATTTAAAATATAATATTATTACATAAATAACTAACATAGTACTATTTAAGCAAAAATTGAATATTTGAAGTTACAACGAATTTAAATAAAAATTACATTTGAAAAATTATTACGCTTTGAAATTTTTCAAAAACAAAATAGTTTAAAATTCTTGTATTAATTATATTCATTGTGTGTTAAATGTTGTTAACTTAGTTTTACGATCTTGTTTATTAACTAAAAATTGTGTAAAACTTTCTCTCTTTCTAATGTTTACATATTATAACTAATGCTCCTATAAACAGTTTTCATAAATAACGATATGTTTCAGTGGAACAAATTGTTAAAAGTACTTTGTAAAGTATCATCGAGAATTAAAGTGAAAATAGCATTTGAACCCGCATTTGAAACCTCAATAGTGCATTTTAAAATCTATCCGTGCCGTTAGTTACCGCATTACGATCAATTTACACTTCGTTCGATAATTATATAAGATGAAACTTTGTTGCATTATATACGGAATAATCATTATCACCCACGGACAATCCACATATTTTCACGAATATCACTCTGCCTTATTACAAAACTATATAGCAGTAAAGGAAAGGAAAAAGTGATGATCCAATAATTCGAAAATATGTGTAATTTTATGATCAAAAATTATACTTTAACAACTCAATATAAAAAATACAATAAAGGAGTATATCAAAATCTCTAGATTTAAAAAACATTTAATTTCAAAATCTCAATTTAACAAAGAGAAAGAGAGGAATATATATTCCATTCATTTACGTATGTATGTGTATATATATTAACTATAAATTGTAATAGAAGAGTATATATATATATATATATATATATATATATATATCGTAACAAGTCTCCAGACCCTAGTTTAACAGAAAGAAATATTCTATTCGTCTCTTTGTCATTGTAATACCCAAATATGCAATGTCTTCGAAATCATAATACGTGCATAATAATGATTTATCAAACGGTGAAATGCAATTGAAATCGCAGCGTGACCTAGTAAAAGTCAGCGAGATACGTGCGACTACAAAGGGACAACGGTGATTCCCCGGTGGCGAAGTAAGCTTGAAAATCTGGCCTCAAAAAACTCCACGAATCTCGGTCAGTTAACCGTGCGTAGGCGAGGATAACGCGACTTCGTCTCTCATATTCATAGTATACCGTAATTACATTACAAGAGACATTGAACACCGACACATCAGTAAGATACTATTCCAAAGATTTCAAAAGTGTGAATCGCGAGATGATTTTTAATGGATAACGTTAAATATCAGCATATAGAGTAGTTAACATCCCTCCTACGCGAAAAACGATTATTCGTTATCCTTTATCTCTTATTATTATTTGAAACAATCAAATATTTGGTAAGTAAATTATTTAGAAATAGTTTACATCTCAAATACGATTTTGGAATTTATTTGCAAACGATTTCATTTTCAAATAAACTTTCTTGTTATTTTATTTAGTGCAAATACTTGATCTTTTCGTTTATTATGTCTTTTCCAAGTAAAAAGTGGCCAACCCTGATTCTGAATCGGTCATTGGTGGTCCGCGTATTAAAACAGAACTGCTAATTACGATAATATGTTCAACTGACTCCATTGCGTGTTCAGTGCTGTATAAAATTGAGAACTTGTGCTAGAAACTTGAAATCTTTTTTTGGATCGAAAAATTTTCTAATTAACTTTGTAATGTAAAGTTCTGTTTAATATTTGGATATATCAAATCTTACGTTCAATTTTTCATTCCACGGTATTTTACTACGTTATTAAATTATAATGTATTCCTGCGCGTTTCATGAAAATTACATTAAAACGAAAATGATAAAAGATCACCGATGAAGAATCGCGGAACGTAATACAAATTTCAACATTCAAACCGATCATGACTGTTGATCATAGTACAATGACATATGGAATGTTATAATAAAGTGGTTAATAAAAATAAAATTCATATCCAATTTAACCAAACACGTTAAAATTCTATTTCCTTGAAAACAAGGCCTTAGATTCGAAAAAATTACATTCTATATCTTTTATTTATTTTTGCACGTGGAATATCCTCTTGCTGGTTGCGTTTACTTATATCCAGTCGATAAATAAACAAATTCACGTTATTAAACAAACTTTCAAATTCGATTTTATCGAAAATGAGGTGGAGTATAAAAAGATTTTGTTATTTATTTTTGATTTATTTTTTCACATAGAATCACCCCCCCTTGTTGATTGTGCCATGAAAACTGCGATATAAACAAATATTAAATAAAGTTATACACTCACCTGATTTGCTTTGTTAATCTGTTTTTTTAACCCTGCGAATGCCATGGTGGTGATGATGGTACTTCTATTCTCTCTCTAGACAGAAATGAGCAGGAAGCCTGCAAGCAGAAAAAAGAGAAAAAAGGGTAATCGATGTGTGTGTATGTGTGTGTCGCAAAACGATCGGAGCAAATTTTCAAAAAAGGAAGAGAGGGAGGGTTTGAATTTATGACTGGCCGGTTGGTTGCTCGCCAGATCCGGCCATCCACGGACGAATGATTTTCAATGTTATCGATCGACCACGTTTTCCAGCATCCTGACTTACTTCTGATGTAATAAACGCCAACACACATGTACACGTTAATCCTTTCTGATATTTCACACACGCGTATACAGAATCAATGTGACGAAAAAATGTCATCAGAAATGATTAAGAAATTATGAAAATATTTAAGCAAGTGTATTCTGTTTTAAAATATCTACTACATTTTAGATATTCTTTGAGATATTTTTTCAAGAAATTGGAACACTTTCTGCATTGGTTTCTTGCATACGTATTTGGTAACGTTTGAAAAATATTCACGAATTTTTTCAAGTGAAAATTCTAAACATTGCTATTGCGTTTCAATCATTTTCAACTTAATTGTATTCTTCTGGCGCTAAAAGATTTGAATCCAATTTTGAACAAAATACAAAAAGAATATTATTATCTTAAGATAAACATCTTCTGAAAAAATAAAGAAGTCTTTTCTTTTTGCTAAGATGAAAGCAAGTTTGAAATAATTAAATAAAAATTCATGAATGAAAATGACTGTATATTAGTGATAACATCAAATTTAATATTATATATACCTATGTAACTTATAAATCCTATAAATAATTTCATAGGATTCGAATAGTACTTGTAACATGCAACGTTTTATTAATTCTACTTGCCAAATATTCGATCCTCACAAGGTGGTTTCGAACCTCGGAAAGAGTACTCGAAAGTATTGAAAATCTACTTACAACTTCTTCGATATTGAAACGAATAGTTCAATATTAACTTTACAAATAGCGATCGAATTACGAGAATCAGAAAGGTATTATCATCTCGTTAAATTTTTCTAAAAAAAGGAAAAATCTATAGAACTGTAGATGATATATGGAATTAGTAGAAATTTTATTTGAACGTTTTGCACTTGTAAGTATTTAAAGAAATGGCTGTAAGCGATTGGAGAATTTCCGGAATGGCGCTCGTATATTTCGAATCTATTCGATCAGTGTTCGATTCTACTTAGGACTACTCTACTATTTTTATTTGCTAAACTACTTGTAGAAAATACGAATCTGATGCATTTAGGTTCGAGTCTAGTTGAAAGTAGTGTCTTTCAAAATACTTATATGTAGAATGTTCGAATCTAATTGATCAATGTTTGAATCTACTTGTAATGTATACTTTCCAATATTGTCATATATTTGTATGGATATGAAAATATAATAATAACTGTATCATAATATATTCATTATTTTATAAAACAATTACTATCTTGAAGAAACTGATACATAAGAAATGGAACAAAGGAACAATTTAGAAATGTAATTGTCGCAGAAATACGACTTACACACATATAAAATTGAAACTAAATATAAATTCATAAGTACCAGGACACTTATCTTTTTAATTAGACAATTTAATACCAAATTGTACTAAAAGTTCATACTGAATGTTAAGAAAACTTTATCTAGAATTAGTCCTTTTACCATCTGTAACTTAACGAGATGAGTGTCGGTATAAAAAATTGTTCGTCTTTTTCACTAATAAATTCCATCAAATAGCTTTTACAGCCTTCTGATATATTTCATTTCTCATCTATGTCTTTCAAATAAGATTCATAAGGACCATTATAAACAATAACGCGATTCTAGTATATTTGTTGAATGAGACGGACAAAGGTGAACATGCTAGCTACGATACAACATTTCTTGGGTATACAAGCCTCAGCGTCGTCTCACTTCAAAAAAGAAAGCTGTTTCATTAACAAATTTTCAACATTTTTTTTTAATTCTCGTTACTATCCAACTATAAACAATATTTGTTCGAACGTTCCACTATTCCATAGAAATTCATATAACAGAAACGCTATCAACTTTTTGAACAATCTAACACACTTATACAGAGTTCGAATCTAATCGATGAATGTGCTACTCGCGGTGTGTTCGAGCTCGTCGCTAATCCTCGTGCAAATTTTCATAGAAAATTACATCATACGTTTTAGTCTTAGCGAGATTCTTATAAGGCCTTTCTGTCACGGAGCAAAGGCTCCAAAAATAGAGTGTCACGTTCATAAAGAGGAATTAACGAGTGGCGTCCCTCTTAATAAGCCGCGCGCTTCTTCGAGGAGAACAGAACAAGTGTCAGACGAATAAGGGCAAAGGTTGCATTGGAGGGAAAAGGATTCACCTATGCATTTAATAACGGGCTAATAATGACTGCTAACGGTTAACATCAAGAATAATACAAGTGTACACTGATGTTATATAGGACTAAATTCCCTTCCAATTGACCTGGTGCTGACATGACAGTGCTGGTCTTCCCTCTATGTTCACCTTTATTTGTGACAATGTTAAAAACACCAAAATTCTATCCATTTAGCTAAAATCTAGCATTTTCTCATCTTTCAAGGTATGTAGAAATATGTCGAAAATATGTCTCTTTTAGTGTCCTCTATCTTATAAGTAAAGTTATGTCATACAATGTGTTCCGAAATAATACTTAATTAATATTAAAATTAAAATATGAGCAATTAATACTAAGATTCAAATACAACAAAAGTAACACTAAAATTAAAATACGGAAAGTTAATACCATGTATTTGAAATTGAATGAAGAGAACTTCAGTTTTCTGAGATTTTAGCTACAGAGGACATTCGCAATCTGAAAGCAACCATCGTGACAACATTAAAAACACGAAAAAAGCAATAAAATTTGTTCTCAACTATCCACAAGCAAAATTGGTCAGGAAATGACTAATGAGCCAAAATTCGTACAATCAAGAAAACTAAACGACTGGCTAAACATTCCAGAATAATTCGTTTCCTTTCCACAAATAAAAGACACTCGGACCAAAGAAGCAGTGTATATCGAGTATAATACACGGACTAACAGATAGATCGAACTTCCGAGGGATTCTTAACAGATGCAAATGCAACGATAGAGCAGACATCTCACCTTATGCACGTCCTTACGGCACTTTCAAAACCGTTGATGATTTGTGCCGTGGATAGTCCACAGCTGTGGAAATCGCGAGGAACACGTAAGTAAAAACTCTAGGAGCCTAGAGCGTAGAGATCCGCGTGGACCGCGATCACCACGAGCAACACCGACTCGTACGTAGTCGGTTTTGCACACTGCGCCTCCGACTCGAGGGGTAGTTTTCAACGCGACGATCGATACCCGGCGACCAAAATCAATCTGTCTTTCTCAAACCAACATGGTAGAGTATATTGCATTCTTCATCTCTTTCTACTTCTCCCACTCTTTCACGCGCACGCTTGCCAACTCCCTCTACCCCCACTCTTACGCCTTCCCTTTCCACGAGCATTGTCTATTCTTGTCGCACGCACAGAAATTACATGGATATCTCTGTTCAACATTTGTTACATTATCCCCTCTACTCGTCTCGTTCGCGACCCCTACTTCCACTTTGTCGTAATTGTTTCAAGCTTTTGTATTCACTACACTTTCCCTTATTCCCTTTTCGTTCCTTCCTTCAACCAGTTTTCTCATTTTCGTGAGTTTTCCTGGACTTCCAATGGGTTTCAAGTGCACACACTTTTTTTCTTTCTACTGCTTTTTCTGCAAGCCGCTGCGTGTCGCTGGATTTACGCCCACGCACCGTCTAATCGCAACCCCTCACGGGATCAGCCACGCATTCTTGTCGCTCGCGAAGGCAGCAAAGGAAAGTAGCGCTGAGAATCGTGGAAAGAAAGCGAAGAATGATGTTTACATGAAATTAATGGATAGAGTGATGTTAGGTGTAAATTAGATTAGGTTACGTTTGATCGCTTATAAAACAGACAGAGTAGGAAGATATCGTTGGAAATCATAGGCAAAAAACAAAAAACGATGTTTCTGTGGAATTAATAGAGTAATACCGGATAAAAATTAACTTAGGTTAGGTTTGACCCTTTATGAAATAAGCAGAATAAGAAAGTAGCATTGAAAATCGTGTGAGTTTGTAGGTAAATTATACGAAGAAACATATCAACAGTATCTATTTACATTGTATTTTGGAAATCATTGCCAATCAGTTCCGTATTAATATTTAGGTGTAAGCAGGAAATTCCGTTCGTAAGTCCTGGGACAGAATAAAAACACCATGCGAAGTATTGTATTCCAAAGCATTGTTCATTAACAATCGTTTAATCTTTTGGTAATAATAATTAAAAGGCGAAAATTAATGAATAAATAAACTAAAACAAACATGTTGATAATGGAAATGACTTTTACGTATATTATCACCAGAAATATAGACTAAGCCACTTAAATGCAGATAGTATATAATGTGTAAGATGTGTTTAATAAACATACTGGGCATATAACAACTACACTGACTGTGAATCCGAAATACTGGATGATTTTCAATATTACCATTTTTAGTTTAGATCGGGGGTCAATATCGTATACCGTAGGGTATACGGTTTAACCGAAGGGCTAAAATCGGGAAAAGAAGAGATTTAATTTACCATTAATTTGAGTGCTATATTTGAACTTTTGAATTATAATTTTGTTACTTTATGTTCATTGTGAAGGCATTTAATAAATATCATTTTATTTACACAATTTGTCACATAAACTAAAAAATTATCGACCTAGAGTCATAAGTATATCATATTGTACCATTTCCCATATTTGTCTGATGGAAATTTCGACTTTGATTAACTTTGAAGATTATTAATGAATGTTATACGGCATAACATATATTGAAAATATGCAACAAAAACAACAAGTCAACTAATTGAATAGGAACCTCTACTTAGAACGATTTTATCGAGCAGAAAATACACGTAGCTTGCAAGTTTTTGTTAGATTTTGCGCCGTTTCTTATTGATCCAGTTTGAACATTCGTCGAGGTTTAATATCTTGCCAACGTATATTTGCCCATATTTAATATATTTTCGAACATCTTTCTTTCTGTTTCTGCCTCAACTACATATGTGATGTAAATCAACAAGAATCTCCTGCTGTGTATAACTCAGAATAAGATGTTGAAAAACGTGTAAGAAGATATTGTTGAAAGCTTTTATTATTTGGGTAGGCAGAAAAAGTTTATTATATGAAAATGGCATATTGTAAGATACAATTCAACGTTTACTTCAATACGAGAACTTGACGTTTTTGCTTTCCGAAAAACAATAATATCTTATTACAATTCTTATGGTTTACAAGTTTCGAAATCTTTTTATGAACAGGCTATTGACTCGAAACTTCGCGCCATCACATTATGTACCTACAACACTCGTTTTGATTTTCCTCCTACTCAGAATGTGGCAAAAAAAAGAAATGCATTACAAAATGTTCGATTCCCATTATTTAGTAATAAAAAATTACGAAAATGCGGAAAAATCGATCTTTAGTTTTTGAAACATTGTCGTTCTCTTCCAGTTTTATAATATAGAGAATTTTTATTTTTAAACTTGTTTCTATCTTTCGTTATCAAATACTATGCTAGATCATACTTTGATATTTACACTTCTTTTGCAAAAGACAATTTAAAACATCTTGGTAAAATCCTTTAAACAAATCAACTGTTTCCAAAAATTACGAAACTGAATCTATAACTTCAATTATCGCAGATGTATTATAGTGATTGATGTAACTATAAATAATCAATGAGAAGTAAACAAATATTAACAAGATTTTTGACACTCACAACAAGCTTGAGCATTTCTGTTGCTAAAAATACATCCCAAATAAAAACCACAGGAAAAAATGTGATAAATCCATTTTTGTTAGTTTTTTAGTTTGATAATATTTGGTGGCTAAAAGAATATGTTTTAATATGAAATAGACGAAAACGGAATAATTATATACAAACCCACGAAAAAAACAATATGTAATACCTATTTAATTTCAATTAATTTTTCTGGTTTGTCTATAACGCAATACACATTATTGCTGTTCTTCGTTAGGACCGACACTAGCACTTTGGGGATTCAAAGGATTTTACATGAAAAGGTCACGGTGTTACATGCAACGAAAGGGGCGCGAGAAAGTATATTTGTTTGAAAACTCATGGCTCCCATTGACAGAGAAAGGGCAAAGAAGCTATACGATATATTTTTATCGCAGTCCTAAATGAATATTTATTATGATATTTATTATGAACTCATTATTCGAATTATTATTACCTTAATATAAGAACAATAATTATAATTTCGGTAAAAGAATAAAATAAAAGAATTGTCTATGAGTGAGGAAATTAAATGTTAAAATTTCGTAAATCTCGGACATTGGTCAAAGAAGAATTATAAGAGAAATACGATTAGGTCATGGTACTGCTATCATTCGATAACATTCTGTCGCTTTGTACGCCCCCTATACTGAGTGTGCATCCGCTATACAAACCACCCCCACACGGGCTTCTTGAAAATAGTTCTAAAAATATATGTCGGTTCAGCAGGAGACAACATTAATCTACCGAAATTGAAATAACTCTTACTTTCATTTTTGTAGCGCAGCTTTCCATTATAAACTCTCTTTAACGTTCATAAAATGAACGCGGAAAAGAAAACAATGATATCGCAACGAAGCGTGAAATATCTCCGCAATTTTCTGTTAATTCTTTGTGTTCAAATATCACTTTTCTCTTTTGTTAAAAATATAACCACGATCAAGAATTTTATTTTAAAAAATGTTATATCAATTTCTTATTGTGCAATTGATTTGTTTATAATTGTATCAATCATATAGCGTCATTATTCTATCATGAATATGGTATTATTATAGATGTTATTGTTAGGAAACGATATTCATTTTATAATTAATTTCTTTGCAAAGAAATTATTTGCGAAATATACAAGCAAGAAAAAACTAACCTATCTACAATTTTTGTATTTATTTTATCTTTTGTAATTGTCGCTTTGCTAAGTAAATAATAAATATGTATACAGATTAAAAAACAAACCTATGTTATGTCAATTGTAACAATTTATCATTTATCAAAGATCTATGCTAACAAAGATAAACCTGTACTTATCTATAATTAATTCCATCGAAAGATCTAGAATTGTACAAAATAATAGATAGCAAATTTTCAATTCATATATACGAATATTCATATTAACGTATCATAGTTTTCTTTTTTTTAATGGCCCTTTAATATAAAAAACATCGTGATGGCTATTTTGATAAATAGCCTCTTTATGCTGATTTTAGAAGTGGGATACTAATATTAAAAAGGATACAAAGTATTTACATAAAAAGAACGAAATGAATGACATCTAATTTTGCCCAATTGATGATTCCAAGAACGAGAGCTACAGGCTGTCCCAGTAATCATAGTACGATCGGCAAGGGAAAGATTCTACGTGAAAAAGACAAGTCGAAGATATAGAACACATTTTGTTCACGTAACGTTTCGTTTCCGAGAAAATGGAATTTTAAAATTTATCAAGTACCAGATCAATTCTTAACTAAGCACATACGAACTCTATTTTCTTGAAAACAGAACCTTTACGACGACATTTTATTCTACATTTTTTACTTATCCTCGTATGCAGAATAATGTCCTGCTGATTGTTTATTTGTAGCCAGTCATGAATTAGCCAAATGCACATATACAAACCGAATCTTCAAATTTGATTTTATCGAAATTGAAACACAATATGAACAAATTTTAATCCATAGTTTTAATTCATTTTTCATGTGGAATCGCCTTTATGCCGATTACACATTATTACTGGAACGCCCTGTATATACTTTGAATGCACATTGTATACTACAATCATCAACAAATATTAAGTCATTCATAATTAATTTGTTATTAGCGACTAAAAAACAATAGTATATTTCTATATGTATAATGTACTTACTTACACATGTACATATCTTGGTATTAGATGGTGGTCAGTTTGAAAACTATTTTATAAAATCAGTAACATTATCAATGTTTTTGTTGTAATTAAAAAGAACATTGACATGTATAAGTTTTTTATAATTTAATTTTGTATGTTTTGTGTGTTCTGTATTGTCTATAATTTAAATATTTCACCGAAATTTAAAACGATAATAACAATGATACCACGCCACCAATCACAGATGTTACTGTAAGTAACCAAAAATGAACATGGCGTCTACGTAACATTTGTTTTCACTTCAAATCCATTTTGTAATTTATGAAGTCGCAATATCATCATACACGTGTTTATTGAATTGTTTATTGAATGTACAAAAAAACGAATAAAATCAATGAATATGTCAAACAAGTACACCAACCAATCGAATATTATATACAGTACATCCGTGTATTGAATGAAGGTAGTGATTCAAACATTCTTTCGCACAAAACATGAAAATTGATTATTTCAAGGTTAATAATGGATATAAATTGTTTTAGAGTACTCACCTTGCCTCAATTTAGTGAGAACAGAGAACTATTTGAAACTGGAAATGGGCAAACCCCCTGCTACGATTTGACATAGACGACAGCTGTTTGTAGTTTGCAGCAGCAACGCCAGATTGCTCTTAATCATAATCACCAAAAAGCGGGAAAAATTATGAATTAAAAAAGCCTATTTCTACTTAAATATTCATTCTTATATATATTATGAAATTTAATAATTTTTGAAATAGAACAAATATGATTATAATACTTTCTTAACTGCAGATTATTAAATTATTGCAGAGAATATAATTCTTTATAATCAATTGCTATAATTATACTATTTAAATAGTAGTATTTTGTAATAATTTGAGTAAACCAACTCAAAATCAAACAACTATTTGTATATGAAAGCCTTCCTTTCCCTCGCAATAAATACAATTTAAGTATGGCATTACCTCATTGCAGGTACACTTCAATTACTAGAACCTATATATACTTTAAACAAATGAATAAGATATAATTTTGAAATGACGGGTCTTTTATTATCAACATTATTGGTACAGTGAAACAGCTAGTATAATACAATAAAATAGTGCCGTTTTATACCATATGTTTTATAATAAAGCGCCGTGAAGCTTTTTTTTTTACACGTAATGTTGTGTTTAACATAATATTTTTTGTTTTCTTCTCTTTCAATTAGACTTGCTCCTTTTTCATAAAGATACGTAAAGTTTAAGTTCTTTATCAATTTCGGGGTGAAGAGTTAACATCAATTGGTTGAACTGGTTATCTCCAATTAATCTGCGTAAAGTAAGTAACTGAAATAAAAACAAAGACTTTTAATATATAACAAATACATAATTGAAATAGAAGGCTTCTAGCATGTAATAGGTACATAATTGTAACTAAAAATGAACTATACCTGATTTTGTAATGTATCTTTCAAAGATATACTAGACAAAGGATCATTAAAATCAAGTCTCCTTTTTCGCTGTTCGTGTTTATTTCCATATTCTTCATCTTCGTACTGAGATGGACTAGACTGCCCACTAATTGACAAAGATCTAAAATAAGTAAAAATGCTAACTCTTATAACAGTACGATTTTTTATTGCAATTATATGTATTGCACGAATAATTTTTACGTACTCAATGGCATATCCAATATGTTCGCNATCTTATATCGTCAAATTTGGTGATGTCATTGAGAGTTCCGACGATATTAGATATTATTAGTGGAAAATAATGAAGCACGCAGGGAGGACTATCAGGTCCAAGAAGTGAACAAAGTGCAAGAGCTAATAATTTACGTCTTTCTAGTTGAGAAATATATGGCATTCGATTTACCCATATACGTATTATTTCTCCCAATACAACTTCTTCTCTAGCTTCGTTTCCACCCATTTTTCTGGTTAATTCGCTTATTACCTAAACGATTATTTTAATGCTTACACAAATTATATTAACAAATTGACAAATACATGAAACAATATATGAAATGTTAATACCTGTATAAAAATATCTTTGTAAAACCATAAAACTCTTGCCACAATAGATAAATACATAGTCATTGTCATCATAACTTCTTCTTCCTTATACATATTTCTATCAAAATTCAAATAAATATTAGTATGTATAACTTCTTATAACATATTGAAGTAACTATACTCACTCAAATATAGTTATTAAAACAGGTTTGATAAGTTCTGCACCTTGCCGAGGTGAAGCACATAAACATAGTTCAAACACTGTCATTGTCATTACAGCTCCTTCCGAGTTCAAATCTCCTAAAAGTGACCTAAGTGTTTCGATTATAATCGCTCCTCTTTGACTTAAAAATTCTTGGGGACTTAATATTACATATGCTTGAACTATATACAAACATAATTTTAAATGTTCAAATGATTTTTCTGAAAAATATAAAGATCATCAAGTTCTCTGAATGTTTATGAGAATCATTAACAAATAGAATTATTTACTAACCTAATACAGCAGGCAAATTTTTAGCCAATTCCATTATAGCCAATGTTGGCGCAGGTGCATTTTCCAGCAAAGCTAACCATAATCGCAAACCATCTTCTAACAAATAAACGTGACAATTTTGATTGACGTCACAACTTAATGCAATAACACCTACTACTAGTGGTTCTATAACGACGCTTTCAGGACCTAAAGCCTAAAAAATAATTCATATATTATTTATTGTCTAAAATATTCAATAAAATCATTAAGTTATATATTTATTCAATAATTTGATATATATATTAATATAGCTTAATTTATTAAACAATATAAAAAAGAACGTACCTTTTCCAGATGTACAAGTGTCGAAATTATAGCACATCTTAGCATATTATGTTCTTCAGATTCTTGCCAAAGTGCTGGCAAATATGAACTGAGAGCTCCAACATGCGGGTTTATTTCACTACCAGCTCGTTCAATCATAAATGATAATACGTACAACACATACATCTGAAAATTATTTAAAATTTGTTTCTCCGAACTACAATAATATTTTGAAAATGACATATAACAATATATACATATATACCTTGGTATCACATTCTTTTACTTCTTTTAATAAGGAAAATAACAAAGAGAATGCTGGTTCTAAATATGGCGAGAATTCTTCCGGATTAAATTGAAAATCATCTATCGCAAGTTTTAAAGCATCGCTTGCTGCTAAACGAACACCCAGATCTTCTTCAGGACTCAAAACTTCAACCATAAGTTTGTATAATTCTGGTCTTAACTCCGTACTTAACTTAACAGCTGCAATTTTGTTACAATACAAAATTATTACATAATAAATCTTACTTGTTTAAAAAGCTGCACTTTACTTACTTGTCCAGCGTCCAATAAGCCAACATACTCGTCTTCTAATAATTCTATAATTGTTACTTCGAATTTTCAACTCCTCTTTTAAGGTAGTTGAAAACCATTGATCAAAATTTACCTAATAAATAGAAGCGTGATAAACTGGATGACTGACTATTTACACAGATTTCTTTGTGATATTTTGTTCTTACCTCATCGTACAAATCAAATGCGGCCAAACCAACTGCATTATATACTGCATCTTTTACTAGAATAGCATGCAAATTATTCGGGTCAACTGGTTGATGATGTCTTTGCATTAATTCAACTAAAACTGGTACAAGAACTTCTCCAAAATGATGGAAAATTACTACAAACAGACACTCCGTACAAGGCTAAAGAAAATAAAACATTAATTATAAAGTAAATAAAATGTATAATTTTACAATTATAATTCATGTATAAATATTTGTAAATAATCGACTATAAAATATTTACCCTTAAACTGTATTTCCATGATTCACCACCATCATCAACAACTGAAAACGATACAAATAAAAAATATAAAAGATTATATGTACATGCATATATATTCATATATGTATGTATGTATACAAATATTTACCAAAACTTTCTGGATCTGTATCCCATAATTCCAACTCAGCAGGTGTTAGAAGAAAATAATGTGTTACAAGCCTTGAACAAATTTCTGTTAATGTTTCAGGTGTAAAAAATTCTTGTCTCAGTTGATTTGCTCTCAACGTTAACGGATCTTTTGTATCTGTATTAACAAATGTTCAAGCTTAATGAATTACACCCATAAATTTATAAAATACCATTATCCATCATATCTACCTTCGAGAACTTTAGCTGGTTTATAGTATGCAGATAATAAAATGCCTTTCATTAAATTTAAACACTGTATAACAAATCTTTCAAAAGCTAGGGCTTGACCAGCTTCAGTGAAACAATAAAAAACAGAAAATTCTAATGACGTTGG